>OZ005656.1:13959148-14474148 GCA_963930645.1 Salticus scenicus | reverse complement strand
ATTTTACACATATAATATGAGCACCTCTTTTTTTATTGTTAAAATCAAAACATAGTTTCCCTGATTCATATTTTTAAAGTCACAAATATGGATGCTTGGTTAAAAATCATCAATGAACAAAAGAATAGAAATTAAAACTGAGGATAACAAAGCTAAGTAAAAGAAATCAATGGTATCCAAAGAATTAACTTTCGAAAAAGCTAAAATAGTGCTTGCCTATTTTCGCTAAAATGCTAAAGTAATTTTTTTGCCAGGTTAAACCCTGTATATATATATATATATATATATTAATTACGTAGAATCAAAAGAAAATTATATATGTTACAATAATTATTAGTGTTATATTAAGGCATTTGTTGAGAGAATTAATTTTTCTTATTTCCAATTGGAGAAAACTAATTAAATAGTAATTATTTTCCTCAATCCATTTAGATAATTTCTTATTGTCTTGGTATTAAAATCTCAAGTATGAAATTATGTTTTAAATTATTATAATTTCGACTCATAAATTTTTAAGCTTTATTACATTATTTGCCATTTTTGCTTTAAAATAGTTGATTTACTGTAAATGAAATTAATCATTTTTGTCTGCATAATTGCTCGTGTATTTAGAAAAAAAATATAATAATATTTATAATAGTTGCATTTTACATAGAGATAATTTCATAAATAATATTTGTTTTAAGTATAATAATTTATATTTATTTTAGTTCTATAATATTTATGCTATAAATTTAATTTTTAAATAAGTTTCTTCGTTTGTCTAACATTAAATTAAAACAGTATAAAATACAAATGAAATAATGGCAAATATTTAATTGATTTACAGATTTGAAATGTTATATTTTTTCTTTTTATCATATATTTTCTTTAGTATTAAATACTTTATTACAGCATTAGTACCATGGTGACGTCATTTTTTACTAAATCACTTTTAATTTCATGTTCCACATTTTTTTTTTTTTTTTCAACTGGTTATAAAAAAGTTAAGCGATATTTAATAATGAAATTGTATTTTATAGTATCCATATTATACATAATGAATACAATAATTAAATGATGTCTTTTATAAAAATTCTGAAAATCTGCATTGTTTAAAGTATATGTTTTGCGGTTAAAATAAAAATTGGCCATAAAAAAATACCTTACAATGAATTGGTTTTGAGGTTGCTGTGTACCCGCCATCTTGAATCTTCAAAATTCCATATTAATCTATGGGGAAATTTTGTCCTTTAACAATTAATACAAAAAACAATAATTTTGCAAAATATTTGCCAATGTTGTAGAGACAGCTTTTCACACATTTATTTATTTTATTTATTTATTTATTTATTTGAAGAAATGATTTTTAATACATTTAAATTAAATTTATTCTGAAAGGATTTGCATATGTTTTACTTTAAACATCGATATAACTTAATTTCAGTGGGAAAAATCTAAAAAGAAAATCTCTACCGTGATTTTTTTTTTCTTTAGTGTCATACCACTTTTATTTTCTTTTAAGCATTTTTGTATTAATTATTAAAGGACAAAATTTCCCCATAGGTTAATATGGAACCTTAAATATTCAAGATGACGAGTACACAGCACCCTTAATACACATATATGTTTATCTGTGATGACATTTATTCCAGGGATAGGGAAAGCTTGCATTACTGTATGTGCTAGAATTGAACTTTGACAGACAAGTCACATTTTAAATTATCTTAATTTTCCATTGTAGTATTATTTTCGCTTTTCTTTTCGGAGAAAATTATCGTTAGAAATGAATTAAATAAATCCTATTTATATTATCGTAATAATTTATATAATTTTGAAATCGTAGCGCTGTATTTATATATTGCATTTAATCAGAAGAAAATTATATTTATTTTATGTTGCAGTAATTATTTGTTTTATATTTAAGCATTTGTTTGGATAATTATTTTTTTTACATTTTCTATGGAAGAAAGCGAATTAAATAGCAATTGCGTTTAGTTATAATTTCCATATAATTTTGAAGCTTTATTGTGTTGTCAGCATTTTTGTTCTTGATCATTGTTAGCATTTCATTTCTCATATCTAAATTTTCTCATCAGTTTACCAAAAATGCAATAATTCATTTTTGTTTGCGTAATTGCTCATATAATACTGCTCAAATATTACGGTAAATACCATTTGTATAGTTTTTGCGTTCTGTGTAGAGAAAATTTGATAAGTAATATTTGTTCAAATAGTAATTCTAGTTCAATTTTGTAATATTAAACTGCAAATTTCACTTTTTAATAAAAAATTTTAATTACTTTTAAATCTTTCTTTTGTATATAACAGTCGTATATACAGTCGGTAACAAAAGTGTCCGAAGCAAAAATTCCTATGTAAAAAAAGTACATTTCATACGGTTTTGTTAAATAAATTCTTGTAGAATCCTGTTCTTAGTCAGTGTAAAAACAGAATTCTATAAGGATTTATTTAATAAAACTGTATGAAGTGTACTTTTGTTACATAAGAATTTTTGCTAGTGTTCGGACACTTTTGTTTCCGACTTTATAAACAGTCATATAAAAATAAATGAAATAATGACAATTTATTACGCGAATTCACTGGTTTGAAAGTGTATATTTTTACTTTTTTTTTTCCCAAATATTTTACTTGGTATAACATCCTTTATTATTGATCAATACAACATTTCCACCATAATGATGTCATTTTTTACTAAATCATTTTTGAATGCATATTCCGCAAGTTTTATTATTATTATTATTACAATCAAATTAATATAAAAATTAAATAAATCATTAATGATAACTATATTGCATTTTATATATTTGCTATTATCCCTCTTGTAATAAAATTTTACTTTTTTTTTTCAATAAACTTGAGTGTTTTACTTTTAATAAGAAGAAAATTAAGTAAATAAATTTTTAAATTACATTGTATTTTTTTTTCGTCATTAACATCATCATATTTATATAATACGTGTATTTTAAGAGTGTAAATTATCATTTTTCTCCTTTAGTAAGTAAAAAGTTAAATAAGTAATATTTACAAAACAAATTTTATTTATATCATCGTGATTTTCCATAGTATATTTAATGGCTGTTTGCGTATTTTATTAAAGTGAATTAAGAATTTTAGCCCTTAGTAACTTAAATGAAGGAGTGATGATTAATAAGTAAATTGTACAACACTATTATCCATTCTATTAATGTCCACTCTACCTGTATTTTGTAAAATTGAACTACCTATTGCCTTGTTTAACAAGAAAATAATTAAAAAAATTACATATAATATTATTTTATAAACCACACTGCTTTAAAGTTTTTTTATAATGTTATTATCATTTTCTATGCTTCACTATATTATTTTATACATAATCAATATTTTATTTAAAACAAGGTGTATTTTTATGCTATTTAAAATATTTGCTCTTTTAAATAGTTGATTTATTGCATGGTAATTTACTATCTTTAAAATGTAATTATTTCTTTATTTTCTTTCTTCTTGTTCTTCTTTAATTATTTATTATAATCATTCATTCACTAAAATTATGTTTTGAAATTATGCCTTTTTTTTTTTTTTAAGACATTTTAAGAAAGAAATTAAAATTCATTAATTTGATACTAGTTTAAGTTCTTTTATTATTTTTTTTTTAATTTGTTTTCATTACTTAAAATAAAATACAACTTTTTATCATCAATTTCCTAAACATTATTAGTATTATTATTTTAGTTGAATTTGCAAACTATTTCTTTCATATCAGTTTTGATATTACTATGGTTATTTGAACTATTATATATTCTTGAAGTATTATTTTTTTTTTCTAACTTAATATGTTTTGCTTTAATTCAGTAGGGAATTGAAACACTTTTTACTGATCGTAAATACCCGTATAATTTTCAAATTTCTTCGGCATTACCTGCATTGTTTTTATTTTATTTTATTGTAAGTTATTATTATTATTATTATTGTAAGTTATTATAATTATTATTATTGTATAGTTATTATAATTATTATTATTGTATAGTTATTATTATTATTGTAAGTTATTATAATTATTATTATTGTATAGTTATTATTATTATTATTATTGTATAGTTATTATTATTATTATTATTGTATAGTAATTATTATTATTATTGTTGTTGTTGTTGTTGTTGTTGTTATATTATTTAAAGTAGGTTTTTAATATATTTTTATTATTGGTTATTTTTGCTTAATGTCAATTGGAAATTAGCAGTTTACAAAACTGTTATAATTCATATCATTTTTTAACCTTTGCAATAAATTAGTAATTTTTAACATTAATTTTCTTTTAATCGTCCAATAAATTAATTAAGTTGTTTTTAATTATTGGAATTATTCAGGTCATTAAATCATGGCTATATTAAATTAATACTTACACTCAAACAAGAGCATATTAAATATACAAATAAATAAATAATGTGATGTAGAAATCACATATATTTTTAAAATTCTCTATTTAATTTTAACTCAAATCTATTTTTGTCGCTTTATATACTAATTCACTCATGTATTCAATATTAATCTTTAGTAACTGCCGAATTCTTCCTCTATCAGTAAAATAAAAAAATAAATGTAAAAGATAATCAATCTCCTGGCATATTCTCATAATCATTTCCTATCATAAAGAGTAACACATGGCTCATTTTATTTATGTTCCTCCCAAATCACAGTAGCCTTATTTCGAACGTAATTTATTCAATTAGACAAAATTATCCTTGAACACAATTAAATTAAAGCTATATTTTATGTATATCTATCCTTTGTGGTTAACTTTTCTCATGATGAATGCCTGGCGAAAGTTGGGATTTTCATAGGGTTATCATATTATGCCAATCCTACTCTGTATTCAAAATTGTTAGCCTAATTTGAGTGTAACGTATCTTTAAAAAAACACTGTTTATGTGTTCTTGCTGGCGATGAAATTAAATGCCAATATGTAACAATAATTTGAATTTGGCTGAAACTTCATCATTCTTCTCTGATCGCTCCTGCTTAGAAGATACGGATGTAGTTCCTAAAATATTTATACGTTAGGGACACCTTCCTGTTATATTGGTAATTGATATCTGAAGATAAATAGTTGCAGTTCACGAATTATTAGTGTTGATTTTGGCACTTCAGATAGAGCTGAAAAAAAGCTAAGTTTAATTAATTAAAGATGAATCTAATTACCCAAGAACGCATCCAGGAGGCAATATATTATTTCAGGTAGATTTATTTATAAATTCCAATGAAGCAATTTTATGGCGTGACCATAGAGGAGTTAACAGTACGAATTTTAAAAAACATGGAGTGGGGAAACAGTACGGAGGATCAGGCCGGACCCTAGGCCCGAATCGCTCTTGATCTGTTACATGTCTTATGTGGTCAATAAACAGTAAGAAAGTGTTCGCTCCCAAACTGAAGCAAAACAAATGACAATGCGTTTGGCGTTTAATTACACGCCAAGTTCAAAGTATGAAGAAATAGAATGGTTGCTTTACTTTATGAACATTCACATGTATATTTTTTAAAAAGTGACGAGTAATATATTGACCGTTGATAGTGAATGTTGGCATGATTTCGCCAAGCCTTAGACCCTGGGAAAATATCTAGCTAAGC
The DNA here is from genome assembly GCA_963930645.1 of Salticus scenicus. NCBI lineage: Eukaryota > Metazoa > Arthropoda > Arachnida > Araneae > Salticidae > Salticus > Salticus scenicus. Next base: position 14,468,541 of record OZ005656.1, on the reverse strand, counting down.
ACATATTTTATTCGATAGTTGATGTAAAATTGGTGACAAGAGGTTGTAGGAGTTACATTTCGATGTAAGATTAAAAGAGACCGAATTAATTATTTTCTGGTTTCCCAAAACAAAAGGATAGAAATAAGACAAAACATTATCATCTACAGAGCGAAAAGAATTTTTAGTACGTTAAGCTTGTCAAGTGAATACTGGGAACAGATCAAAGATTTTTGTTTCAGCTACATTGAAAAAGGGATGAAAGGGAAGATATAAAAATTAGAAAACGCATAATGTAAAATTTATTATTTATAGGATAAAATCGTTATATTTTAAGTAGTTGTTAAAGATTAAGGAATCTAATTTATAATTTAATTTATTTAGATAATTTACCTATTCCTTTAAAGAGAAAAATATACATTTTATAATATGTGATAATCTATATCACATATTTTCTCCCCCTTGCCACAAAAATTGCAACCATGCTCTTTCTAAATTAACAAATGTATAGGAACGTAATTGACACAAATAAACAATGAAGTATAGTAAAATAACACACTAATATAATAAAATATAACACACTAAAATAATGAAAAAAGCATATATGTAATTATATAATAAATGATTAAAATGGATCTATGGTCACGCAAACACAAATACAATTCAATAATAAGCAAGCAATGATTATAAAAAGCTATACTTAAAATGACATGTCAATAACAGAAAATTTTATTTATTTCATAAAGTCCAGCATATATATTTTGTGAGATCTCCTTTTTTATTTATTTATGTATCTATAAGTGCACTTTTCAATATAGGTCATGACAAAAAATTATTTAAAAGACGTCTTGATGAGCCATAAGGTTGCTAAAAATGAATAAAAACCATAGCTTTATTTCAGCTAGGTATATTTATGCTCATCACCATTTATTTATTTTTAAACTGCAGTATCAAATTTCATGTAATACAAAACATTACATTAGCAACCAATATATTTTTCATATGTATCTTAAGCAACAAATTCTAAAGATTTATTTAGAATATTTGCAAGCAGTAGTATAATATATATTAGTCATGTCCATGATAAGTAGAGGAAATATCTTTACCTCTGTTTACTTGACACAATAGGGATGTACAACATTACCAATGATAGCAATTCAATGTGCAAACAGAATAGAAAATTACATAAACATACAGTGAATATAATTGCATTTCATTAATTGTTAATAAAATTATGTATTAATGTGTATTTTTTAATTCCTTTTTTTTTTTTTTGTAACATTTATTTATTTGTAACATTTATTTATTTTGCAATATTTATTTATTTATTTGTAAAGACAGAAAAAGAATGTGTATGTTTGTGTATAATACCATAAAATTGAAATAAGTATACAAGTAAACTCCTGTGTGCATAAAATGTAATGCTTTTTTTTTTTTATGCATTAATAATTATTATGTGTATATTAAATCACATTATGTATTCTGGAAATTAATGGGAAAAGTAGATTTATGCACCTAATGCCATACATGCTACCACCCCACAAAAGAAAAATTGGCCAGATATTCAAATGCAAGGATAACAACATGCATGACAAAATTACCACATATGCATTGGAGCGCTCACAGCGCAATTGTAGGGCACAAATCTACATTAAAATAAAAAAAATGATGAACTGCTTTATTATTATTATTATTATTATTATTATTATTATTAATGTAAATATTAATTATCTTAAGGTGTAAAATTATCTTTTACATATTTGACAAAATATGAATGTGAATGTATGTGAATGTGTTGTTGGAATTAAAATATCATTTAGATATATAATTCAGACGAATATAAAGTAATGTGTATGTAAGAGAAAATATGTAGATATAGAATATTTGTAGCATTATTGAAAACAATGTTGCTAAGTGCATAAAATATCACTAAATATCTTCATTTAGTTATTCAATTAAAAATGTTTATAATATTTATTATATTCAATTTCAGTATGATCAATGTTTATTATAATCAGCTTCCAAAATCAAAATTATTTTATGTATGATGTATGTATATGAAAGTGTGTCTGTATGTTTAAGAAAAACAAAGATTATCTCATATGCAAAAGTCAGAAGAAAATATATTTACAGTTACTGAGCAAGGCAAATCAATCATGTAAACTTATGATTGATCAAAAATTACCTTAACATAATTGTTAGTTTTTTTTTTCTTTTTTTTTGTACAATGTATGAGAAAATATTTGTAAAATTGTGTGTATATAAATGTGTGTAGAGTGGAGAAGTCCTGCCCAAAGTAACTTATAAATATTACAATACTAAACAATGCTTCCAGAAATCTTAAGTTTTTTTTTTTTTTTTTTTTTTTAAATATCAAAATATAAGAAATATATGTGTGACAGGCATAAAATATTATAATGAGGTGTAGAGGACAATGTGAAAAGTAACATGTTTGTTATAGTAGAAATGCAAGTGTACAAACTCTCAGCAAATCATTAAAATACCATGTAGTAGCAAACATACATTGATAAATACCAGTAAATATGATTTAAAAAACGTGAAATACCTCATATATGTAAACACTGTAAATATGGTGATATGTAAATGTGCAGAAAAAAAAATTCTCTCTTTTTTTTTTTTTTTTAATTCTAATTATTATATAAATAATTGTGTTTGTAAGAATAATACCTGTAAAAACATGTGTGAAATGTAATGTCACTATCTAAAAAATAATTAAGTAGATTTGAAATGTATAAGAATAGATTACTACATTTCAGTGAGAATATTGATGTGTGAAGTATGCAGCAATGTGTCATAAATTTAAAGAAATGCACAACAAAATAATGATTAAAATATAACAATGAGTAATGTGTAAATAACTAAATATTTAAAAATACTTATGGTTGCAGAAAAACAATAAAAACTGAAGTAATTCTCAAATGAGTGAAGCCAATACATATATGTGTGTGTGTGTGTGTGTGTGTAATTGGAATTTGCAAAAATTCTCTCATTTTCAAGGAAATAGAGATAAGTAAACACTGTATATAAAGACTAACTGTTGATACTGCACAAAAATTGCTATCGAACTAGAATGTGATCAAATATTACACATCTAAAATAATTGTGTATGTATACATATAATGTATATAAATATTTTTCAGAGTAAACTGAGAAAAATCATTATTAAATATTCCTGTATATTCAAAAACATAATTTTAATTATTTAAACATTTTTAAATGTCATTATAAAAGTACATAAAGTTTAGAAATTAACAAAAATATGAATCGAATAGGTCAATGAAACTAAATTGTTTTAATTGCATAAAGTAAAATTTCAAAAACACTTATTAACAAAAATAGCATTGGTCATTAGTACAAATATAAAAAGCATTTTATTTCACCAATAAATGAAAACTTTATTTTAACTGTATTTCACTTATCTATTTCTATCAATTTTATTTGTATATCAATAATTTTTTTTTTATATATATATGTGAAAGGAAAGTAAGCCATGTGAACCATACACAAAAAGATGTACTTGAAATTTGTTTATATTACATAATTAATCTTTTATTATTATTATTGCAATTACCTGGAAGGCTTTAAAACATGTGATAAGTATCTTGCCCCATTCATGATGTTATACATGTTCTGCTAAATTTCAAGTCAGATAAGAAAAATGTGTAAACTCAGTTACATACTATGCCTGATTAATAGGTCGTGAATCTATTATCATAACATAGATTACTGAGAAAAATGTGTGAATGTGTATGTGTAGGAGAAAAAGAAAACTATTGGAAAATTTGTTATTTAACTGCGCCCCAAAAACAGTTAAAAAACATGAAGGTCTGACTGAAAATAAAAGCGTATACGTAGAAACATGCATGTTGTGCTGCAAAATACTCATCAAAGCAAGAACAGATAGGTGTAAATTATTTATCTTAATAGAAACTTCTGTAAGAAAATTATAGATATACATATTAAACAAATTATGACCTTCCACCTAATAATTTAATCTGTGAACCAACTGTAAAAAGAAAAGTGAAATCAAGATGTGTATATAAAAATAAATAAATGTGTAGGTAATTTAAAATGTATCAATTTTGAAAGGAAGGATTATGTGTCTCATAAAAGAATGCAAGAATGAGTGACTATGACATCTATGACGGCAAATATCTTTGACAAGAGTGATTAATAACTATGATAATTCAAACATTCCCAAAAGACACATGCACCTACAGATTATTTAAAATATTTATTTATCTATTTTTAAACTATGGCTTACTGATACTTTTTATTTGAAATATGAAATATCTTGATTTTTTTTTTTTTAAACATGTTAAAAATATCGATTTAAATAAAAGAATATGCAACATTTTTGGGCAATATTGTTATGTCAACTTGCACCCTTGAACATGCGAAAAATGGGCCCGCCAATAATGGCATGCAATGATGCAGTCAGCACAACAGAGTTCCGTAGACCATCCGGAATTGCAGCAAAACATTTACATATTCCTTTTTTTTTTTTTTAATTAGTTATGTAATAGAAATACTGTTAGAATATCTTTTAAGGAACTGATTTATTGCTTGAAAATTAAAAATTTCAAGTGATAAATATTAGATAAACAAAGTGTAAAGGTCATTTATGAGTATATGACTTTTATGACAATAAGTTTACCCCTGCAGTGGTACCCTTACAGTGGTAACTAGTTCCACCCTTTTTTTTTTCTTTTTTTTTTTTTTACAAAATTACCAAATTACCGGAGAATACATGTTGAGTTTAACAATCTGTAAAAATCATGTGCATGTATAAAAGTGTATAAGTTGTGTATATAAAGCACTAGTGAGACATCCAGATAACAAGAGCAAGGAAAAAATATACATATAAAAATTGTGTACGTGTGATACATAAATGAAAGTTTGTAAATAAAAAATTTTGTTTAACCTCTTGATAGAAAACACACATCATCAATGTGATGTTTGAACGTTGACAACAATGAAAATCGAAATAATTTCGATTAATAAACAATGAAAAAAAATCTATGAGAATGTGCAATCCAACAAGAGGTAAATAACGAAAAAAAAAATCCTTAATAGAAATAAATATCTGAAATGAGTAAACCTTTTTTTTTTTTTTTTTATGAAAAAAAATGTGCGGTAATGTAGCAGATGTGTGTAAATAATTTAGGAAATTGTAAAAATTATGATGTAAACAAACTATTATTGGGATTTTCCAAAAATGTACTGTTGAAAGACATCCGTTTATTTTCAATATGCATTTTGAAAGATCAACATGTAGATGAAAATGCAGGATGATTGATCTTAAATTTATATTTTCCCGATTTACTCACCTAAAGAATTTCTAAACATTATTCAAATTACTCTGACTACTTTAAAAGTACATATATATAGTAAATTATATACAAAAACCATGTAATAGGATACAAAAAAATATTATAAAAAGAAAAGTGTATTTTAAAACATGAATAATAATTAAATTATTATTATTATTATTACTGTTATATTGAGCCAAAAATGTATTTTTCTCTATATTATGCTCATTAAAAATAAAGAAAAAATTATGCAACCGAATAATGAGTATACATTAATGCACATTACATTTTTTTTTTTTTTTTTTTTTTTTATATAAGATCTTAGTTAAATTTTAATAAATTACCAGAAACAAAAAATGAAAAGCAAAAAAAATCACTTACCAATTCATGATGTATAATGAGATCCACTAAAAACATTATTATTTTTTTTTATTTACCTTTTTTTTTTTTTTTTTTTTTTTACCGTTTATTTTCTCTGATGCATTAATCTCGTTTCAGATAAGTTTAACCGACTATTCAAAATGAGTTTCACATTTAACATATAAATGTGCAGGGAAGAAATAAATCAGTCATCAAATTAAATCGCAATATATTCCATACGAAATATCATATTGAGTACACAAAACATGTATGCTCTGTTCGGAACGTTTTAAAGATAAAACTTGAATAATTTGAAAGCTCTTTGCGGTTAACACCAGAACAGCAAAAATGAGTCTTCCTTGTAAATAATATGAAGATATAATGTTTTTTTTAGCATAAGAAAAGATTTATTTCTTTATTTTTAGTCGAAAAAGAACACCGCTTAAAAATTCACGAATAAGCATGTCTTCTTTAAAATCACAGCGGTTCATGCATCTTCTAAAAAGATGTAACTTGAAATTCATGCAAGAGGTTTCTTGCGGTTTCTATCGTATATTTGAGTAAATGCAGTTGAGTATGAATATTACTCATAATTTCATCCGCCGCCGATCATAATAGAACCACACTAGATTGCTGACTTCTTTTCTTTACAGATTTGTGAATCAGCTGGTTTTTAATATTCGTCACTGTTGGCTTCGATAACTGCTTTTATCATTATATTTATTCGAGCTTTGTAGAAAAAAAAAAAAGTTTCTTTTCCTTTCCTTTTATATGTGATTATATCCAAGAGGAATTTTTAGCAATTCGCAGCAAGATAAATGTTAATCGAGACAAAACACTCCAAGTATACTGTTCACATATTTAACAAATATGATAAATGTTCTTGATAACGGTCGGCAAACTGTTTATGCAAAATAGAATTGCTAAAATCATTTCTCCTCTTCCTTAAATCCACAAATTATTTATTTCGACCTCGATGCAAGATTGTTTGCGGTCAGCGTATAAAAGCAGAATTTTGTCGAGCAAAATATCAATATAGTCGTCTTACTGGTGAAAAATCCACATAGAAAAAAAAAACATTTGAATGATATAAAGTAATAAATTGCAAAGCAAGTTGGTTCCCCCACTCCACAAATTAAATAAAACAAAATACCTCTTAAAGGTTTAGGCACCAGTGTGTTATATTGGTAATTGATATCTGAAGATAAATAGTTGCAGTTCACGAATTATTAGTGTTGATTTTGGCACTTCAGATAGAGCTGAAAAAAAGCTAAGTTTAATTAATTAAAGATGAATCTAATTACCCAAGAACGCATCCAGGAGGCAATATATTATTTCAGGTAGATTTATTTATAAATTCCAATGAAGCAATTTTATGGCGTGACCATAGAGGAGTTAACAGTATGAATTTTAAAAAACATGGAGTGGGGAAACAGTACGGAGGATCAGGCCGGAACCTAGGCCCGAATCGCTCTTGAGCTGTTACATGTCTTATGTGGTCAATAAACAGTAAGAAAGTGTTCGCTCCCAAACTGAAGCAAAACAAATGACAATGCATTTGGCGTTTAATTACACGCCAAGTTCAAAGTGTGAAGAAATAGAATGGTTGCTTTACTTTATGAACATTCACATGTATATTTTTTAAAAAGTGACGAGTAATATATTGACCGTTGATAGTGAATGTTGGCATGATTTCGTCAAGCCTTAGACCCTGGGAAAATATCTAGCTAAGCACATATTTTATTTTATAGTTGATGTAAAATTGGTGACAAGAGGTTGTAGGAGTTACATTTCGATGTAAGATTAAAAGAGACCGAATTAATTATTTTCTGGTTTCCCAAAACAAAAGGATAGAAATAAGACAAAACATTATCATCTACAGAGCGAAAAGAATTTTTAGTACGTTAAGCTTGTTAAGTGAATACTGGGAACAGATCAAAGATTTTTGTTTCAGCTACATTGAAAAAGGGATGAAAGGGAAGATATAAAAATTAGAAAACGCATAATGTAAAATTTATTATTTATAGGATAAAATCGTTATATTTTAAGTAGTTGTTAAAGATTAAGGAATCTAATTTATAATTTAATTTATTTAGATAATTTACCTATTCCTTTAAAGAGAAAAATATACATTTTATAATATGTGATAATCTATATCACACTTCCCTCCTTATTTTATGCAGCAAGTCAATAAAAAAACTGTGCACAAATTTTTGTCAAATTTTTATTGATTTCTGAATTTATTATTTTAAACACCTCTGGATAGAATCTTGGTTATTTTAATGGAAGAATTGCAAACTGTTGCTAGCGGCAATCAACGCAAGTAGAAGAAGTCTTCTTCACTTATACGAATATATGGCCTAGTGGAGACCATCGAACTGGAAACTTCTATTAACATTTTATCTACCTGCTACTAACTGCAAAAATCTTCTCTACATACCTGTAATTATCCTACGGAAAATTATCTACCTGCCACTAATCAAAAAAAACTTCGCTACATATCTGTACAAGAAAATCTTTGTGACAAATAATCCTACTTAATGTTGATACTCTATACACTATTTTTGTTTATGTATCATTATATATATACTTTTCCTTTGATTATTATTGTTATTATTTTGTGTGTGTGTTTAGCCAATATTAATTAAAATATGTGTGCAATATTAAAGATTGTTTGGTTAATTGATTGCATTTTTAAGCACTTATTGTATACTCTATTAACCTAGGCCACAATAATTGGGTTTTTTTTAATTGCTACATTCAATAAATACCTACTAAATAAGTCAGTTTTTAAATTAGTTTGATTATTCGTATTAATTTAAAGCTCAAAGGTGTTTTTTCTGATTTTCTTTTTAGTAATTTCTTATACAAAGCCAAGAGCAAATTAAATATATCATACTAAATTCTATAATAATTCTCTCTATTTTTCTTTTCTTTTCTTTCCTCCTTTCCTTTTTTTTTTTTTTTTATACAGAGTTACACTTTTTAGTAACTAAATTAACTTCTACGTTCAATCTAAAAGCAGGGCCCGAAATTTCAACTCAGATTACACTCGCCGAAAAAATAGTTTTACTCACCACAAAATAGGGTTGTTATTTATTTATTTATTTATTTATTTATTTATTTTCATTTTTACGCATTTTGGGTTTTTTATTTTATTTTTCCTAAATATTTATAATATGAAATGAAAAAATATAAAAGGCTTTTACAAATATGTCTAAAATTATATATATTAAAAGTGTGCCGTATATTACCATGTTTCATAATCATCTATAATTGAAAATCATTATAATGTATTGTATTTGAGATTTGAAAAAGATTAAAATATCTAATACCATAAATGCGAAGAGTCATTAAAGAAAAAAGGAAGTTTTTTTTTTTTTTTTTTTTTTTTTTTTTGTCAAACAATATCCTGTCAAAATCTTTTTATTATGAAAGATTAAGCTTCCTTATTTATCTATTTATTTATTTAACTTTTTATATTAAAAATGTCTTTTTCGTCCATTTTATTTTTGTAATCAGATGGAATGTCGATGTGTATAACTTGTTCATTGTTGTCATTTGAAATAGCCATTTCGGAATAGCTTTTCCGATAAAATCGTTGATGACAAACATTACAAGCGCAAATCATTAGCGTTTCAGTAAAAAACTGGAAAATATGAACTGTTTTTTGATAATTATTCAAAAAATAAACATAGGCAGTAGCTTTAAAGGGCTCGGGCTGATTTTCATGTGACAATATCGCATAGGCAAACTTTCGTATATATCTTCTCTCGGATAGTGAGCGACGGGCAAAGAGGCTCTTTGCTCGTCTATTCTCACTCTGCTTGGAGAAATAACAGTGGGAGAAACGAAACTCCCGAAGAGAACAAAACTTTTATGCACGCACTAAGCATTTTTCCTTTCCCAAGCTGGAGCGATCTGGGGCAGCGCATACTCACAGACTAGCCTCTCCGAGAATCTAAAAAGGAGAGGTTAATATGAGGTTATAAGATGGCAAGATTTTGCCATTTTTAAATCTATAAAAAGAATGTTTTCTGTCACCGTATCGTGTAAGAATTCTAGTAAGAATCTATAACTAGATCAAATTTTTACTCGCCACAGTAAAAATTCCACTCGCCAATGGCGAGCTGGCGAGCGGAAATTTCGCGCCCTGATCTAAAGGAAAAAAGTCATCTTAAGTGTTAGCATAATTTTCCTAACTTTATGACATATTTGTAATTTTTCACACATGCACTTATTTCAGCCAATAAGAAATTAAATAAGCGATTTTTCTAAATAATATTAATTATCCGTTTCCTTTTAAAGTTTCAGTAGTATAACTTCCATGCTTTGCTTCTGAATTAATGTTTTACTCATTCAGTAGATTATTAAATTATGTTATGATTATTCATTTATTAATGCACCATTATATTCTTTTTCGTTACTGAATTAATTTCTACAGTTAATCAATAGAAAATTAAATAGGTGCTGTATTATACTGAGATACGTTTTTTAAAATTTCTGGAATAATTGTAATTTTTATTTGTTGCATTGATTTTAGGCACTAATAAATTAAATAAGCCAATTTTTAAATGATCTTAAAAATACATTTTATTTTAAAATATTAATTTCATTGTTTTTCATCTTTTGTTTTTAAATTGATGTTTATATTCAGTCAGTTTTAAATTAAGTAAATCATACATTATGTTATAATTATTAATATACCCCCGCCTAGCGGTCGAATTTTACATATGTATTTTCAAATTTATTTACCTTTGCTAATCCAAATTAGTAAACATCAGTTTACACTATATGTAAAAGAAATGGCTTCATCTTTCACATTGTGATATTTTATGTTTGGAAAGCCAGACGTCTCCAAGAAATTAAAAATCCCATAGTAATCCTTTAATTTAAATGTTATATAACCACATGTCTATTTATTTATTTATATTATTAATTTCTTGTGATATAGCTGAATTCGACATATTTAATATATTGTTATTATTATTTCTGCCTGGGGTGTTAAAATTCTGCATTGCAACAAAAAGATTTTATTCTAAAAAAATAAATTATTTTGTTTTATTTATTAAGAACCAATGAACAAATCTCCCAAAACCATCCAAACCATGGATAAAATCTCATTTTCTTTATTTCAGTATAACAACATTTTTAGCATTAGTTTCGGTAAACTTGGGGTTTTTTATAAAAAAAAATTATTTTAGTTTATCTAATATTTTATGATTTTTTGTTAATTAATTAATTTTTAAATTGAGTTATTATTAGTTAAAATAATTCATATTTTATGTTATAATGATAATTCTTAATTTTATGCAATGTTTAAGATTTTTTTTTTTTTTTCATCATTTTAACCAATATTTACCCTTTTGATCATCATCATTTTAATTAACATCAACATTTCAATTACTATTTATTTAAATTAGCCAACTTTTAAATTCGTGTAATTATTCATATCTATTTAAATCACAGCAGTATTATTTTTTCCGGCTTTGATATTGAATTAATGTTTGCTATCAGTTAATGTCAAAGTAAATAAGTCATACTTCTTTGTTTAAAAACAAAATAACTAAAAATTGAAAGTTCTAAAATGTGATGTCTAATTTTTTTAGTAGAAATTGTGATTGACAATTTATTCTGCACAATAAAATTTTGTTACGCAAACGTCTGGAGAATAAGCAACAAGTTCATAAAAAAATTAACTGTAACTATGTTTTATGAGTAGGTGTTATAAATCGAGGTAACGTCATCTTCAATTATTAATCTTCTCTCAAAATTATTACACATTCTGTCATCACTCTCTACAATACAGATTTTATCGCTTTTCCACACCTGATGTAAGTGTTACACTTATGTATTTTTTTTCTCCTTAAGAAATTGCGTTGGTGTGTCGAAAGATTGTCATACAACCTCTCAGATCTTTCCAAATAGGGATTTCTTCGTTAAAACCACACAACTGAGGGTAAAATATTCCTCCTTGTTAAAATGGAGGCCTGAATTGGGGATTTTAGCTTTCGGATTTCAAAAGAGAATATGTATACAAATAAAATCATGATTATGGAATGGATTTTTGTAAGCAGAATTACAATTAACTTATTAGAGTGTTGCGGAAACAGCTTCCTCGTTATTAAAAATCACAAGCATGAAGGACCAAGCTCGTTTCTAAGGTTTAGTGCCTACTAGAAGGGGCCTTTTAAGGGATTTTTTTATTATTATTGATATTCAGTGTTTCAGTTCTTTCTAATTAGAGCGTAATGACGAGAAAGGGAATTTTTCGGAAGTTTTTTCTCATTAGTACTTGGTTTATTAATTGGTTCATAATAATGTTAAAGGAATGTCTGGAATTTTATTGCTTAACTTTTAAGGAAGACAACTATCAAAAATATTTTTTTTTCTTTAATAAATTCCAAGAGAGCTAAAAAAAAAAAGTTTTTGAATTCGGTTAGACTATATTTTTGTGCTCGCATCTTTTTGAATATTTTTTGCATGCATTGGAAGTGATCTGTGTTTTCAGGTATCGCGTCTCGGCCTCTTGGCTAAGATCAAAGTGTAGTATGTATGTGTTTTCAGGTACATTATTGCTTGTTTCCTATTGGAAATGTCATATCCTTTTGATTTATGCACAGGGACTAACAAAAAAATTTGCATGTATTAAGGTCTACGACAAGTGTTTATTTAAAGCCTATTTCAATGTACTTATATTCTGCACAAAATCATGCACAAAAGTGTTTCCTATAGAATTAAGTGTGGAAATTACTCAAATATCATTTTTTAGGTATAAATTATATGATTGATGCAGTTTTCCCTTAAATAACTAATATTTCAGAAAATTACATTGTTCTGAGTAGAAATGAAAAATAGTTCTCTGAGACATATCTAAATTTAATTGATTATACAGGTCAAAACTTTTATTTTCTAAATTTTGTTTTCAGTATTAGAAAATAAACATTTATAGATATATTCAATTTCAATAATTACTTTAAATTGTTTTTTTTTTTTTTTTTTTAATTCATAATCGTTTGAAATCGGCCTGGTAACTGATTTTAGTTTTCTAATGGTGCAGTTTCTACGTTTAAAATTAACAAACTAAGTCTTTATATATATATATATATATATATATATATATATATATATATATATATATATGACTATGATTAAAGCTTTATTATTCAAGAAATTTTAATTTTCAATTTTATTATCTCTCTACTTATTCAAGAAATTTTTTTTATTTATTGATTTTCTAAATGATAGTTTTAATGTATAATACTTGCAAATTACAATTGATTTACTTATTTTCTATAAAATCACTCTTTTATTATGAATGGTCTCAGTAAATTAGCAGTGCCTGACAAGAAATGCTTTGGTCTCCCTCAGTATTGTGCCCGGTACAGGAATATTTATAGGGATATTCCTGGATCGATATCAAGCTACCTATACTCTCCTCCTTCCAATCTTAAATTTAGAAAGTGTGATTCTTCTCGTTGCAAAACATGCCCTAATGCTTTACAGTCCCAAATTTATAATGATCTAAAATTGGTTCCTTTCTGTCAGGTTTATAATGTAATATACAAATTAAGTAGTGGTATGTGTAAAATGCAGTATATTGGAGAAACTTCCACCCCTTTACATATTAGAATTAATCAACATCGCTCAGACTCTAAAAAGTTATCATCACCTGTCCTTAACAGTAAATCAACTACTGAGTTAAGACATTTTAATTTACACAATTTCTGCTCATGTACTATTGAAATTCTTCGGATTCAAAAAAATAAAAGTGAGCGCCTTTTCTTTGAATCTCACTACATGAAATATTTTAATACAATTTATCCATATGGTTTGAATCATGAATATTTTAATAGGGTTGTTAAGGTTTATACTAACATTAATCCCCTTCATGATTACTCCCCTGTTTACTCTGTACTTAATCATAGTGTCAACCAGAAAACTTCTCGTTCAAAAAGAGGTAAAAAATCCAATAAATCTTCTAATGGTTTATTATCAAAAAATCTCATTATTAAGAATATTCTAGCCTTACAGTCAAATTATCTTAACCATTATGATTGGATTTACATTAGAAAGTTTATATTTGCTATCAAAAAAAAGTATTTGTCCATTTACTTAAGTGTATTTAAAAACCAATCCTATAATCAACATTTTTCTGATATTTTCTATTATTTAATATTATACAGACTAAAACTCTTCAATTTAAATATCTCTAAAAAACCTCACAAAATCCAATCTAATTCACAGCTTATTCTAAATTATTCTAATCAAATATTTAATAGCATTAATATTTCATCCATTCTTAATGATAAATCATGCATGTTTCCAATTAAAGACATTCATATTTCTCGTACCTTTAAATATCCTATTACACTTGGTCGCCTGCTTTTTAACTATAATTCAGTCTCTAAGTCTAATTTATCTTCTCATGTGACTTGTAGTTGGGCTCATCCCGCTTATGTAAAATATGTTGACAGAGATCATGCACATATTATCACTGGTGATCTTAATATTATTAATGACTCTAATTTAAAGAAATTTATGGAATATGGTACTAAATATCGACTCCCTTCAAAAACTAATATTTCACAGATTATACAACAGTTTTCATAGGATATTGATTTGTTTATTTATAAACTCTCCATCTCTTATAATAAACCTATTGAATATTTCAATCAATGGAAATTTTTAGTGATTTCAAAACTTCAAGCTGAATTAATTCAACATAGATCAAATCTCACACATTACAATAAATCAAATCACTTTAAATCTATCAAAGAATTGCAACAAAACTTTGTTATTACTTATGTAGATAAATCTCCTAATAATTATGCTATAATCTGTAAACATTATTATCTTTCTTTACTCAGTTCATCTATACCTAATAGTACTAACTTTCATCCTACCAATAATGATCTTAAAATCAATAACCGCAAAATTCACTGCTTTTATAAATTGCTAAAGCTTCCCTTTAATAATTTTAAATATCCTTATATTGTACTTATCCCTAAATTTCACAAAAATCCTATTAAATTTAGAACTGTCATTGTAGGGTGTAATACTTACAACAATAACGCTAACAAAATTCTCCTTGATATTCTCAAACAAATCTATGACTTAATTAGTAAATCAAAAAATTTCTTTTGCCTTAAAAATAGTTATCAACTTAAAGCCAATGTCTTATCTATGAATAATGTGACTGATATCATGACTTATGATTTTGCTGACCTGTTTAATAATATTAATTTAATATATCTTCATCATATCATCTTTACCCTTTTCAAAAATTTAAAAGTCAGATCTCTTTACCAAAATGCTCTTCGGCAACATCATTTAAGACACTTTTAAATTTTATTATTCATAACAATTACATTCTACACTGTAATAAGATCTATATTCAAAAGGTCGGTATTCCACAAGGAGGATGTAGCTCGAGTATGTTAGCTGACTTATACCTTTACCATTATGAACAGGGATTATGTATTGAAAATGTCTATTTTTACCGATACATTGATGACATTATAATTTTTTATGTCAATAATTTTTCCCCTAATTTATTTAAATTTGAATATCCTTCTCACCTTACCTTAACTCATAATCTTCTCAACAATAACTGTATAAGTTTCTTAGATTTAAAACTTAAACTTGATGGTAGTAAAATTTATACTGATCTGTATGACAAAAGACAAGATTTCAGTTTCAAAGTAAATTTATTTACACATTTTACTTCTTGTCTTCATATCTCTGTTTACAGAAATATCATTCTCAATCACCTCTTTCGTATACATAATCTTTGTTCATATAGGTTTAAAAACAAAAATATCTCTCACATAATTAATGTTGCTACAAAAATGGGTTATCCTAAAAAATTTATTTATTCACTTGTTTATCATAAAGGGTCTCTGTCTAACACACACACAAAAAAAAAAAAAAAAAAAAAAAAAAACTACTAAGGTTTAATATTAAAAAAAAAAAAAAAAAAAAACTGGTGGTTGGGTGGGCAGATGTTTGATTAAGGAGGAATGGTGGTGTTGTTTGGCTGGTTGGTTGGGAGGGTTTGATGCTGAATAAAATTAAAAAAAAAAAGTGGGGGGGATTACTGTAAGTTACATTCTTATTTTTTCTGGTTGATACTATGAATTTTGATCTCTTTTATCATTAAATTTAACTATGTGCATCTGGCTACTTGAGGCTTCCCTTGTTAAGTTTGAACTATCCATCTATTTGCATAACAAAAATAAAATCTTATATTATTAAATAAATAAAAAAAAACTTTTAAATTATAATTTTAATTATTGATGACTGCCTTATAATGCTTATCCTTATATGTGTGCTCTTTGGCATAATTGCTTGTAATTGAGTCTTCTTAAAACTTAACATTTAATACTTTGACTTCAAGATTACTTAATTTTGGGTTAATCATATAAGTTCAATTCTTCTTATTACTTAATCGGTGCTAAAAATTATTCTTATTACTTGATCGGTGCTAAAAATTATCTTAATCTTGCAGTCAATACTTCTAAATTATCTTAATCTTTCAGTTCAGTACATCTTAATTACACTCCTTATTGCATTGGCTTTTTCTCCTGCAATAATTTAACTGACTTATTGTTTTTATAGCTAACCGAAAGATGGCCCTTGCACTTTGATGTCTTATGCATTCATTCTTCAGTCCTTAACTTAAACGATTTAATTATTAATGTTTTTGGTACGATTTAATTTAACTCTACTAGTTTTAATTTTAATTAACTTTAAAATCTATTTTAACATTATCATTTAATATTTACTCTGTGTATTTTATCTTTAATGAAAATGCTCTGAAGTATATTCGATTAATCGATATCTGTCGAGCTTTTATTTTAACTTCAATTTAGATTTTGGCATCATCATTTTCTTCAGTTTGTGTTAACTGTTATACATGTGGTTACTCTGCTTCTTTCATGTTATCACTTTGGTTTCCATTAAGATTTTAATTAATCTTCAATTAATCTTTGTTTAAATTTAATATTTCACTTATTTCTCTTTCTTTATGGTTCTTGCTGCTTCGAACGGGGCGTGAAATGATATAAATTGCTATGATTAGCAATATTGTTTTACGAAATCGTTGCAGCTTTCACAGCTTTATGAAGTATGCGCCCCTTGATAAGTATGCTTCTAATTTTAAGCATTTATATCCAATTAATTATTTGTTTTCTCTCTCATAAGTTTAATGGTCCTTTTTTATTATCATTCCGGTCGGCGTAAGTATTTTAAGTTACTATCGTAACTCATTGGTTCCTAATCTATATCGCAACTTTTTGTGTCATTCTTTCCTCTATGTTAAATTCAGTTCTATATTTTAGTGTGCTGTTATTGTTTTAGTTCTATTAATTGCTAAATTTTAAGATTAAATTTTATTACGTTATCTATTATATATATATATATATATATATATATATAAGAAATATAATTAAAAGCCCCCTTAAAATTATAGCTTATTTCTCAAACTTAAATGTCTTTACCTCCCACTAATCCACTGATAGCGCCCTAATTAATTCTTTATTAATTCATTTTCTAAAATATTTCATTAATTACGAATTCTGTAACTTGTTCTCAATTCTTAAAATTATTTTTATTTTATTTTCCGATGAAACAAAACTGTTATTTATTATATTGCGCAATGCAAATGTAATCCAGAATATTCTCACCCCTCCTTGATATCGTATGACTCCCCTAAGTCAATTAGAGCACTCTCAGCATCACGTGATCGCTCCCGCGAAAGGGAATATTCAGTCGGTCTCAGGCCAGTGGCTACTTGCTAGTTGTTAGGTTGTTCGTCTGAAGTTAGGTTTTTAAAGATGTAAGTTTACAAGGATGGCTCACCTTCGCGTGAATGCTGTAACATCTCGAGTTAATAAAACCACCACTTGGTTCACTGACTGCACTTAGTTAATTATTTTAACGTGTGGCTGTCCATTTTAATATGACATATATATACAACATGGGCTGATAGTTAGTTTTCTGAGACATACAATTCAATTTAAACCTGGTACGCTGATTAAAATTTTCATTTTAATTCTTTTTAAATATTCATTAAAAAATATGCGCAACTCTAGTTCCATAAATTAGTTCATAAAGAAATTTTATTTATTTATTTATTTATTTATTTATTATATTTTTTCTATTTTATTTGTATTTTACTTAATATGAAATTTGTTTATTTTTAAAAACTGTTTTTTATGAGTATCAAACTTAAAAAGTATTCATTTTTGAACTTTTAATAGTTTTCTGGATAATTATAATAATTACATTAAGCTAATAGTTTTAATTATTAAGTATATATTATTTTTATAATAGTTACTAGACTCTTTTCCTTCCAAGAGATGTATTGAAAAAAAAAAAAAAAAAAAGGTAAAAGCAATTACCTGAGTGTGTTTTATTACATTAAAACATAAGAAATTTCTTTTAAATATTTAACTAATGTAATATCCACAGAAGTTTTCACCAATCATTATAATTAAAGCGTTTTTTAAAAATTATTTTATACAAAACATGTTATTTATGTCAGTTTTATCAAATTTTATTCTAATTCTAACCTAATTACATTGATAATTATTTCAATAATTAATATAGTTTACTGTTATTAGAAGTGAAATTTTATACAGTTCCTTTTGGCTAACTTGTTTTGTATATATTTCTTATAATAATTTTTTATGACTTAAAATTATCTTAATTACCTTAAAACAAAAAAAAAAAAAAAAAAAAGTTTTAACTTGGATCATGTTTTATCTTCGAGTTACATTTAATTAATTAAAAAAAATATGTCATGATTATCACTTGGGCACTTTTATTCGCTATTATTTATTTTGAAATGAACTACAAATTGTTGTAAAGAGATGTATAAAAGTTAAAAGAGGCAGAAATTTAATATTTTAATGTGCAGAATATATATATATATATATATATATATATACATATATTATCATTATGATTTACCTTCACGCAAAAAGTTACTCTGAAATTAATTTGAAATATTTATTACACTAATTATATAATACTGTATAATATGTATTATACTAAATATTATTAACTTCCATTAATAATAAATTATTTAAATTATTATTAATGGAAAAAGAGAAGTCATTATTTAATACAAACAAAATAAAAAATATATCAACTTATTTACAAAAATAACATTCACTGCGTTTTGAAAGAACGTAAATTTTCTTCATCAAGTGCAATAAAGACATGCTTACACTTAGGAAGCAAAATTCAGTTCTTCTTCTGCCTATTACGCAATAATACGTCTTTTACACCTAATAAAGAGAGACTAAGTTCTTTCGAAACATATAGTGCATGTAATATTTGTAAGTATGATATATGTATTAATAAATTATATATATATATATATATATATAGCAAACAATTGACAGGAAAATTTATAAATATATAAGTTTTACAGATTACAAAAACCAATAGGAGAATTACAAACCAATGCGCAAGATTGCAGCGAAAGGAAATGCAAAACTTAGATGTAGTAATATGAAATATATAAACAAATGAATGAAATTAAATGTAGAAATATATAAACAAATGAATGAAATTATACCCCAAAAAACACTGAGATCTTCATCAGGGAGGCCCCTCAGTGTAGGGGTGAACGAGAAGTTTCTGAAAGGACAGTAGCTATAAGCTAATAACTATCCTTAGCCCCCAACTTCTCACCAAACAGAAAACCACCAATAACTGAAGAGAAATCAAACATACATATAATGTATAAAACTACTAAAAATATCAAATTGTATTAGTAGTATATTTTTAGTAGTTTTATACATTATAAGTATGTTTGATTTCTCTTCAGTTATTGGTGGTTTTCTGTTTGGTGAGAAGTTGGGGGCTAAGGATAGTTATTAGCTTATAGCTACTGTCCTTTCAGAAACTTCTCGTTCACCCCTACACTGAGGGGCCTCCCTGATGAAGATCTCAGTGTTTTTTTGGGTATAATTTCATTCATTTGTTTATATATTTCTACATTTAATTTCATTCATTTGTTTATATATTTCATATTACTATATATATATATATTATAAGCGCTAATGCAAACTGTAATTATAAGGTCACTAGAGTTGAAAATGATATCTTATAAACCTGTTACGTTGTTTTATTTAGGTAAAAAACACTAACAAAGAAAAAATACGTTAATGCGTATTTTGTAATTAAATAAGTCTTTTTAACGTTTTGTTTCAATAACCTCATAAGTTCTAAGTTTTTAAACATTTCATTTTTCTTAACGCAAAAAAAAAAAAAAAAAAAAGAGAGAATAGAAACATTTGGTAGTAAAATAAAATTATTTGAATCTGCGATCTTTAAATTTATTTTTACGGTTTGCTATAAAAATAAACGATCAGTTTTATGATTAATAATTTCCTTTTATTTTTTGCTTATATACTTTTATAGACTTGAAATAAGATATATCTTTTTCAAGCAGCTGTTAATTTTGCTTGTTTCAATGTTCCAAACTACTTTAAAAATATTCTTTATTTCAAAAAATTAGAGCTTAATGATTTTTTAATGGTTTTTCAGTTTTTATTGAGTAATAAATTAAAGATGTTCTGAAGTTTCTGAAATTTCTGAAAGTTATAAATTTATTTTCTATGTTTACTGTAACAAAATGTGTACGCATTAGTTTTATGAACTTTGAATTCTTATAAGAAAATATAAAATATAATTGAAAAAATTATTTTAAACAATTTTACTTTTTTTATTACCTTTATCAAATTTAATCTAATTATTCAGCTACCAAATTTTTAAAATTTCTTTAAAACTTTATATATGTAATTTTTAGAGATATATTAATGCTTAAGTGTTCGAGGAAATTAAATTTTTGATTTTTCCAAAAAAGAGGAAAAGCGTTCGTTTCAACTTATCTGTCTCTCTGCACATATTCTCACAAATATGTTTGGAGCTTTGTTATTTACTGATTATATTAATAAAGTTTCCTATAGAATTGTGCGTTTCGAGATAATGTAGAAAGTTTTTTTTTTTCGGGGGGGGACGGGGGGGGGGAGGGAGAGAAATAAAAAATTCATTCTCGAAAGTATTACAGTATATGGGATATTTCGCCACAACAATGAGTAGACGACGAATTTGTAACGAATTTGTAAAAAACATTAGTTATTTTTATGTAATTTCATTGAAAGAGGCTTGGTAGGCTATAAAATGTTAATTTTCTGCATTTCTAGCTGGTTTTCGCGTTAAAATAGCTTATTTTGCTTTAAAAACCCGACTAAAAACTTCATTAAGGCAGGTAACGGCCAGGGCGCCAAATTTGGCGAGTTTTTCGCTCCTTGATAACTTTTTTTGGCGAATTTGGGGAGAAAATCATTATTATCGATATACCAAATATCTAAGCTCTTAATCGAATAGAACCGAAGTTACTGGAACATTCTCAATCTTCTGCGTGGGTGTATAAGGAGTTGCGATCCGCCAAGTCAGTCACTTTTCGCTAAGGCATCGATTGCTGTGTAAAGAGCGCTGAGCCTCTTTTATTATAGCTTGGAACTGTGTGTTAATGCTATGCT
This sequence comes from Salticus scenicus, assembly GCA_963930645.1. Classification (NCBI taxonomy): domain Eukaryota; kingdom Metazoa; phylum Arthropoda; class Arachnida; order Araneae; family Salticidae; genus Salticus; species Salticus scenicus. Next base: position 14,447,309 of record OZ005656.1, on the reverse strand, counting down.
GTTGCTGTATGTTTTTGCTGTGAATTTGATGTTGTCAGCTGTCAGCTGTTATTTAAGCTGTGTTTTCTGGTGAAACTGGTGTTGATACTTGGTTTATAGACTTATATTCTTTTCGAATTTTCTGTAAATAAACTTTTGAGCCTCTGCATGATTCACCTTTCATTCAGAGACAATTCAAGAACCCCAAATACGCAACATTATGTGTGCGTGTGTTTGTGTCATACTTCGCCATAACAATAAGTAGAATCAAGGAAACAAATCATGATGCAAATCATCAAGAATTCAAAATACAACTTAAGCAACTGAAGATATCCTTTTAATAGCGTCACAGTATATCAAACAAAACAGCATCGAAATCGTTTATTTCACTCCACTATCTATATAGTAGATTATGTGGTTACGATTATTTCTTCTTTAAAGTAGGTACTTTACAAAAAATGATACATTTCCGGTGACAGAACATAATGATATCGAAAAAATTCACAGATTACATAATTCTTTTTTTCTTATATATATATATATATATATATATATATAATTTTTATACATTAAATTTTGGGCACATATTTTAGATTATATACAGGGTTGAACGGTATTACAATACATTACGGTTTACAGGCGAAATGAGCGAAGGAGAGGTACTACCACCTGATTGCCTTGGAAAAGGGCAGAATTGTAATGTTGTTTTCACACCACAGTTTTATAATATACTAAAATGAAGGTTATATCATCTTGTCATTAAAAACATAACAATGTATATGAAGGCAAAAGTATAATGGCAATTATACAGGGTAGTTACAAAGGGATATTCAGAGCCTTTTAGCGAGTAAAGTATTGGACAAAACATAACCAAATTTGATGGAGTGTATATAGTAGACCATAGTATTTTGATTTCTAGAAGAAAAAAAAAAAACTAGTAACAAAAATCGCTACCAGGATAAAATTTTAGCGCTGCAATAGTGTATTGTGTTTGTGAATACTGAATGATTAAATGCCAGGCGACACAGCACACATTAATTTTCTTAACAACAAGTTATTATTACTTTCAAATGAGGTTCAATAGACCACCATAGTGATGTTCCAAGAATTGCATATGATACACGACATTTTTCACGGCGGCGGCTCGCAACGCATCAGAATTAATTTGTTTTACTTGTAACGCTATTCAATATCTTTCAAAGATGTGATATCGGAGACTTTTTCTTCATACATGGCACTTTAAGAAATCTCCACGACCAAAAGTCACAAGGTTGTGATCGGGCGACCTCAATAGCCATACCGCAAGAAATGCACGACTAATGACTCTGCTTTTAGAGAAATGTTTCCACAACACTTATTGTACCTTAAGTCGAATGTGGGGTGTTGCACCATTTTGCATGAATATGGTCAAATCCAGACATTCTCATTGCTGTAGGTCTAGAGGCATGAAGTTCTGTAGCATATCGGAATACCTGTCAACAATAACGGTGCAGGTCACTGGTCCATTTGCGTAATTTTCCTAATAAAAGTAAGGAGTAATGATAAAAGATGCTGTAAAGCCGCACAACACTGTTACTTTTATGAAGTGGGGAGGCTCTTGCACACAAGAGTGCGGGTTATTCAGCTCAAATGTGACAACTGTGTGCTAGTTCAATAGAAGGTATGTCTCGTCACTCCATTAAATCTACTGCGGTTATGTACCTTCAATTTGAACGCGTGCTAAAAATCTCAATGAAAAACCCAAATGGATGTCTGCATCGTCAGGGAACAATTCTTGAACAAAAAAAAGATTTTTTGCCTGTAAAACTTCGACATCTGATGCAGGACCTTCTGCTCCTTCGAATATGTGATTTGTGTGTTAAAAGATACTGTCCAAGCATTAATGGTATCCTTCACATTCGTGGTTTCCTGTTCGACAATAATAGTTACGACTTTTTCATCTTCTTGCTGATTAACCGTTTTGCGTCCTCGGCTTGGTTGCTTCGTAGAGTTCCTGTAGTTTCAAATCGTTGAATCGTGTTTCGTAAGCTTGTTAAGCTCATCAGTCTTTTTCGAGCCACTTCTTTAACCGCCAAAATTTACGAATAGCAGAATTAGTTTTGCTGATAACACTGCTTAACTAACAAAGAACAATCCCGTAAGGAAATAAGAGCTATCGAAAGACAATTGATCTCAGAATGATGAGAATTCGCCCAACCTTTTTTTTATACTCATGATGTGATCTACATGAATGTGTTTGTGAAAAATAATGAAATTCATTTTGTAAACCGCACCAAAATTTCCTTAGTGACGATTTTTGGTTCTAACTTCTTTTTTTTTTTTTTTTAAGGATCAAAATCTGGTGATGGTTATATTGAACCTCATTTGTAAGTAAAATGCATTTACTATTGATAAATGCATTACAAAAAAACTATACAGCACACTATTAGTGTGTGCTGTATAGTTTTTTGACTTATTCATTCTGTATTCATACTAGTACACTTTTGCAGCAATAAAATTTTCCCTGATAGTGACTTTTGGTACAATTTCCTAGAAATCTTAATATCATGGTCCACTGTCTATGCCCATGAAATTTGGTTACGTTTCATTCAATACGTTATTCGCTACAGGGCTCTGAATATCTGACGTTATTTTATAACCATTCTATATATAACCTTCACAGTTTAATGCGAGCAAAAATTCTTTAATTAAGTAATTTGAAATTATAAATGTGTTACGGGAAAAACAACTACGCAGTGAACGGATATATCGGGTCGCAGCGGCCAGAAGGTCAATAAACAGATAAGGGAGACGTATAAGAGAGGGGTGAGCCAGATTTTTTATTTTTAGTTGATGTAATTCAACAAACTCAAACCATTTTTATCAAAATGAACCACTTGCAGTGCAAAATATTAAAATCAGTGTACGGATTCCATAATCTTAAAGACTAGTATTTTTAAAACATGAAATAGATACCTTCAGTTATTTCAATGAGTATTTAGAATTTTGATTTACTTTTTAAAAAGTATTATAAAATTATTTTCTTGGTTCCAAATGCTCTATTCGTCTTATCTTTTTATAAAAGTGTACTTATATTAATATTAAAATATAAGTAAAAGTCCTAATGTAATTCTTCATCGGTTTAACCCCGACTTCTTTTGAACAATATGATCTAAAATGCCTCTCACATATCAAGTTGGTATACACGAAACTTCATATGCGTGTGACATACTATAAGGTCAGGTGAGGTAATTATGACCAGGGGGCATTTGTGACAAGTTTAATTCTTAAGAAAACTGTAATTTTTTTTTTTTTTTTTTTTTTTTTTTCAAACCTGTAGATGTGAAACTTATAATGTGTTTTCTATTGTAGTCAGATGGTAGTTTCCAAAGCCCTGGAAAAAGTATAAGGTTGCAAAATATATTAACAATAAAAGTATAAAGCAATGAAAAATTTAATATTACTCTTTTTACTTTCCGAACACTATAGTGAGGAAAGTATTGTAATCATGTCAAAAATCCGAATTCGAGATTTTGATGTTTCTATACGTTTTGAGGTCCCCTGAGTCCGTTTTCACTATTTTTACGATGATGTATGTATGTGTGTGTGTATGTGTGTATGTGTGTATGTTTGTGAACACGCTAGCGTCTAAAGGCTTTGTTCGATTAACCTGAAAGTTGGTACGTATATTGTAAGTCACCATAGTACGAACCCTATAGATTTTGGTGAATCTAGCAATTATACTTTTTTTACAGGGACACAAAGAAAAATTCTTTATCATTATGGCCTATGGGACCAAAATCTTAAAAGTGCGATAGCATCTAAACGCCTTATTCAATTGAGCAAAAATTTTATACCCATATTATAGGTCACAGATACTCAATCTGTATAGATTTTGGAGAATCTAGCACTTATAGTTTTTTTACAGGACACAAAGAAAAATTCTTTATCATTAAGGCCAATGGGGCCAAATTTTTAAAAGTGTGATAGCGTCTAAACGCCTTATTAATCTGAGCAAAAAAATTGTACACATGTTATAGGTCGCATTTGCACCAACTGTATAGATTTTGGTGAATCTAGCACTACAGTTTTTTTACAGGGACACAAAGAAAAATTCTTTATCATTATGGCCTATGAGACCAAATTTTTAAAAGTGCGATAGCATCTAAACGCCTTATTCAATTGAGCTGAAAATTTGTATGAATATTATAAATCACTGTTGCACTAACTATAAGCATTTTGGTGAATCTAGCATCTATAGATTTTTACAGGGACAAAACGAAAAATTCTTTATCATTATGATCTAAGGGCTCAAAGTTCAGTAGCGTTAAATAAAACCTCGTGTGATATATGGAGAAAAAAACACTCTATTATGGTTTTCTCTCTTTTGTTTGTTTAGCAATTCCTCTTTCTTTATTTTATCTACAAAACTGTTAGTTACTCAATGTTCGGAAAGTCGAGTGGAGTCACTCCAGATTTTTTAGAAATGAAATTAAAAACAGAAACATAGGTTATGAACAAATGTAATATTTAATCAAAGCATTAAAAGGACAATTTAGAAATCTGATGGCACTTCATCTTGGAAATAATTATAAGGTTGAGGAGTTATGAATGGAAATATAAAGTCAATATCCTACAAATTCTTTTTTTTCGAAGATTTTTATTAGTTGATCAATCGTCGTTGAATCAAGACGAGATGAAGTTTCTTTTTCAATATTTTCCCATGCATTCCTGATCGCATTGATGAGTTCATCTTTCCCTCGATATTCTTACATGTCCTTATAAACAGAATACGCAAGTGTTCACCGAATATTCTCCAGTGGGTTTAAATCCGTACTGCAGAATGGCCAATCAAGCAGACGGACCTCATTCACATCAAACCAATCTTTTGTCGAATGAACAGCATAAATGCTTACATTATTCTGATTGAAACGTCCAATCTCTTGATGTAACTAGAGTGGCATTGGGAAGGAAACTATTGCTCAGCATATCTTGATAGTTTTTTCATTCATTTCATTTTAATATAAATTACTACAATTAGTAACGTGCCATTAGCAACAAACGCTTCCCTTATCACTACTGACCCCCCTCCCCTTCCAAACCGCTTGGTAAAGTTTTATTTTTTTTTTAATATCATGCCAGCATTTTTTAAAGCCTTTTGGCCCATCAAAATTCATTTTTTTTTTCTCATCCTAAAAAACTATATCCTTCTATTTATCCCCAAAGAAAACATTTTTTTAGCAAATTCTAAGCGATTTAATTTATGCTTCTTTGTCAAATGTTACTGAGGTTGTAATTTTATGAACTGTGCCCTCGGGTTGGAATTTAAAACACTGCGGACAGTTCGGTTGGTAAACCGTAGTCTTAAACCACGAACTATTTTAAAAGAAGAAATTTTTTTTTATCGCTCGTCCATGAAAAACGCTCGATTTTTGGCGCCTTGAAAGTGCACTTGGTTCCCCTGGGAGCTTGTATTCACCATACTTTGAATGATTAAAAAATATACATATCAACTACCGTTTTAGACTAACCGATAGACCTGGAAATAGCTGCACCACTCATTCCACTCGTTATCCTTCCAAGGATTTTACCGCGTTCTACATCGAACCATTGTTTCTGCCTCGGCATCGTTGCCAATAGCACAGTGAAAGACTAAAGTAACTCTAAATGGGTTGTTAGGTTGCTTTTTATATTTCGTGCTTTCTCAGACCGCAGAAAATTTGCATATCCCTCTAAAAAATTCAACGACCTTATACTTTTTTTCACCAGCAAATAAGATTAATATCTAATATGGTAATTAGTTCTATTCATTTAAATTTGATTTTAATTAAAGTATGTTATAATTAAAAAATCATTCGCATGTTGCTTTCCCATCCAAAAAATTTGCATAAATCCTAGTTTAACTGTCAATTTAATCGACCTTATGATTCTTTCCAGGGTCTTATAGTAGCTATGGTAGTAGTAAATCACAGGTGTTACGGTTTTTGGAAGTCCATAACGATGAGCTACAAATGATTTTGAAAATGATTTAAGGACATTTATATATGTTTTTTCAGAAACAGTTGCTGTTTTTCGACAGTCCTAGACATTTATTTTGGCATGTTAAAATAATTTATAACACCTCTATAGTGCAAGATGTCATTTTGTTTTAGATTAAATAGAAATTGGTCATTTTGTATTTAATTACTGGAGTAATTTCCCAAACAACAAATGTTAGACTTACGTATAATTAGAAATACTTTAAAACCAAATCAAAACAACAGTAATGGTCTTAATGCCGGTTAGCAAAAGAAATAGTCAGAGTAAAGAGAAAACAATGGGTTTATCATTTCACTACTGGCGATCATAATTACTCCTAACATTTTGTTATTCATTGCCTTTGGGGGAATAGTTATAACCACCCTCATTATTAAAAAAAAAAAAAAAAGCTTAGAGAAATTAAAGGGGTGTTTTTGAAAGGTTAACTTTCCTCATGAGTTATTTTAAACAAAATTATTTTCCTTAGAAAAAGAATAAAACTATCACAATGTTGAAAATGTAATACCTACCCGCATCTGACCATATTTTTAACGGTGTCCTTGAATTTTTTCAGAAAGGGGTGAATTTAAAATTGAAAAGGTTTTCTTACATTTTAAAAATTCAGTTAGACCCATGGGGTTGGTTGATTAATAAGTTGAGATGATTAAGCAAAGCGTAATATAAGGCATGGGCTATAATAAATTTTTATGGGTGAAATTAATTTTATTTACAGCAGTTATACTGCTTGTTCTAAACCAATTCGAGCAGAAAAAAATTATGGTCATGTTGACTATCTATTCACCAGAAAAATCAGAGCCAATTTGGCCCATGGCTCAGGTCAGTTCAGCTCTAATCGCTCTGAGATAGAAATTTTATTTGGTAATTTAGATAATCTTCGGAAATATAATGATACAGTTTTAAATTTTTGAATATTTTTTTTAAATAAAAGTTTTATTGATTAAAAATTTACTGACGGGGAAGGCAAGTGTCTCACTTTACTCCCATTGTGCCGACACCATTTATATTTAGAAACCATTTGAAAGCAAGTAAAATTTCGGCACTATAATCTATGAAAAATATTAGGAAAAGTGTGGCATAACTGCATTATCTGTTGCACAATATGAACCAAAATTAAACCGACATTTGTTTCTACGATACACATGTATATCAAGTATATTACGGTTTCCTGCTATTTATGCGGCTGAGGTTTAACTATTACTCAAATCGTTATAAATATAGAATATAAACTCTATGTGTTGGCAAAATACATTGAAGTTTAATCAGGACTAATTTAGGTTTAGATAGAACTTAATATAAAAGTCCATGTATGTGTCCATCCACAAATTATTTAGTTACAATGTCCACATAGTTGTGTCACAGACATAAATATTTTCTAAAGTTGTCAAATAGTGTGCAGCCCATGTAAAAATTTGAAATATATTAAAGAAATAGATTCTTATAAATAGGTATTAATATGCAACTTATAATACAGTTTTACCCAATTATTTGTATTTTTTTTTTTTTTTTAATGAAAAGAAAGAAAGAAAGAAAACAGCATAATAAATTTATAAGTGCCAATGTATATGAGTTAATAATAAGTTTTTATTTGCTATCATTTCTTATATAATTGAATCAAATACTATAAGGGAAAAAAAAATATATTCTTTTTTTTCAAGGAGAAACCATTCCCCCCCCCCCCTCCAATCTCTCTCATAGAGTTCACTGATTTTTTACATTTAATTCTCACCATAAAAGCTACATGGTGAAGCTAGCGCAAGAAATAAAATCTCTTCCTGGCTTTAGTCGTGCTGCCGTGCATTTAGTAGAAATTACGGTATTTATGCTTCAAATTGTACCAGAAAGAAAAAGTGTGATATATCGTCTTTTAAGCACAGTATAAAAGTACGAAGGATTCCGATATAAAAATGACATAAAAAAAAGTAAATAATGGTGACTGTGAACTGCATAGGGTGTGACCATTTCCGAAATGGTCGATGAAAAAAAATACTTCTGAACAATGCAGTCTATTGTTGGAAACACATTTTTTTTTTTTTTTTTCTCCCGTGGTATGGCTAGGATCAGGTAATTCTGCAAAGAATTTTTTTTCTCTCTCTCTCTCTGATTGTTATCATGTGCGGATGAGTTATCTCTACGTTTGTTTAGAGTCACTGCGGAAGTTAGTTTTTTCAATTAAAAGGTTATGCGGAAGAGGTAGCTTTTGGGGTACGGCTTTTGTTTTCATATTTCTGTGTGAGTTATCATTCCCTCACATTTATTTCTTTTACAAAAATACAAAAAAGCGATGGAAATCAGTTAATTTACCACTGGTATTTAAAAAGACTCCTTCGGGATATTTTGGGGGAGGCTATGCCGTGAATGAAAGAAAGAATAAATAGATAATTTTGCTTTCGGTGCATTTTAACTTAAAGAAAAAATAAATCTGAGGCCTTTTCAGCACAAGAGATATTTCCTGTCTCTTTAATTTATTTGCGATTTTCACTTTTATGCTTTAATTTCCAAAAATTCATCCAGAATATTTATTTTTTTTATATAAATTTTCATAGAAATGGTTAAAACCTTTTCTATCTGTAACTCTTTTGTCCCAGCAAAGACATGGTTACTTCTAATTCTCCACACCCACCCCCCACCCCCTTTTTTTTCTTTCTTCTTCATCAAAATAGATGTAGGTGTCTAAAGATTTGAAAATTAGTCGTGGTTAATTATAAAAGCCTACCGATTTTGGGGGATATTCATGATCCCTTTACTGTGGAAATTATTGGAAGATGTGTGTATGTATTTGTGTGAGGGGATGGTCTATTAAAAAAGTTCAACAAATGAATGAAAATCCTCACATGAGGATAGATATCGAAATATTATAGTTAGGCATGTTTAGTGAGGAAGGGTTACGTTTAAAGGGAAGAATCTCAATCAAAATAAAAGATAAACGTCTAAAAGAAAATGCCAAGCTGGGAATGGTGAACTTAGCTGGTAAAACATTGAATTACTCCGAGCATCATAAGGAATTATAAACAGCGGGTTTATTCTTTGGTTCAGGAATGAAAAAAAAAATTAAATCTGTCTCTCCCTCCCATTAATTTAATAATAATGAAGCAGATGCGTGATGGGAAAAATCAGCCATTTTGTTAAAAGCAAAATAATAAAGATACAAAAAGGCATTATTTAAAAGGAAAAAGAATATAAAAAATACAAAAGCTGTTGTACTGAAGAATACAAGCTGTTTTATTACCTTTTAAAAGCCTAAGACAGAAATACAACGTCATATTTATGACCTGCACCTGCACGTGGAACTCTGAAAGGGGACCACCCGCATTTAAGCCCCACTGGCTACCGCCAAAAAAGCCCCGGCGAGGTCGTAAAAAAGGCACCGTAGTAATCTAGAAGCAAGCAGATTGGTCGAAGAAAGGTCCAATCAGAAGATAGACCCAATGAAAAAAATGCAAGGGGAAAATCTCCTCCAAAAATTATAATGAGGGACTTAAAAAATTAAAGGAGAGAAAAGATTCCTTTAAGAGTCAGAATTCTAAAAAATTGCCTTCGTGTGTGCAGACGTAATGTGAGGTCCTGCTATCATCAGTGTGGTGCTTCCTAGCCAAAATGATTCATCAAGGATACTTAAAGATGTGCTCCCTGCTAGCCAAAATATTCCTCTTGCGCCTGGACTGTGACATAGCATCTAATAAATCTGGTGAGAATTTCTTACATTTCTCGGTCAGTAATTTTACCGTGCAATGCTGGTAAAGCGCATTTGTTTTCTAGTACTCATCTTTAGCACATTGAGGCAAAATCAAAGATCATTGTTATATCATTTTTATTGTATTGTAAAATTATAGAATAATCAATTTAATTAATATTCAAAATTTGGATGTTTAATAAAGAAATTAATTAAAATTATATGAATCTGATATTATTTGAGAGTAAATTTATTTATTATTAAACATATTGTTTTCCAGATTAATGTTTGCTTTTAATTAGGATTAATTTTAGGGCATTTCACAACGCGTGCCCGAAATTAATTAAAATTAAAAAAAAAAAAAAAAAAAAAAAAAAAAAAAAAGTGTATATATAGATACAAATTATACATATGAACTATATTACAAAATCAATTATTTTGCTATTTACAACCGAGAAAAATAATATGTGTAAAAAAAAAAAAAAAAAAAAAAATACATATATATATGAAATGATTTTGTAAATAAACCAATAATTATTCATTAAATAATTAGATAGTCATAAATTTTCGAAAGAAAACATTTTTTTTTTTTGCAATACATACAAGGAAAATGTAAAGCAATGCTCAATGTAAATAAACAAATAAATAAATGATAAAATATCAGCAGAAAAAACTGGCAGGTAACGCACATTTTTGCGAAACACGTTGATTGTAAATACATAAAATAAAAATATATATATAGATTTTTTTGCCATAGGGGCAATGTGAATAAGAAAACGTAAATATACGTGTACATAGAAACAAAAACAGAAAAGGTGTCTGTATTCATAATGGCAAATTAATAAAATAAATATGTATAGATATAAAATAAATAAAAGTAAATGTGAACGTGACATAAAAAAAATACACATATGTATATAATTAGATACTTAAATATCTTTATTCATGCATCTCATAAAAGAAAATAAAACAAATAAAATAAAATAAAATAAAATAAATAAAAATAAAAAACAGACAAACAAAACTAGCACAGATGAGAAATAGTAAGGCAGGAAAGAAAACTCATGCAAAAGAGAAGGAGCGTGCAGATCAAAATGTAAACAGAGAGGTTACTCGTTTACAAGAGAGTTACCATGACAACGAAAAAAGAGCAGAATGAAAACGACAGGACAGGTTAGGAGAAGAAGGAAAATATCACGAGAGGGAAAAAAAATACTTACTAATCCTAGGACGGACTTCGAGGTAAAGGAGCATGGCAGAAGGGTGACGATAAAACGCTTGAGAATACAGGAAAGTAGTAGCCGCATTTCTGCAAAAGAAACGAATTATGACTCAAGATATCAAGTGAAACGTAAAATATGGAAATTAAAACATTCACAACCATTCACACTTTAGAAAGATTAAATAATATTTTACTTGCAGAACTATATAATGGTTGTAATATTAGTAAAAGGCGCATCATTTCACACTTAAACAAAGATGCATATATTTCCTCTAATAAGTTAACAAAAAAAAAAAAAAAAAAGCAAAAGCGGAGGATTAAGATTCATTATAGCTATACACTATATATATAAATATATAAAAAAAAAAAAAAAAAAAAAAAAAGGCAAAAAAAAGCGGAGGATTAAGATTCATTATAGCTATACAGTATATATATAAATGTATTAAAAAAAAAAAAAAAAAAAAAGCAAAAAAAGCGGAGGATTAAGATTCATTATAGCTATACAGTATATATATAAATGTATTAAAAAAAAAAAAAAAAAAAAAAAAAACCTTAAAAGCTTAGGATTACAATTCATTAGATTTATATACAAAAAAAAAAAGAAAAAACCCGTCACTGTAAAAATATTAATCTCTAACACTCGCACACACATATGCACGTAAATAAAAAGTAATAAAATAATGCAAAATTACCATATTAATACAGAATGGTCTAAAAAAAAAAAAAAAAAAAAAAAAAAAAAAAGAAGGTAAATTAAATGCAGATTAGGTACAGGTAAACGAATAATTAATAGATAACCTATATTTTATAATAAAAACACTTTTACATAGCCTACCTTAGATCAGGGTTCAGAACACAGCCAAGATAATGAGGTGGCCCTTTGGTCGGGCGCAGGCGTCTTCTGCCAAGGGGGGTCGACCCACACTCGATACTCTGGCGTACCCTGCCAAAACAAAAGTCAAGACTGGACAGAATTTTATCAAAGCAAAACAAAAATAAAATAAAATAAAATAAAATAAAACACAACATTCAATGGGTTAAAAAATCCACAATACAATGGAATCAATATACGCAAATTATGAGCAGATCTGCATTTATTATTCACACATAGTAAAAAAAAAAAAAAAAAGTAACATTAATAAATAAACACATGAATATACACAGAAATATACACAAACAATCTTCTACATTATTCTACGCTCACGATTCCTAATCAAATATGCGAGAATTACGCAGCGCTAGGAAGCAAAAAAAAAAAAAAAACGGAGTCCGAAAAATACAGAAAAATCATGCAAAAATCAAGCAGCAGCGGAAGGAACGTAAGATAATAGAAAATAAAGCAAGGCGAACGCAAGTTAGATAAAATAATACCAAATTATATAAAATAAACAAACAAGAAATAAACCTGCAATGAAAATACATTAATAAGAGCTGAAAGAAAAAGCAGATGCATATTAATAATAACGCTGCAAACAGAATACATAAAAAAAAAAAAAAAAAAAAAAAAAAAAATGCAATATAGCTCACGCTTATCCAAGTCAATGATGGCGTCAGTGTAGATCAGATATATATATTGCGAGGGGCATTCAAAATTCCACGAAGCACACACATGAAACAAAAAAAATAACAAAAGGGATTTATTAAAGGATAATGGATAGCACAATCACCTAACTCAAACATAGGTGAAGCAACAAAGCTTAAGCAAAGCAATAAAATATACATATAATAAAATTAAACTCACTTGTAAAAAAGTAAACAAATTTCTAATCCGATAAACGCGTGTGTCTCTGCGCTTCTCTCGAGTAAGTAACAGAAGAATCTTATCTCAGCTCTCCCCCCTAAAGAAAACGATTATAACAGGATGTACTAATCATTAGCGCTGGTTTATTCCCACGACATATCGACGCAGGCGAAAGAGGGTTTGTCACCCCCCATTACAAAACTGCAAAACAGCTCTCGGAAGTTATTTCACATAAAGCGAGGGACTTTTCAAAAAAAAAAAAAAAAAAAAAAAAAAAACGAATACTGCCTTACTTAATGGTAATAAAGACATACTACCAAAACGATTAAATACATTCATGATATCATGTAATATACAAAATTTTTTTTATTATTGGTACTATACACTGAAAGTAATGAATGATATGTATATAGAATGAATGCATACATTTGTAGAATTTTGCTAACAAAAAAAAAGTACTATTATATGTGAATTTAATGTATTGCATATGTTTTTATAAATGATATATAAAAATGAGTGTTGGTATACGGTATAAATAATTATAAGTATTGAATTAAAATGCAAAGTAATAATAATAATCTTTAGCATATGATATACTGACCGAGTGAAGTAACACTATACAATATGTGTCACAAAAAAATTATAAACTGAATAAAATTTACAAACTGTTGGCACAAGCATCGGCTAAATGCAACGACAGACCATAAAACTGTCTATCACAAATTCATGATCACAAATTGAACTATCTCAAAAAGCAAATATTGAAACATTTACATATTTGGATCAACTATGCATGATAACCAATTAATAAACAGTATTGAACAGTATATTATGAACTATCATCAGTTACTATTGAACTAAACTTCATGAACAATTAATAATCCAGTGTCGAACTGTACGCTCATTAATCATTATGCATATATATACAAGGAGCTCATAGTGCTCAACTACATCACAAGGACTCTAATGTGCACTAAAAAACAGTTTAGCACAAATATGCATAAGAAATTTACTGGCCAAATACACCAGATTACTACGACAACTAAAGGACTCATAATGTATTGAGATAAAGAAACTGTCTCAAACTTATTCGACAGGGGGATAGGCTGATGGGAAAAATCAGCCATTTTGTTAAAAGCAAAATAATAAAGATACAAAAAGGCATTATTTAAAAGGAAAAAGAATATAAAAAATACAAAAGCTGTTGTACTGAAGAATACAAGCTGTTTTATTACCTTTTAAAAGCCTAAGACAGAAATACAACGTCATATTTATGACCTGCACCTGCACGTGGAACTCTGAAAGGGGACCACCCGCATTTAAGCCCCACTGGCTACCGCCAAAAAAGCCCCGGCGAGGTCGTAAAAAAGGCACCGTAGTAATCTAGAAGCAAGCAGATTGGTCGAAGAAAGGTCCAATCAGAAGATAGACCCAATGAAAAAAATGCAAGGGGAAAATCTCCTCCAAAAATTATAATGAGGGACTTAAAAAATTAAAGGAGAGAAAAGATTCCTTTAAGAGTCAGAATTCTAAAAAATTGCCTTCGTGTGTGCAGACGTAATGTGAGGTCCTGCTATCATCAGTGTGGTGCTTCCTAGCCAAAATGATTCATCAAGGATACTTAAAGATGTGCTCCCTGCTAGCCAAAATATTCCTCTTGCGCCTGGACTGTGACATAGCATCTAATAAATCTGGTGAGAATTTCTTACATTTCTCGGTCAGTAATTTTACCGTGCAATGCTGGTAAAGCGCATTTGTTTTCTAGTACTCATCTTTAGCACATTGAGGCAAAATCAAAGATCATTGTTATATCATTTTTATTGTATTGTAAAATTATAGAATAATCAATTTAATTAATATTCAAAATTTGGATGTTTAATAAAGAAATTAATTAAAATTATATGAATCTGATATTATTTGAGAGTAAATTTATTTATTATTAAACATATTGTTTTCCAGATTAATGTTTGCTTTTAATTAGGATTAATTTTAGGGCATTTCACAACGCGTGCCCGAATATCGAATTGATATTCCAAAATGTACTACCACGAGGATGTCACCTTAGAGCCACGGAAAGGAGGGTAGTCTGATTTTGGTTAATATCCGCCCAACAATGCGCCTTTCCTAAACTTATGCTGGAAGACAGACTAACTTATGTAAAGTCAAATGATTTACAATCTTGTAGTCTACGCAAAATTGCAGATTAAAATAAGCACATACAATAATATGTGACTAAAATATTAAAATTTTTAAAAAGTTATTTCATGAATCCAATATGAGTTTTTCTGTTTGCTGTGAATCCGAATGTTGTATATATAGAGAGTAATTATACTTAAAATTCCACTATAAAGGCCTTCTGTAGCCAAAACGCTGAATGGAGATTGAAACCAAAATTGGTACCAACACGTTTCAGGAAATGCACTTAGGGAATTGGAAAAAAAAAAAAAAAAAAAAAAAATGTACAAAAATGTGTTTGCTGCGTGTCACTTTGCATGAAAAAAATAGCAAATTTAATAAAATAAATACTTCAAACATAATGCCAAACAAATAAAACATTTATTTATTAGTTTTTATCATTTCTAGATCATTCCACTAAGTAAATTTGCCATTTTTAGGAAAAACGAAATCTGATGGGCATTTAGATATATTTATTATACTATGAGTGCATTTCCTGAAATATACAGATACTAATCAGGTGGCAATCTGTTCGCTCGTTTCGCCTACAGCGGACCGTTTATAACAAAAGTTTAGTTATAACCACCTTGTATACAACTGGCCGTCTGTGTTGTGTCGATTCTTTTGGACCTAGCCCTGAATGAAATCGCATTCCGTGGGGCTTTGGTGCTCTTTCTAATTGGTCCAAGAATGTATTCGTGTGATCCCGAGAAAATCCAAATACTTAGGCCGTCGAGCATGCCATGGCTTCGAATCTAACACTTCCTGGCTACCAACTATCAAAGCCAATGGGCCATGAAATAAGTGAAAAACGGCATTCAGTAACACTATGAGTGGTCGTTAGAAAAGGTCCAAAGAAAAGAAGAATTTCTATTCTACTTCTTTTTATTAGTCATTAAAAATGGTGTGTTATGCAAAATTTTATTGTTATGTAAAATTCAAGATTGGGCTACAGACAAGAATCAACAATATTAGATAGAAATAAATCACTTAAAAATCACTTCTTTAATACATAAAATAAATTATTAATATATTTTCCATAAAAGGCAAATACTTTTCTGTAACAAGTATACCAAATGTCAATCTAATTAAAATCATTAAAAAAATAGACAAAAATTTTCAAGTACATACCACGAGCCACATAAAATCTGCATACTTTTTCAATTATATCTGACTGATCGGAGATTAAATTAATTTAACATCAGTAGAGTTATAAAAATTCAAATAAACTTCTAAAATGTGCTGTACAGGTTGCATGACAATTTTAAATATCTGTTCGGCTCACAATGTGAAAACCTTGCAAAAAAGGAATTAAAATTTACTAAAACCAAAACTTTTCCTTAAAAAAACTAATATGTTGTGGCCACCACAAGACTTTCTTCTATATTTTCCCATACAAAGGGCAAATAATTTATTAAAACTATTTTTTATTAAAATTATCTAATATGCTAAATGAGAATGATTTTCCTCTTAGAGAAAACTAACACTAAATATCTAAAGAAAGACAATTTTATTGTCTATAAATAACATCTTAAAAAATGAGTTTTCATAATAGTTATCTCACATATCAAGTTTCGTACAGTTATATGCCATAGAAGTTGAGATATAGCTTTCCCGTTATCGAGGAAATTTCCAGTATAACAGCGCCATCTATTGGCCAATAAGCATCTAACTTGAATCAGCATAATGTGTCATAATGGTCTTCTCACATATCAAGTTTTGTTTGATTATACGCAATGGAACTTGAGATATAGCCTTTCCTTAAACTGCAGAAATCGCTGTGTAGCAGCACCACCTGTTGAGCAGTTGACACCAAAAGTTGATAGGCACTAATTTAGGTCAAGGTGCATCTACATATAAATTTATACGCAATTCTGAGCAGTAGTTCCAGAAATACAGTTGCCACAAAATTTTTGCCACACACACACACAGAGAGAGAAAGAGAGAGAGAGAGAGAGAGAGAGAGAGACAGGCAGACATTTTCTAAAAATGATAAAATCGTGTTCTAGACCTCTCAAAACGTGTAAATCCGTCGAAAATTTTTACGAATCCAGTACTTTCTTCTATTGAATATAGAAGAAAGTAATAATAAAAAAAAAGCCTAAAAATATTTAATATATATATATATATATATATATATATTATCGATAGGAAAATTTCTCTTGCGTACAGGCCCCACCAGTGGCCGAGAGCTTCTGCTCTTGAAGCTGGTAGAAGGAAGGTGACATGTTCGATCTTAGGTCATGCTCTTCGATCTACCGTCGTAAGATTTTCGGGGTTTTCTCCGAAAGTAATAGTAAAACAGTCTAGATCCCTTAGAAGGACCTTCATGGAGGTCATCCCATCTTTCTTTTGGTCTCTCGTGTAGACAAATGGCATTAACCTATAATACCACTATCAACAAATTTCTTGTCTGAAGTTGCGAAATATTCTCCTTAAAAAAATGAGGTAAAAAAAAAAAAAAAAAAAAAAAAAAAAAAAACCTCAAAATTTCCTAAAAAATATTACAAGGACAAAACATGAAACTTTCTATTAAAACTGACTTTAAAATTATATTGAGTTTACTAAAACTATGGCTAAAAGAAAATGTAATTACAGTGTTGAAAAACTGTCAATAGCTTGAACTTCAGCAAACATTCTTATATCCTTATTTTCCTTCCTCATACATAACGTTGACCCTTGCTGAATTACGGCATTGAAACTTAGAAGACTGTTTTACGGCGCATTTGCATTTATATTACGGAGCTGGGGAGCGAAGCATTTACATGGGACTTTTATGCGCTTTCATTCTCTTTTTATGTACCTGTTGTTTCCTGCCTGGATTGTAAAGTTATGAATATTTTAAGGGTTCTAAAAGTTAATATGATTCATGTTCCTACTTCCGTTCTTTTTTATTTATTTTACTTTTTTCTCCCATATAATTTCATGCAACCTCATAAGTCGCAGAAAATCGAAGTTCAGAAATTTTTACTTTTCGAACATATACTATGTAAGAAATGCGTTGTAATCATAAAAAAAAAAAAAAAAAAAAAAATCTACTGTTAGGTTTAGGTGTACCTATGCGCTTGAAGTTTTCATTTTTCTACTTTTATGGTGATTTACGCAGACGAGTAAATCCAATAGCGTCGAAATAGTATATTTGTTAGATCATCATCTCACGAACTGTATAGATTTTCATAAGCATATAACTTATAGCTCTTTTTTGAGAATACAAAAAAATTATTATATATCACTCGCTGACCATAAAAGAAAATAATAATAATAATAATAAGAGTTTTACTTTTTTGTTCTGTGTGTGTGTGTGTGTATTTAAAGTGCAAAGCCAATAAATTAAATTTATCCACATTTTTCCACGGGATTTCCCTTTAAACTTACGGGAAATTTACTTAACGAAAGAATGACAATGATTTTAATGGACTTTCACGACTTTTAGTGGTTGAAAAGAAAATGTAATTTGACGGCTTTTTTTATTTATTTATTTATTTATTTATTTATTTATTTACAGTGACAACTTATTGATTCAAATTGTTTGAAATGCATTTCAGTATTGTTAATTTTTTACAACAGAACAAAACTGATATTTGCAATGCTTTCACAAGGCATTTTTTCATTAGGGGAAAAAAAAAAAAAAAAAAAAAAGGCATGCATAACACTTATGCAGAGAAATATGAAATGTTATCAAAATACGTCTTTTGAAACCTACCGTCTGATGAGTATGTAAGAAATCTAATATGTGATATAGAATTGTGTTACAGCATGAGCAATATTCGAAGTTGCACGCACGCATTTGCAGGAAACTCTGACAATATTTATAAAATGGAACTTCCCTACTTTTAGTGCTTGAAAAGAAAATGTAATTTGACGGCTTTATTTATTTATTTATTTATTTATTTATTTATTTACAGTGACAACTTATTGATTCAAATTGTTTGAAATGCATCTCAATATTGTTAATTTTTTACAACAGAACAAAACTGATATTTGTTGCAATGCTTTCACAAGGCATAACCATTATGGGGAAAAAAGGCGTGCATAACACTCATACAGAGAAATATGAAATATTATCAAAATACGTTTTTTGAAACCTACCGTCTGATGAGTATTTAAGAAATCTAATATGTGACATAGAATTGTGTTACAGCATGAGCAATACTCGCAGTTGCACGCTTGCATTTGCAGGAAACTCCGACAATATTTATAAGAGGATTTGTGATATTGAAAATCACATATTCTAAATTACATATTATCTCTCAAAATTTAATTCATTTCTCATCTTTATAAGAATCCCGTTCTAAAACATTTATTACATTTAAAATCAAGGCTTAGGGGTTTCTCTGCTGGCAAAATATCTAAGTTAATCTCTCTCTGTTTCTTTGGATAAATGAATAAAAAAAATAAGATATGTCGCGATTGCCGTAGAATAAGCTGGGATAGGTTTTCGCTGTGCTGTTACTTTTGAAAAAAAAAAAAAAAAAAACTGATGTTCTTTTGAAAAGGAAATCGTGCTATTTCTATCGGTTCGAAGGTTTTCGAAACCATAACATCTAAGAACATCTTTTGTCAAGAAAATTCTTGTGGTTAAATTTCTAACGTACATTTTTCATTCCCAAGAACTATTAACGATATTCTTGGCTAAAATTAGAGTCGCCTATATATTTTTTAAAATTATACTGATTTAAGCGCAACTGAAAAAATTGGGTGTTGCTCTTGATTACTTTCAAATTGAGGTTTGGCGTGTATCTTGTGGTTTTTGATGAGAAGTAAATGAACCAAATTTTGATTACTTTTGCTTCAGATTCTGTATTGTTAAGACGCTTCACTTTCTTCTGTACTCCCCGTGTCCACATCCTCGTAAAAGAATAACTTTTTCATCATGCATATTTTGTAAAGAATAAGTTCCTTGTAAAACTTTCATTAGATGTTCATATTGTTTATATTATTTTGTCAAGATTTGATTGCGATACTTTGTCAAGATTTAAAGTAAAATAAAATAGTTGAAGTCATCTTGTACAACCTGGATTATTGTGTATTGTCTTCTCAGCGCAAAAACCACGGCCACATGCTTGCAAGGATTACGCTTTCATTATGTAGTCCACTTCGGTAGCGATTTTTCAGCATCATACTGAAATTCTTATTGAATAATATTTCTTCATCAAAACTAACTATTTTAAACAGACCAACAAAAAATTATTAACAGGATTGGTAAACATTACTGTTGTTGTACAAACGTACGAAAGTTGGGGGACGTATTCTTACACTCAATTATAAGTTTCTTCTTTTTTTTTTTGAGTAAATTATTAACTGATTCAAATTTGTTTGTACACCTGGTAATTTCTAAATGCTCGGTACTTTTAAACTCCCCCTGCCTCAAAGACGAAGGGGAAGTTCAAGTTCAGCATCATTGGATAGTATATTTTCTAGAGAATCCAAATCTTCAATTAAAAAAAAAAAAAAAAAAAAAAAAATCTATTTGAAATTTTAACTTTGCCTCCCTTCTGCATGGCTGGAGGATAGGGGTGGAGAGACAAGAGAGTTCATCAGTTTTAGCATCATTGGATAGTTTTTTTTTTTTTTTTTTGAAATATTGAATACGTATCTCTTATATATATATATATATACAGTGCGTTGCATTAACATAAACGCACCTTTTCCAATAACCAGAAATAGATTTTTTTTTTTTTTTTTTAAAGAAGGAATGTGACTTACAGTTGTTGCATATGACTAACAACTGAATAAGGTGCTTTGAGCACGTATGTTTTACCCTCATGCAAGCTTATGTAAATGAGTGTTTAAGCATTTTCTTATTTTTCACAGTTTTTCGTTTGTTGCGTGAAATTAAACGCACTCTGTATTTTGCGTCTAAAATTTAACAGAGCCATCGGAATTAAATTAAAACACAGATAGTCGTGTTGCTAAAGTTCTCTAAAAACAGTTTTAATACTTGAGTGCAAAATTTACGAAGTTTGTTCAGGATGGCAAAAGGGAAAACTTCGACAGTAGACGAGAGGATAAAAATCGACTTTATGCGTGGTAAAGGCTTTAGCAATCGTGAAATTGGGCGCTGAATCGGAAGAAATGAGAATGTTGTGCGAAATTATATAAAGAAAGGAGCAAATTATGGGGAAAAAGCGTCAAGAAGCGAACAGGAAAGCTCACTAGTTACAACAAACGTCGAATATGCAACGCTTCAAAGAATAAGAATATTTTCTGTGTGAAGATAAAGGCTCAATACAACCTGGGTGTTCATAGGACAACCATATGGAGAACTATCAAAGCTGCAACAGTCATTAAATTTGAGAAAATGAAGGCAAAACCAACCTTCACTCAAAAGCACAAAGATATGTGGTTGGAATGGACAATAAAATGGATTCTAGATCGATTAAATTGGGAAAAACTCAGATGAAATTTTTTTTTATCTCGATGGCCCGGACGGATTTCATAGCTACTGACACGATTTGAGAACCGAAGAAATTTACTGTTCAAAACGCCAATCTGGAGGTGTAGGCAGCTGTAGGCCCGACACTCCCAGACGACATAAACACTTATGCTCCTATTACACCCAACGATTTTTCGCACATCTTCTCAGCCAATTGTTAATTTGAGCCAATTTTGTTGGCTCAAATCACCTTAACGCCCAGTGTAATAGGAATTGGGTATACGAACATTTTTTTTCTGGCTAATCATAAAAAGTTGTTCGTACGAGCAACTTTGATAAGCCAATGAGAAGAAGGCTCCTAATACGCTCCGAGAAAAGACAGCGCCGGCAGGAATTCATTTATCGTTGTTCTCTCAGCTCTGCCATGGAGATTTTGCATCATCCCCGTTAAAAGAGCGATAAATAGGTGCACCTTGGCATGTACGGTCATTTACAATTTTCTTTAAAATGCCGGTAAATATGTATGGCAAATTCATACAGGTATACTATCTTCTGTTTCTGTACGTGATAAAAGAATGATAATAAGGAGAATTTGCCTCAAAAACAAATATCGACGAAAATTAAACAGGAATTAAACTTACGTTGAAATACTGTAACTGTTTAATGTATTTTACAAAAAGAACCAAGAGATTCGTTATGAGAAACTTACCTCGTGACCGCCTCTTAGAAGAATTCATGAGACTAAGAGGGTTGTGTGCCAAAAAATGCATAACTGTGAGAAAAAAGTGGAATGGTGTTATTTTTTTCTGGAGAGAAAAAGTTTATTTTGAAAGGACCAGATGATACTTTTCGTATGATCTTCTTAAAGGCAATGAAATTTTTATAAAGCTTACATTTGGAGGGGTCTCAGTAATGGTCTGGGGAGGTTTTGCAGCTAACGGGAATATACTTTTCTGTTCATAAAACCTGTCGAGTAGTTCGAGCACTGCATCGTAAGCTTATTTCCCGTTTAATTCCCTAGTATGTTTCTTTATTGGAGCAAGCTTGCCTTATTATCCTTCTTTTCTCACGCGCAGAAACAGAAGATGGCGTACCTGTATATCTTTGCCATATATATTAACCGTTTTTTTTTTTCCTAAGAAAATTATGATTGACCATTCTCTATCTATTCATATTTGTCGCAATTTGATGTGCAGTATTCCTGAACTTTTATAAAAACAATTCCTTTTCTCAAACTCCTAAAGTTTAGTACCTAACGGCATGACTTTAAAAATAGAATAGGACATTTCCAATCGCTTACTGAGCATTTATAAGTCATCTGGAAGTGTCGTGTGCAGAACAAAAAACATGCGAATTTTGCTTTTCAAAACACACAAATACAGTTGTTCTTATAATTTTGTCCATATCACATGACTGTCTAAATCCGAAATACATTTTATGAATAGGGATTTCACATGTATTTCCATTCAAACTAATAAAAAAATGCTTCATGTATCATTGATTTCCAGCCATAAAATTTGCATAATTTTTCGACCATTTGTAGTCAAGATCTGGCGAATTTTCCATTGTCCTTATGATTTTGACCACTACTGTACTTCTCACAGTAATTTCTCATTTGAACTCTTGGTATTAAACATTTAATTTTCTCAGATTTAAATATTTTTAAAGTATTATGAACAGTAGAATCAAACTTAAAAAAAAAAAAAAAACATATTTTAACTAGCAATAATTGCATTCTGCATAGTTATTTTTGAAAATCATACAGATAATTAACGTTTATAAAAATAAAAGGTAGTAAGAAAATTGTAAAATTGTTCTGTAATTGCTTATAATAAAGAGTTTCTAAAAAAAATTCATTTATTATTATTATTATTATTATTCGTTGTTTACATACTGTTTGTGAGGAAATCTGGAGTTGCAGTAACCTTCATTTTAAGTTTCTCTCCATAAATCTTCTCCATATACCCAGTTATTAAAGTAATAAGTTATGATAGAATCTGGTAGGTCTTTTGAGATAATTACTATTGAAATCTGAATAATGTATGAGAAGATTATCTAAAAGGAATATGCTAATAGGTTTTTTTCAACCTGTTTACGTTTGCTTGTTGTAAAGATTATTAAAAAGTAATTTTAAAACGATAAACTGGAATATCATTTACATGATATTTAAACAATTTTAATTTTTTTTATTTAATTGAATTATGCGAGTTATAAAGATAATGAGTATAAAACTTTGAATAAACACCATAAAATACAAGAACCGCAACAATTATTTCGGGTGGAAAGAAAACATGACCCTTCGTCAGGCGAATAAAGTAGGCCCGAGTGTTGGAAACAAAGCGGCAATGCACCGCCGCTTTGTTTTTTAATAGAATTTTATTATTTCGACGGAAAGCAATCACAAAAATATTTTATTTCCTCGACTCTTCAGAAATATACTTCTTTGCTCTTTTATATTGCTGTACGGAAGAATGCATCAATGACAATTTATGTTCAGAATATTGGGATCCATGATTCACACCACTGTTTTTGAACATGCCAATAATCTCTCAACAATGAGTACATGGGATTTTAAAATTTGAATATACATTTGTTTCGATTCTATTTTGAGAATGTGACATATTAAAAACTGGCAAACTTTTGCTAATTAAAAAATATATATAATATATATATATATATATATATATTTATTTATTTTTTTCCTTTTTTAAAGTGGAAAGTAAATCGTTTATTGCACGAAGCCTTTTTAGTTAAATTAGAGCCCTGAGTTTACTTAATGAAAATATTAAAAAATATTGATTCAAAAAGGCAACATGTTCAACGAATAATATTCAAGAAACAGAATTCGAAAAACTAACAATAATCCATAGGATTACATGGGGAGAAGAAAGGGCGAATCTGATCGATGTGCTGCTTTAAGTTGCTTAAAAGCATGTTTTATGTTTTAAAAAAGTCCGCATAGAACTAATAATTACTATAAAAGATCATACAAGAATTCCGATATTTTTTAGGGGGGGGGGGGGTGAATAGTGTTTGTGGCTCCACATACAAAAAGATATCGTACCATTACGGTCTACGGAAGGTATTTTTTCTTAATGCAATTTGTCACTCTAAAGCCTTCTTTTTTTTTTTTTTTTTCGGAACTTCTTGCTGAAAGTGGTTTCAAAATCGTCACTATCATCCGTGCTTAGAGAGTAATTCAAATCCCACACCAATGTATATCAATGTACAAAAATGTAAACAATGTATGAAAACTAAAAGATACAAAATTCACGAGAAATGAAATGGAACAGAGGCATTTTATACTACTAAATAGAAAATAAGACTTCTTCACACACCATAAATTTTAAGCCAGCAGAACCGGTTTCGAAAGGACGTAGCCTTCTTTCATCAAATGAAAAAAAAAAAAAAAAAAACACGTGCTACTGCCTTGAAGGCAAAAGCAAGGCTTGCTTTTGCCTCCAAGGCAGAGCAAGCTTTTTTTTTTTTTTTTTTTCGCACCTGATGAAGGAAGGCTACGTCCTTTCGAAACCGGCTGTGCTGGCTTAAAATTTATGGTGTGTGAAGAAGTCGTCTTATTTTCTATTTATCGTTTGTACACCAGTTTTGCATTTATTTTATACTACTTTTCTTTTCTTTTTCTTTATTATTTTCTTTATTTACTGATGTTTTGCTGATGTCTCCTAGTAAGTTATCCGCCGTATAGTATCAATAGAGAAACAACCAACATATTTGTTGAATAATTTCTTTCAGAATTTTAACTTAATTTTATATGAATAAATATAATTTCTAGAAAATTGTCCGATTATTTTTAATTTATACTTCTCAGAATATCTTGTTATTTATGTATCATCTCTTATGTAACATTCAAGAATGTATAATAAAAGAAACACTTTCAAACAAAAAATCAAAGTTTTTGTGAAATAAAAAATATGACTTTAAAAAAAAGTTAAATACTGAAATTCTTTTCATGCGTCGATTTTATAGCATATTTCTTTCTCAATTTTTTCTTTCTTTTATTTTGGGTTCAAAATGTCACAGTTAGAAACACGTGGGAAATATTTGCGATTTATTCTTATTTAATGTCTTTATTTCTTTATTATTTCTTTTTAACTAATTTGCATCAAAATGGATTTAGCAGTATTTTTTGAATAATACTTTATATTTCTTATGGAATAATGTTTTGAAAGGAAATACATTTTTTTTTTTTTTTTTTTTTCATTTATTCATCAAAATCCAACTAATTTAAACGAAGTTTTGATAAAAAGGAACACTGAAAAGATAAAGTAAAAGAAAAGAAAATAGCAGGAAGTTGGATTTTATACGACTGATATTGCATAGCTTTGCTTTAAGATAAAAGCTAACTTAAAAAAGGAAAAAAAAAAAAAAAAAAAAAAAAAAAAAACGATTTTTTGAAAAATTTTATTTAAAAAACTATAGCTATTCATTCAGCATTACAAATGCTTTTTATTTATTTTTCTTTTTTATTCAAATAAATCAAAAATGTTTTACTTGTATTCATTGACTCCGGAATAACTTTAAAATATCCCTAATAATTTAATTTATTAATCATTATCAAAATAGTAAAGCCGTTTCTAAACGTTAGAACCAGATGAAAAAATTTTCTCCCTTAGAATTACAACCTGTCAGTTAGACTGTTATTAACACTACAGTAAGTCAATTTCTGGTTTCGCAAGTGGACTTAAAAATCTGATTTACAGATAATCTTCAAACTCACCATGTTATTATTATTATTATTATTATTTTAGATGACCTTTTGTAAGTTTAAGTTGCTGTCCTGTGAACCAAAGAGTCTTTTAAGTTTTAATAAAAATCAGTATCTCAAAAACAGATTTAACATTTTTTGTTAAATTTGTTACATAACACTGTTAAAAATAGTTTCAAAAATGAGCAATTTGCCTCAAAATAGCTACGAAACAATATATACTTAAATTTGAAAACTCATGTACTCATTTTTGAGTATACTAACATGCTTAAAAATGGTGATATTGGGATTATTAGTAGTCAACGACATTTTTGAGCATGCCAGTATACAAATTTAAGTATATATTGTTTCAAAGCTGTGGGACAAGTTTGCTCATTTTTGAGAAACCATTTTTAACAGTGAAGCCTCTTTTTAGATGTCTTTTCACATGTATTACCAGGTTACTACAGAAAAATTTATAGACGTATTAGATAGGTCATTTTCAAATCACAGGAATAAGTATTTCAATGAGCAAAGAACACTAATGTCGATTTTTCCCAGTATCTGATGAAGTTTATTAGCTGTCGAAAAGATAATATTATTGCGTTGGTCGCAAAGGATAAGCTGTAAAAAAAGTCAAGTTAAAAAATAATTAAAGATGAAAATTGTTCACCCCAGAATAGTTCACCAAGTATATTGGTTTAGGTAAATTTATTAAATATTCCAAAGCCATAATTTATCGTGTGACCATAGATGGAATAACAGTACGAAGCTTGAAGCATGGAGTGGGGAAACAGTACCGGCACAAGTCCGGGCCCGAGGCCCTAACCTTTCTTGTGTTACAACCTCGGACTCCGAGGTTACAACAGGGTCTACAGTCAGTAAGAAAATGAGCTCCGAAACTGGAGAGCAAAAAATGACAATGCATTTGGCGTCTAATTATAGACGCCAAGTTCAAAGTTTAAGATAGAGAATAGTTGCGGTTGCGTTACGAATCTCCGTATGCATTTTTTTTTAAAGGCGACCAGTAATTTATTGACCGTTATTAGTGAATGTTGGCATGATTTCGCCAAGATTTTAGATCCTGGGAAATAACCAACTAAGCAAATATTTTATCTAGCTACTGATGTAAATTAGGCGACAAGAGGGAACTCGAATTATATTTCGATGTAAGATTAAAAGAAGCCGAATTAATTATTTTCTGGTTTCCCAAAACAAAAGGATAGAAATAAGTCAAAACATTATCATTTACAGAGCGAAAGGAATTTCCATTACGTAAAGATTGCTAAGTGAATACTGGGAATTGATCAAAAATATGTTTTTGTTACATTGAAAAAGATATGAAAGGGAAGACATAAAAATTAGAAAACGCATATTGTAAAAATTATTATTTATAGGTTAAAAACAGTTATGTCGTTATATTTTAAATATTTGTTTAAGATTAAATAATTTAATTTATAATTTTAATTATTTAGAGAGTTTACCTATCTTTTAAAGAGAAAAAAAATAAATTTTATAATATGTGATAATCTACATCACAAGAACATTCTTTCTTTTATATGTCTTGACGACGTACGTACTAATTGATTACTACAGGAAAATTGTTCTGTGTCTGACTGGTTAGAGTCATTTTTATGACTTTTGTCCAAAGAAAAAAAAACTTAATTTATAATACGTGTAGTAGTTGAAAATGGAAGCTGTGAGGTTGTTACACAATGAATTTTTATTTTATTGTATTCGGTCAAAAAATACGATATCGAGTTTTCACATGATATATATGTTTTAAATCTTCTTGAGTCTAAAAATGGGGGTTTTTCTAGATGGTCAGTGTGTGTGTATGTGTGTAAAACCGGAAGTGGAACCATAAGTCCATATCTCAAAAACGGCTCTAACGATTATCTTGAAAATTGCTATGTAACACTTTTTTAGATATCCTTTCGCATGTATTACCTGGTTATCATAGGAAACTTGACAGTCATTTTGATTAGGTAGATCAATTTTAGATCTTGAAAATTGGTGTTTAAAGAACGGTCTACCGATTTTTTTTTTTTTTTTTTTTTTACCTAAATCGTATGTAAATTCCATTTTGTGTGTCGTTATACATGCATCAATGTCTGATTTGTTACGTATATTTTTTTGTTTTCTGACCACATAATCTTTAAAAAGTGCGTATAATATGTGTAATAATGGGTAATGGAAGTCGTATGGTTGTTACACGCCAGATTTTTTTTTTTTTTCGATTATTGTTATTATTATTATTAAACATGTAGCAATAAAATATATCATTTCATTTTCCCCAAATAGCTCTATTTAAGTGTTATAAGAATTTCTGAATAAAGTATTTTTTTATTCTATATTAATACCTTTGTTAAAGAAAATATATTTTCCTTTATGAACCAAGTAATTTTAAGCATTGTCTAATCTTACAAAAAACATTCATAACAGAATTTATTTTTTTACTAAGTATTTAAAAATGTAGTTAAAGATTTTATATTCTTACAAAAGTGGTGTATGTCTTCTAACTTTGCTCGAAGTAAACAAATTTGAAACTTAATTTAGCTTATAATATTTCAAACACAATATTAAATATAATTTCTCTTGAATGAAAACTAGATTTTAAAGTAGCTGTTCAATATTTAATTAATACATCATTTAAAAAATTCCATGAAAAGAAGATCTATTTATAGTAAAAGATATAAAATCCTTACCTTTTATTGATTCTTTAAAACGTTACATTTAACATCTCACAGTTCGAAACGTTTTGGAAATATTAGCTTTTTTGAAACCTTATTTAACATTCCGTGAATATTTTTTAAACCAAATATGGATCAAAACAGCTTTTATTTTTTTCTCTCTCAATGTAGTATTGTTTTCATTAAATATGAAATAGTTTTCTAAAAGAAAATGCCTTTTATTTAATTTAAAATGCTTTAGTAATTTTAAATCTCACATTTTCTTTTAAATAAGAAATATTTCGTTATTTTATTAAATATTGGAAACAATATATAATTTTTTTTTTTAATTCTTATAAGTTTTAAATCAAATAATAATTATAACTATTAATCAAACAATAATTAATTATATCAAATGGACAAATATTTAACTTAAAACCTAATAATGATTTTATTATTTACAAAATATTTAGATATTAATAAAATATTTAAATGTTAATTATTTTAAAAGAAAATAGTTTTTTAAGTAGATGATCTGTGCTGATAAATTCATGATCTAAGAAATCCATGAAAAGTAAGATATATTTGTAAAAGATTATATGAAATTCTTCTAATGGGTATTTCACACTGAGAAAAAAAATATACCGCCTTCCTTTAGAATGAATAAGTGACCATTTTCTAAATCCCTTAACTAGAAATATAGATTTCCGAGCTATGCGCATAAGGCACGCTAATAAACTGAATAGATGAAATGATCGAGAATTTCTAGTTTATACATTTCTAGATGGTGAAACAATATTCTGAATATTCCGAATCTTTCATATTGCGAGAAATTCTCGCTTGATTTTCTAGAAATGTGTAATAAACATAAATCATACTTGCTGAAACCCGCCTCTTGTATTAGTCTCATTTATTTGCAGAGATTTTTAAATAACGTTGCCTCAATAATATAGGCAAATGCTCTAGAATTCTGATAGGGGCTTCTAGAACTCACTTTCCAAGGGGACTAGAATTTATAAGGATGACATGGAACTATTTTTTCTAGAGCCACAAATTAGATTCTAGATGTTAGTTACAGAATTTTTTCTCAGTGCAGTTGTTACCTTTAAAATCTCTCAGTGAGAAACATTTTGGAGAGAGAGAGAGAGAAAAAAAGCCTGTAACTTACAGAAAACAATGACTTTTACTTTATTAATATTGCCAGTTAACTTCAATCATTGCAATATTTAGAACAAAATTTTGTTTTAAATTTAGTATTTAAAAAGTGTAACTTGAAAACATTTTTGATGTCTTGTAAATATCGTACAAGTTTTAAAGCTTTATGTCAAGTAAACAAATGTTTACTTAAAACTTAATTCAGCTCATAATATTGTGAACTCAATAGAATAAAATAATGAAATATAATTTCTGTTGAAATAAAATCAGATTTTAGAGTGAGAAGCTGTTCAATATTTAATTAATACATCGTTAAAAATTAATACATTAAAAAGTTAATGCAATTAATTAATGCATCATTAAAAAATTGCTCGAAATTTGTTTATAATAGAAGATATAAAATTCTTATATTTTATTGATTCTTTTATTTGTTGCGTTTAATATCCCAAAGTTAAAAACATTTCAGAAATATCATACTTTTTAAAACATTTTTAACATTTCGTAAAGATTTTTTTTTTTTTCAATCTTATTTAATTGAAAATAACTTTCATCACAGTTGAAAATAGTTTGTCAAAAATGAGCAAAATTGTCTCAAAATAGCTCCAAAACAAATATATTTAAATTTGAAAAACCCATGTACTCATTTTTGAGTATATTGACATACTCAAAAATGGGGTTGACCACCAAAAATCCTAATATCCTCATTTTTGAGCACGTCAATATACTCAAAAATGAGTACACAGGATTTTCAAATTCAAGCATATTTCTTTCGGAGCTATTTTGAGACAATTTTGCTCATTTTTGAGAAATCATTTTTAACAGCGATTATTATTATTATTATTATTATTTTTCTCAATGTATTATTTTCGTTAAATATGCAATAGTTTTTTAAAAGAAAATATACTCCCCCCCCCCCCTTTTTTTTTTTTTTTAATTTAAAATTTGCAGTAATTTAAAATTTTGCATTTTCTTACAAATAAAATATGTTTACTTAATAAAATATGTTTTGTTATTTTATTAAACATTTAAAATTATAATATATATATATATATATATATATATATTTAATTCTTATAAAGGAGATAAAGTTTAAAACATTATTGTCAAGTAACAAATATGTAACTTAAAGTCTAATTTAACTTTTATTATTTGTGATTTAAATATTTTTTAATGACTATTTTTTTAAAGCAGTCACTATATGTTTATTAATTTGCGATTAAAATCCATGAAAAGAAAGATCTATTTATAGTATAGTTAATAATATTCTTTGAT
This sequence comes from Salticus scenicus, assembly GCA_963930645.1. Taxonomy (NCBI): domain Eukaryota; kingdom Metazoa; phylum Arthropoda; class Arachnida; order Araneae; family Salticidae; genus Salticus; species Salticus scenicus. The sequence continues at coordinate 14,416,324 of OZ005656.1, read as the reverse complement.
ATAATATTCTTGTTTATAAGATTCTTGATATTTTTAATTATTTCTTTCAACATTCCACAATTAGAAACATGGATATATCAGCTTTTTAATTTTTTTTTCTTTTTCTTTTTAATATATTTTTTCTTTTTCTTATTATTTTAAACATTTTATAAAGTATATTTTTATTAAATCTAATTTGCATCAAAATAGCTTTCGTGGTTACGCATGTTTTTTTTTTTTTTTTTTTTTTTTTTTTTAATGCAGTTTATTTATTTAGTTATTTTTTCTTATTAAACAGGAAATAGTTCTATAAAAGAAAGTATACTTTGTTTAACCAGAAATCACATGAAATTTTAAACATTATAATTTATTATAAATGTAATATACTTTAGAATTTTATTCGGCATTTTAAAAAGCATAACAGAAAACGAGTTTGAGTTTCGTATAAATGGGTTATAAATTTTAAAAGTCTTACATCGATTGAATAAATATTTACTTTAATTTCAAACCTAGTTTAGCTCCAGGAAATTTTAAGCTCCTCTGTAAAAATTTTAAATTTACTTCTAATGAATAAATATTTCATTTCAAATCCTTTTACTCTTCGGGACACGTTTAACCAGTACCTGAAAATTGAAGATTTACGTCTGATAAAATATAAATATGTGAGTATAAAATGTAATTTAATTTATATTATTATATCAATAGGATAAAGTATTTAGATTTTAACCTATGTTGAAAAGAAATCATTTTACAAAGAAAATATGTATATATATGTTCAGCATTTAATTAATACACTATTTAAAAATCCATTAAAATAAAGATTTATTTTTTGTAGATAAAATTCTTCTTATTGTTTTTAATACTTTCCAAGAAAGTTGAAAAGTTAAAACCCGAATAAACTACTACGTCAGAAACGCCAAACAAAAATATTTGAGATGCATACAGCTGTTTCGGTAGCCTTAAGCGTACCGTCTTCAGTGCAAGCACTAGTTTATTCGGGTTTTAATATTCCAACGCTAAGTCTCCTGTTTTTAAAGTTGAAAAGTGTTTATGACTTCACTTTGTCTGTCGTCCGTTCGCGCTCTAACTTCCGTAAATATTCATGGAATTCCTTGAAACTTGTATGTGTCATTTAAGTTCACTATGAGACGTTCCCTACTGAAAATGTGTAAATACCACCACTAGTTTGTTGTCAGAGACACACGAAAGAATCCCAAAGCATTGCGTTCTATGAGACGCTTTTCTATAAACCATATTTTAATGCGTTTAGTTTGAACAAATAATAATGAAATTGACATTTATTTAACAGGGAGCAGCCCCCACTCACCGCTCTTAGAGCACTGTTGAGCGCTTCTAAGGGGAATACTAATTGCCATTTATTGTTCACATGCACAAAAAAAAAAAAAAAAAAAAAAAAAAATGTCTTATATAAATATAGTATAACAAGCATTAAGATTTTTTGGACCGCACAAAAAATATTCAGATTCATTAAGAGTTGTAATTGAAAATTGCTGCATTTGCATTTTCATTTATATTGAACGTTTTTAACTCTTTCTAACAATTTTTAGGAATGATCGTGATGTGAATTAGTGTGGCTGTCTTTCTGTCCGTCTGTACACCTCTAGCGTCCATAAATATTTACAAAATGTATTCAAAATGATATATGATGTTTAATTTCACTATGGGAAGTTTCTTATTTAAAATGATATAAATAGCACAACTGGTTTCTATACAGACATGTTCAAAAGAATGGCAATATATTATGTTTTATCAGCAGGCATCTTCATAAATCATAGTTAAATAATTTTGTACTGTACAAATCATAATGAAAATATTTTTCATTCATATAGTAAAAAAAAAAAAAAAAAAATCTCTATAGAGTATGGTACGTTTAGCATATACAAGGCTACACTGAAATATTCAGATGCATTGAGAGGTACAGTTGGAAATTGCTGGAATTGTATTTTCGTTTCCGTTAAAAGTTTTTAACACTCAACAACAACCTTTAAGGGTGATTGATTTTGCTTAGTTTGTCTTTCTGTCATTCTGTCTGTGCAAACAGTTGGAAAGCGAGAAAGCGTTAATAATAGGTGCCAACTGCATGATTTTTCGATCTTTATTTATTTATTTATTTATTTATTTATTTTAATTACGCTTAAGATACCACAGTCGGAAGCAACTTGAAAACATCTGTAATTTGTTCTTTCTTTTAATATCTCGTCATTAAAAAAAAAATCTGTTTGCATCAGAATTGCCTTTAGAGTTTATATCGTAAAGTTAATGGGCAATATATTAACTGCTACATCCTTTAAGTATAACGTTTTATTATAATAGTATTTTAAATATGTATTCAATAAAGTAATGTTTTTCGTAAGTTTCATGGCTGTTTGCAAATTTTTATTTTTATTTTTGAATCTTTTTATTTCTTAACCTTTTTGCTTTTATTTATTTATTTCTTCTACAGTCAAATTTTGTCGTTTCGTTAAATGGTTAGGCATGTTTATCTGTTAAAAATATTTTTGCTTACAGATTAACAGAAATCATTTACCATTTTGAATAAAATATTTCACTATACGCTCCTGGCGAAGTATTAAATATTGTAATGTTTTCACATTTTCCAATGGATTTTGTTCTTCTTATTTCTCTTTTCTGAATTTTGTAATTCATACAATGTAATATACTATACATCTTTTGCCTTGTGTGAGGCTTCATTTTCATATGTGGTTCTTTATTCAATAATCTCCGTCTTCATTTTAATGGCTTGTTTCACTGTTAAGTGAAGACGTACATTTCTTCTTATCGCTACATGTAGTAAATTGTGAATAAAATTTTATTTCATGATTCTTTTTACCATTGATTCAATTATATTATTCTTGATTAATTTTTTTTTTTTTATTTCCTGATTCTTTTAATTTCTGATTCAATTATTTTATTATTATTATTATTATTATTATTATTATTTAATTTGACTTCTTTCATTTTCCTTCTTGATTTTTGGCTCGGAAAATGGCCTTCAGTCATACAGATAAACACTAAGCGACAAAAAAAAAAAAAAAAAAAAAAAAAAAAAACCGCACTTGGATATTTTGTTTTTCACCTTCTACAACCGCCAATTTTATCGTTTAAAAAGCAAATTTTCGAACAGATTTTATTATGTTGTCCTCCACATACACTTTAGCTTTGAGTACAGTGTTAAAAACAAAATGCAATTGTCAGGAAAATTATAATTTTAGAAATCATTTCAAAAATGGTAAGAATAAGGCAGTTAACAATGCCACAAAAAGTATTAATTTTTGAATGAAAATCAAAAATATTTTAATACGTGAGATGGTAAAATAATTAAATGTTAACGAAATATTGGTAAAAGGGTTTTTAGCAATATATAAAAATTTTTGGCAGTTTAAACTGGAAATTTGGTTTTAGGCAGCCATGTTGATCATCCAAGCCAGATGATCGTAAGTTAAAAAGACATTTCTTATTAAATCAGTTTGTGTTGCATTTAAAACATAAAAGAGATTCAGAAGTGTGTTTAGCAGCATAATTTCTTTAACTACAGTACAGCAACTATTAAACAAGGCAGGTTTAAATGACAGAAAATTTGAAAAAATTCCATTCTTAGTGGAGAGAATTAGGAAAGCAAGACCTCATATGGCTAAAAAAAATTTAAAAAATGATTAGTTAATTATTGGGCTGAACTGTTTCTCTTTGATGAGTAAAGTTTAACTTATTTCGAGCTAAAGAAACCAAGAAGATTTGACAACGAAAATATGACCGACTCAGTGAAAATCGCACTTTAAAACAGTGACACATTCTCCGTACATTATGGTTCGGAGGTGCATAACTTTTCAAAGAGTGAGGCAAATTTTTATGCTCAAGGGGTTAATTAACTCGAAATAAAACACAATCTTCATAATAGTGGTGCCTGACCGACTATTTTGGAGGTATCTTGGACATTTCCGTAAACAGCATTTCAAGATGATAATGCACCTTAGTACACGGCGTCTGTGGTAAGTTTATTCACTTCAAATTCCAAAATTTCCTATCGATTCCCATGAGAACCTATAATTCTGTAAGTAATCATGCAAAGGATATAGTAGAATTTCTTCTTTACCAGACAAGGAAATAGTCCAAATCGCGATCTGCTCGAAAGTGTTTCGTCTATAAAAAGGCGGGGGAAAGGGAAGAGGATTCGAAATTTGTAGCCTATAACTCTGCCAGAACTAGAAAACATTATTTGTAATATTTGACACATTGAAATTTCTGAGATTTCTATTAAAACACTGTATAAAACTATGCATTGCGCATTAAAGCAGTAATTCCATATAAAGGTCGAATTAACCCAATACAGAATACATATTTTTAATAAAAAATTGCTTAGATCTAACAAATAAATAGTTTTATTTCATATATTAAAATATAACTTGTTTATTTCATATAATAAATCATAATAGAATATAAAGTGTATTGTTATTGCAGTATGTTATATATAACTTGTTTATTTCATATAATAAATCATAATAGAATATAAAGTGTATTGTTATTGCATTATGTTCAAAAAGAAAGTTTTATGCAAACTTTTAAAAGTACTTCGTAGAGTGCAATAATGCGAATTATTAGATCAAAATGTACATAGGTATCATTTCATCCCTTTGGTATTATGCAAACAAGACAGTTTTATTTGTTTTAAACATTAATTTTAAAGTTATTACAAATAAAAAAGATATAAGTCATTTTTCCTGCAGTGCGGCTTTTTTTTTTTTTTTTTTTTTTGTCGCTTAGTGTATATATATATATATGTGTATATATATTTATGTGTGTGTGTGTGTTTATTATAGAGTACATTTTCACATATAATTTTATAAATAAAATACCTTTACCAATCCTAAAAATCTAAGATATTTTAAACATGGTATTTACTTAGAAATAAAATATATTCCAGTAATTCAAAGATTCAATCAGTTTATTTAAAAATAGTTTTTTATTATCATAAATGGTACATAAATTTTAAAGCTTTTTTTGCAATTAAACAATGTTTAGTCCAGTTTCAAATATAATTTAGCTTCTAAATAATTTTAACCGATGTGTAAAAAATTTAAAATTTACGTCAAATGAATAAATATATGTTTTCATTTCGAACCCATACAAATTTCATATAGTTTTAACTAGTACATGAAAGTTGAACATTTACATCAAATGAAATTCATTTATTTGTATTTAAAACTTTATTTACCTCATACTATTAATTTAATAGAATAAATTATTTTCTAATTTTGTAGGATATATAAAATTATTTTTATTTATTCATTTACTAGCAGGCTTTGACCGCTTCGCTGGTCACTATTTTTAAATGAATCACTATAATTACTGAATTCTCAAAATTGCATTAATTTTTATCACGTGCAAAAAAAAAAAAGCGAAACAAAATCTGATTAGGAAAAATGTCGCACCGGGTTCTCACTGCCCGGTGAGAACATTCCTACCGGAAAAAATTCGGAATTTTTTCCGAATTCTTCGGAAAAAATTCCCAAAATGCTCTAACTCTTATTTCTGTTATTTTCCCCCTTCGCCCCCCCTCCCGTCTATCCTAATAATTTTACAAATTCGAAAATATCCGCAATCGATTTGTAAATATCAAAAACCTCTGTGCACCAGTTTTGAACGATCTATCTTTTTATTTTTATTTTTTTGCCCCCCACTCCCCCCCCACTTCCCAATAATTTTAAAAATTCGAAAATATCCGCAATCGATTTGTAAGTATCGAAAACCTCTATGTACCAATTTTGAATGATCTAACTCTATTTTATTTTTTTTGCCCCATCCACCACCCCCCTCCCATCCCTCCTAATAACGTTACACTTTCGAAAATATCCCCATTCGACTTGCAGGCCTCTAAAACCAATCTGTACCAATTTTGAACGGCCTAACTGCATTTCTATTTGTTTTTGCCCATAGCCCCCCCAACCCCTTACCGCTCCACCCCCTTTCCGCACCCCCTAATAATTTTACAAATTCGAAAATATCCGCAATCGATTTGTAAGTATCGAAATTCTCTATATACCAATTTTGAACGATCTAACTCTATTTTTAATTTTTTTGCCCCTCCCTCGCCCCTCCCCCCTTCTCTCCCCTCCTAATAACTTTACACTTTCGAAAATATCCCCATTCGACTTGCAGGCTATTGAAACCTATCTGTACCAATTTTGAAAGGCCTAACTGTATTTCTATTTTTTTTTGCCCCTGCTGCCCCACCTGGGGGCTGAATTTTTAAAATTCCAGAAATTGGTTTTTAGATATTTGTATTAGGTATATTTTATAGCAAAAATTTTACGTATATCTGTATTTTTTTTTTTTTTTTTTTTTTGAGATAATATAGGATTATGCGAAATCGCGTTTTACGATGCGAAATCGCGTTTTACGATGTGAAATCCCGTTTTGCCCCCCCCCCCCCCGCACAGTGGATCGAAGTATAGGCAGTGGCGAACATAGGAAGGTTATGGTATTATTATTATCTATGTATGATGTTTTTTGTCACATTTCGATTTAAATATTTATATATGTATGATACTAAAAGCGATTCTATGTTTTTTTAACCCTTTATAAGGCCACAGGAATATTTTCCCCACCAAATTCATTATAATTTTATTCAACTGGCACCATTTTTTTTTTTTTTTTTTTTTAAATAATGATTCCTGTGTATCATTTCTCTAGAAAAATATCAGCATAAATATTATTTTTATAATATTGGTGCGAAAAAAATAAAAAAATAGTCATTTGTGGCAATTCTGCTTATGCTAATATAATGGGTCGTGAGAAATTTGCGATTAACTAAGAGGATAATGTGTCAAAATTAAAATTAATTATTTCTAATAAGCTAAATGCATTTTTTTCTTCACATCAATTTTTATTCGTGAAATTAGTTTAATGTGCCATTTGAGGAAAAATTGGCATTATAAAGGGGTTAAACGGTATAATATTTTTCTGCTGCAAACAGGTATTTAGAAACATGCCTGATAAAGAAACAAATGTTGCAAAAAAAAGAAGAGAATAAAAGGAAATAAAGAAAAATTTCGTGAAGAAAATCTATATTTATAACACAATTAATTTAGCATACAATGTTGAATATAACATCACATTACTGCTTCTTTTTTCTTTTTTTCTATATACACTATTTCAATAGCTTATGAGCAAACTCATTCAAGCTTGCATAGAAAACTCAGGCAAGCATTTACTGACTAACTCTATGAAAAATTCACATTTGTCTTTATTTTTAATGCACAGAAACATTTACTTTAAATCGTAATATGGATTATAATATTTAACATTTAGTAATTTAACATTAAACATTTATTTAATTTTAACATTTTATGACATATCACAGCAACCATTTACATTTCCCCCCTTTTTTGGGTCCAACGGTACTTTTCAGTACCTTTAAAGTAAAATTAATTATTTTATTAAATATTTAAAAAAATAAGAAATAATTTTTGATTTATTAAATCTATTTTAATCATCTAATTTCTATAATATTTTCACTATAAAACGTTTAATATATTTTCTGTCATTAATGAATACAGTTATTCAGATAAATTTCTTGATTGATAATTTGGGGGTAAACAGAATAAAAATTTATTTTTCTCTAAAAGTGGCGATTTGCGGCGAAAATCCTTTTCACAGATTAAAATGTATATTTTTGGGAGTAGTAAAATGTGTTTGAAATTTTGGACAATTTTGGACAAAAAAAGTTGCACAACTTATAAATTTAATTTTTTTTTGATAATTTTATATTCACATTTCATGCGTGATTCCAACTTAAAAAAAACAAGAAAATGTTTTCAGAAGTACCTTAAACTTTTATTAGAACATTATTAAAAGTATTTTTATTTCGTATTTTTTCACAGTTATCTTAAGTACCACTTGATGGCTATTCAAATAAAGTCACTGAAATTCATCAAAAAATCTTATTTCTGAAAGTTTTCGTTTTGAACTTACTTATATGTAATAAAACTTTGTGTAATTGAAGAAATAAACATATATTTGTATTTTTTAGACACTCTTTTAAATTATTTCACTGCAAAATATCAGTTATTTAGAGATTGATTTTTGGGCCTATGTTCGTATTTTAACATTGTTCGATCCACTGTGCCCCGCCCCTTCTTGGAGAGCAAATTTCGAAAATTCCAGAAATTGGTTTTTAGACATTTTTTATTAGCTATATTTTAAAGCAAAAATTTTACGGACATCTGTTTTTTTGTTTGAGACATGAAGGATTTTTTGAATTCCCGTTTCGCCCCCCTTCCCCCCTTTGGGGGCGAATTTTTTCATTTTTTTTTTTTTATTCCTAAACCATCCCTGACCTATAAGGAAAAAAACAAAAAAAGAATGATCGAAATCGGTCAAGCCGTTTACGATTTTATAAAGGACATACAGACAAACGTTCATTTATATATATATAGATTTACTAAAGTTAAAACCCACAGTTGGAAATTTTTTGGAAATACATGTAATCTATTTTTTATTTCATTATCTCCTGAATTACTTTTTCAAGATCTTATTTACATCAAAATTGCTTTTGCAAATTTTATTTTTATGTATTATTTCATTGCATACATTTAATCTTTCCTATTATTGTCACTATTATTTTGCATTTTTTTTTTTTTTTTTTTTTTTTCCTTTATTATTATAAAATATATAAAGATATTTCAGTATTTTATTTTTAAGCTTATAATTTAAAATTCCTTAAGATTATTATAAATTAAATATAAATTTTGAAGCTGTACTTCAAATGAATAAATATTTACTTTAACATAAAATGTAGTTTAGCTATAGAGTATTTTAACCCTTTCAGGGGCGGTGGCTAGAGGGTCTATCCACCTACTTTAGAAATTTTTTTCTAGGTGTGTAGTGGCTACTTTTTCTATCCACCTTTATGAAAAGTTAATGTGTACTTCTAAAACTGAAATAGAGACGGCAGCACTACAGTAACTTTAAGCAGGATGTGCCTATGACTTTTTTAAATGGACAAGTTGCGGGGAAAAATTTTGAAGTTTCTTTTATATATTTTTATGAAAAATAATTTTTTATTCAAAAGTATTTGGTAGTGTAAATATACTGTAATGCACCTTTTAAATACAACAGATATACATATTATCTTAGATCATTAATTTTAGTTTGATTTTTAGGAGCATCTTTTAGGTGGATAGACCCTCTAGCCACCGCGCACATAGGTCATGGGAGATACCATAAGACCTGCTGGGGAAAAGAATCTCAATTTCTTTTCCTTTGGGATGAACAAAGAGGGTCTTTTGGGGTTAGTGAACTGTGATAAATATAAACAGTAAGGGATAGCAGAATGTAAATACAGATGTAAACAAGCGTGGGAGGGTTCTTACAAAAAAGCTATTCAGTATTTCTGTTTACCGTATAGAAAGAGGCTGCTTTTTCCTATTGCTCTTATATCGTGATTTTTAAAAATAAATTTTTATTTCCACAGCTTTTTAATTTAGTTAATTTCTCTAAATAATCTTAAATTAAATGCATATATCTTAATTTTTATCACAATAATGCCTAGAAAAGGCTTCTCTTTGGATGAAGCTATTGCTCTGTTTGAAGAGCTACCCTCAGATGATGATTCTGCAGTATCTGTATCAGGAACAAACAAATTTTAAAGAACATTAAAATTTTTAAAGTTTTCATATTTCTGTGTATGCAATTTGTGAATTGATTATTTCATTACAATATGGAGGTAAGAAATTATGTCTTTTAGTTTATGTACTGAATCAATTTCAAAATTTATTGCACTTACAATATAATTGAATAACTATAATTTTTATTCCTTAAATAGTGAATAATTTTTTCTTATTACTAATGCATAGAGGTTTCTAAACAAATTTTAAACAGCCCATATATATGTGTATATATATATAATAAATCATTAAAAAAGGATAAAGAAGCATTATAATTTAATTAATAATTAATTATTGTTACATTGTATTATTATAATTACATTTTCAAGGCATAGTTTCAATTTTTGTTCCTTAAATATATAAATATTTATTTCCATACGAAAATTAAGGTACATGACGTATGTGCGCAGTGGCTAGAACGTCTAGCCACCACCCACAAAAAAATCCCCACATGCTGAATTTTTTTCTTCATCAAATATGACTTGTAGGGGATGTTTACTTTATGATGTATATATATTTAAAAGGAAATTCAATCATTTTTACTTAGTGCCCCTGAAAGGGTTAAATGATATATCCAATTTAAAATGTTCTTGTAAATGAACAAATATTTGTTTTAATTTCAAACACTTTTGACCTTCAAGGTAGTTCCAATTGATATGTAAGAAATGAACATTTACATCAAGTGAAATACATTTATATTGATAAATAATCTATTTAAGACTATATTATTAAAATTTTAATTAATTATAATTATTAATTTTAATCTTTTGAAATAAAGCTGTATTTTATGTTTCATACAGTGTTTAAGGAAAAAAAAAAAAAAAACCTTTACAAAAATATTTTTTTTTTGTAGAATATGTAAAATTCGTCTATAATTGGTTGTTTAAGTTGTTACTTTTAGAATTAAACTGAAATCGAACAAAAGAGAAAAATCATGTTGCTCACACAGATCATAAAACACACCGTTTTATATAAAACGTATGTCGTTGATCATTATATAATAATATGTTTTATTTTTAATTTTTGAGGAATAAATATTATACCAGTCTTTGAAACAGAAAGAACAAAAGAATCTCCCTAACGTATTAAAAAAATAATCTGGTATGTCACTCACACGACTTTCTCTTACCCTGAAATTTAATACTATAAATACAGGTTGGAGATTAAGAGGTAAGATAACGATGTTATGTAAACCTATGTTAAACAATTCAAATTAGGCTTCGGGAGAGTTTTATATGATAATTAATTCTGTCTGAGGGGGGGGGGGGGCTACCGCCCCCCTCAACCCCCGTTTCATTAATGCACCTACATTTATATAGAATTTAATTCGGTTATTAAAAAATAATTCTGTATTTAAAAAATAATTTATTAAAATTATTATTTAAAAAAATTATCTTTTATGATAATGCAGACGATTTCCATATTAGAGAAATAGTATAACACCAAATATCTAAAAAAAAAGTCCATTTTATTCTCAATAGTAGAAAAAATTTATAACTTTGTTTTAAATTATCGCAGATCAATAGTTCAACCATTCGTTTTAAAGGTATTGGCGAGCTCTTTTGAAAGATACACATCATGAAAAATTACTCCCCTCGAGGATGGACTTCCCCCCCCCCCAGGGGGGTAGGCGAGGCTCTTACATACACAAAATTCTTTTTCCCAGTTAACTATCTCTATTACAAAAAATATATATTCGTTTCATTTGGTTTAGTGCAGTCATAGACGTTAAACTCTACTTTCTTGCAACTTCAACCATGGACGTAATGTATTAGAATTCTCTTGATTATCCCTGTACACGAACCATTTGCTTGATCTTAACGAAAAGCTTACTGTAGCATCCCTATATGATACACATTTAGAATACCAAGTTTGTACTTTCTGCCATAATTTGTTTTTGAGATATGCTGATAGCAGTCAGACACACACACAGACACACACACAGACATACACACAGACCATTTGCTAAAAACATGATTTTCGTATTCAGGGGACCTGAAAACGTGTAAATATAACAAAATCTCGCGTTCGAAAATTTGACCCAAAAACAATACTTTCTCTACCTTATGGGTAAGAGAAAGTAAAAAAAAGAAAAGAAAAGAAAAAAAATTTTGTAAAAGATATGCAGAGTAGCTATTGAAAATTAAGAGGTTTGAATTGAAATGTTGAAATATGCATTAAAGAAATATCTTTCTCTTAGATAGTAATATATACAAATTATTTTGTGAACCCTTGCGTACAAAATTAGTTGAGCTGATTATACTATTTCCACTAAAGAAGAAAGTATAGTGAACGTAAATAACACACATTAGTTTCAAACCACTTTAAAATATTTGAACAGATTTAATTCTTTTTTATTGCTCAGCCTACCTGACTTACCTATCCGTATGTCCTGAGAATTAATGATACTTGGTGGTTATGAAACTGCAAAAAAAGTACTTTTGATGTAAAAATAAGGTAGAATGAATGAATAACTGAACAACTGTATTACGCTCGTGATATAAAATTAGACTCTAAAAATCTTAAATTTAACATAATTTCTTTTCTCAGTCATCATCAATACTCTTAATAGTGTTAAAATATTAGTATTTTTGGTACTTATAAACTCTTCTATATTTTAATTAATAGAATAATTTGTATTGTAATATATTTTATATTAATTTTCAAAACAACAATAAGGCTATTTAAATTAGGCATAGATGTTTAGTGTGTCCGGCGTAATTTCATTTTTCTTTCTTTTCTTTTCTTTCTTTCTTCCTTTTTTTTTTTTTTTTTTTTTTTGTCCCGTTTTCGTATGTTAAATTTATTTCGCTGCAATTACTGCCGAAATTTAACTTTATAAATTTTAAGTGCTGTTTCAAGTTCTGATTATTCGTTTTTTTTTTTTTTTTTTTAATCTTCAATATCATTTTCTTTATTTCTTTGGAACCCCTTTGTAAATGCTTGTCATGCGTTGATTGTGAATCGCTCTCTCTAGAAATCATTGGGCGCATTCGAAAGTATTTCCCGGTCACTTCCCGAGTTGGGAAATGACGTCACGCGGGAAGTTCGGGAAATTAGAACTACCATATAGGAGCCTTACGAAAAATGACCGAGATATAACTACTTCCGTACACATCTCATCTTCCCGGGAAACAAATATATAAACAAACATGGCTCCTATATGTTAGTTCTAATTTCGCGAACTTCCCGCGTGACGTCATTTCCCAACTCGGGAAGTGACCGGGAAATACTTTCGAATGCGCCCATTATAATGAAAAGAGAATATATCTCTAAAATCATAAGATTTATGAAAATGTTTTTTATTAATGTCAAAATGAAAATAATAAAAATATTAATGCACTGTTCCCATCCAGGCAGGTTCTTGGTGTAAATATAATCGTCCTTTCTAACACATATATACAACTGAAATGCCACAGCCTTATAATGAAATGCATGCCTTTTATAACAATAAATAAAAGTGTTTCATTTTATAACGCTAGTTAAACAAGGGAAAAAATCATGTGATTTGCACAGAATAGGAAACATTTTCCAATTATACTTACCAATTACATCGTTGAATCTTCTATCTTATCTCATTGATAACACTCTAAAATGAATTTTTTTTTTTTACATTTTGAACGCATTTGTTTTACTCAAATCACACAGCAATAAATTTTCCCCTAGACGAACTACTTTTATATTCCTCATGAACTTATATTCATGTGGCTGTGTAAACGAATCATTGATTTCAATCACACCATTTTCTACGAGAAACACAATATAGTGCATCTGAGATGTGAATTTTTTTTAATGTTTTGCGCAGCATAAGTTTATTAAAGCATTCTTTAACTATTTCACTGTAACCTGATGTTCATGGAGATACTGGTACTTTTAACTTCTTGCAAAATAAATACATATAGTATTTTCAGAAGTCACAGAAAATTACAACTCATCTTAAAATGCACCTGTTTCACTATAAAAATGGAATTGCACATATATCAGGGGTTGTCTGGATGTTTTATTTGAATTACGGACGTTCTATTTTCAAGACATAGTGATAGGCTTAAAAAAAACCTCTCGTAGACCGTAATGCATCCTAATTGTTTTGCGAGTATTAGTAAGTGCTACTTGTCTCATTTTCCACTGAAAGCACGTTATAGTGAACTTGAATAATATATCTCAGTTTCAAGGCATATTCTAACTTCTTTTACTGAAATGATAGCGCAGATAGATGAATCAATTTTCTGAAACATCTTCAATTTTGTTGAAAAATGTTTAAAATGAATAAATAAAGTTACACTACATATTTTAATTATGTTATTAAAAATTGTTATATATTCAGTAATAATTTCTATTAAAAAATCTAACTGCTTTTAACTAAGGTTGACTAAAAAGAAGAATTACACCAGCAAATTTAGATTTTTATTACATTTCATTTCAATGAATGCATACTTAATAGCTGAGCTCATATGTAAAAGTTCATTTTTATTTTATTTTATTTTATTTTATTATTCACTCAAACGCATTCATCTTCTCTCGCTAAAAGTATTGGGTATCATTTTGTGCAAAAATGTCTACAACTTATTTCCATGCCCATGCATAATTCACATTTTTATTTCATCATTTTCGCAATTTTCTCTTCATTTTGACCAGAGTTATGAATTTTTTTATGAACTTCAATTTCTTTATGACTTTCTTTCTCTTCCTTATAGTTCTTTTTTCTTTTTCAACCTTTTATTTATGCGAGAGTTTCATTCTTCATTTGCATAATAATGCTTTTTTTTCTTCTTTTTTTTTTTTTTTTCTTTTTCCAGAGAGGCAAAGTATATTGTTTTAGATTTTTTTTATTACTTTCTGAACGTATACAATGTAAGGAACGTATCATGTAAAAATCTGACTAGGAAATTTTGATATATCTATGCGTTTGGAGAGAACCTGAGATCTTTATTGCAATTTTTAATGCAATATATTTATTTGGTGTGAAATGTTTTAGGGCTACCCCTTAATTCAGGGTTTTTGAACATTTCACTTTGTCTAAATTTTGTGTTAAATTATTTTGTTTTATAGAAAATTATCGTTTTGAATGTTTAATTTCCCCACTAAAAATAATCTCAAGGCTTTCTCTAAACATATCTGCAGAATATCTTAAGTTATTTGGCCCATTCTTAAGAAAGTTTACAAAATTTCTTTATACTGTCTTCAAAATTTCTGCAGCTATTTTATGGAAAAAAAAATTTTTTTTTTCAAAATATTTCAAAATATTTGAAATCTGTCTTAATACTATTTCATCAAGAATATCTTCGGATTATTTTTAGTGGGGTTGCCTCATAATGAATCACAAATGCTCAATATGTCATTTATTTAGGTATAAATGAACGTATTTAATAATAACCATAAGATATGGCAGTGATAGGTCTCCCTTCGCTATTCATTCTGCATGCAAGTAGCAGTTTTGAGGGTTTTTCCATGTTAGTTTTCAGGGTTTTTGCATGTTTTATCCATTTGTATGAGTATATCCTATAGCGTGCTTGATGCAACCTCATAGGTATGTTAAAGGATATCATTGGACGAACTTCGTAAGTATTAATGAGAGTTGGAACTTCAACTGACACAACTGTCTATTTACTACTGATATAAAATAGATATATGTTTCAAAGTTTTACTGCGCTTCAATGTGGTCATTAGTATTTTTTTTTAAACCCATTACCAGCCATCTACAATTCGTAGGCTACTTTAACCAGTATTTGATGAATTATCAAGTAGAAGTCTTAAGAGAGTGGCAAATGTTACCGAGCTTTCCAGTTCCACGTTCCGCTGCACGAAAATACGAACTAGGAAAGACACATTGAAACAGTCTGTTGAAATATCCTCTACTGATTAAAATTTGTTGAAATGCCTGTGCTAATTACTAATTGTTCTCGTAAAGTCGAGTGGAGTCATATAGATTTTTTTTTTCTTATTCTACGTTTAGAAATGTTATTTGTATTTATGCGTTCCAATGAAGTTATAAAAAAAAAAAATCATTAAAAAGTAAGTAAAATTCTGAACCGCATATCTCAGATTCGGATCATATAAATTAGCGGTATTTTTAGATAATGTACTATTTGTTTTATTAACCACTTTAATGATATTAGCAACTATAGGTGACCATAGAAAACAAAATGACTACTGAAGAGGAATTACATCTTCATAAATTTGAATTGAGTGGAGAGGGCGGGGGAAAGGGGCAAAAGAACGAGGGTATTGAAAAATCAGATTGTCCTGGTTGGTATCCATTCATGCTGGTGTTACATTCACGTTCAGCCAAATTCGCAACTCTGGGGAACCATCGTTGTAATTCTGTGATGGATAAACACATAAAATCTTGTGAATAGGCTACCAGAAAGATACACGACGAACTGTTCATAGTAAATAGCAAACTTTCGCTAAATGAGTTGGTGCATGGTAAACACCAAAAGATAAGCAGATTTTTGTATCATATTTTAAAACTAATATGCGACATATGGTTCCAGACATTATGTTTATTTGTAAAATAAAAGGAAACTGAACAATAAAAAAGGCATGATATCCTATCGTAGATCCACTGGGTTATTCATTACTTTAAAAAAAGATAATAAAAGATGAAAGATTTCGCACATGTCGCAATTACGAGGCTTGTCCGTAAAATAAGGTTCCCAAAGATCTGCGGACGCTAGGAACGCTGTTACGCGGGTTTCGGTGACACTGGCGTGTAGCTTGGCTCCCTTTCTCCCAGTCCCAGCCTCGGCGAGCTGTCTGCGACTTTCATTCTTGTCTTGGTGGCCGTGAGAGATGAAACTCCCACTTGCTTCTCACGCCAACTGAAAATTACGCTCTGTGATTCGTTTTGTGTGTGCAAAAAACGCGCGATCCAAAACAAGAGGATAAGCATGCTCACAAGGGAAGTGCGTCTTCATCAGGACAACACTCGTCCGCACACTGCCCGTATCACAACCGATCTCATCAACGGATTTGGAGGGATACTGTCACACACCCGCCCTACAGCTCAGACTTGGCCCCGAGTGATTACCATCTCTTCCCTGTATTGAAGAAACACCTGGGTCGGACACATTTCACAACCGACGAGAAGCTGAAAGAAGAAGTTTCGCCGCGCGGCGGCAGAGTTCTACCATTCAGGCATAAAGAAGATGGTACACCGTATGCAAAAATGCATTGATCTCAACGGCGATTATGTCATTAAATAGGGCAAATTCTAAGTTTTCCAAATATGTATTATTCAATGCCAATAAATATGTTTTTCAATGTGAAAATACGTTGGGAACTTTATTTTACGGACAACCCTCGTAGATACTTATGTGGGAAAAGAAAGGATATAAAAATTTAGGGAATAAAGAATTGCATGCTTATTAAAGTTAATATTTAGAGATCAGAAAAATCACTACATTACATAAAAATGGATTTTTAAGATTATATAGTTTTATATAATATATTATAATTTACATCACGTATGTGATGCATAGTAGAGTTAGGAAGAATATTTTTGGTAAAACTAATATAATTATATATATATAATAATAATAAAAGTAAATCGTTTTGACCATTAAAAATAAAATCAAAGATTTTAGATTTCTTGTACATACAAATCCTTATGACAACTTTTTATTGCTGTGAAAAGTAGTTTTCACTGGAAACACGTTTGAAGCGGAAAAATTGGAAAAACGTTACAGAAAGTGAACCGCTTAAAAAGCTTTCCAAGACTGCGAGAAGTGCTCATCTTAATATGTAATGCTCTAGCCGTCTAACAATAAATTAAAATCTGCCACATAGATATTATAGATAGTCTCAACAAAGTATTATTACTTTCTCTTACCCATAAGTTTGTTTTTGGGTCAAATTTCCGAACGCGAGATTTTGTTATATTTGCACGTTTTGAGGTCCCCTGAATACGAAAATCATGTTTTTAGCAAATGGTCTGTGTGTATGTCTGTGTGTCTGTATGTCTGTGTGTCTGTGTGTGTGTCTGTCTGTTATCAGCATATCTCAAAAACAAATTATGGCAGAAAGTTCAAACTTGATATTCTAAATGTGTATCATACAGGGATGCTACAGTAAGCTTTTCGTTAAGATCAAGCAAATGGTTCGTGTACAGGGACAATCAAGAGAATTCTAATACATTACGCCTATGGGGGAAATTGCAGGTAAGTAGAGTTTAACGTCTATAGACTGCACTAAACCAAATGAATCGAATATATATTTTTGTAATAGAGATAGTTAACTGGGAAATTTTTTTTTGTGTATGTAGGAGCCTCGCCTCCCCCCCTGGGGGGGAAGTCCCTCCTCGAAGGGAGTAAATTTTCATGATGGGTATCTTTCAAAAGAGCTCGCCAATACCTTTAAAACGGATGGTTGAACCATCGGTCTGCGATAATTTAAAACAAAGTTATCGATTTTTTTTATTTTTAACGAAAAAAATCGTACATTTCTTTCTTTCTTTTTTTTTTTTTTTTTAAATATTGAGAATAAAATGTACTTTTTTTTTTTTTTTTTTTTTTTTTTTTTTTGATATTTGGTGTTATACTACTTCTCTAATATGGAAATCGTCTGCCTTATCATAAAGGATAATTTTTTTAAATAATAATTTTAAAAAATTATTTTTTTAAAAGAGAATTATTTTTTAATAACCGAATTAAATTCTATATAAATGTAGGTGCATTAATGAAAAGGGGGGTTGAGGGGGGCGGTAGCCCCCCTCACACAGAACTAATTATCATCTAAAACTCTTCAGAAGCCTAATATGAATTGTTTAACATAGGTTTACATAACAATACTCGTTATCTTATCTATTAATCTGCAACCTGTATTTATAGTATTAAATTTCAAGGTAAGAGAAAGTCGTGTGAGTGACACACCAGATTATTTTTTAATGGAATTCTTTTACCTCTAAGAATCATCAATCTATCTTCATATTGTTTACCTTTATTCTTTTCTGTAATATTTATATCGTAATTTTTAAAAAACATCGTAACTTTTCAAAAAACAAACTCAGTCATAATCTCGAAATGTTATTATTTCCCTCAAAAAATCGATTTTACTTAAAAAATTATGTATATTTGTGACTTAAATAGCGATATAAACATCCTTTTCCAATCAAGTTCCGTCGACAATATTGATCGAAATAAATGATGGACTCCTCCTTAGATTTATCTTCCGATAATAAACTGGAATTTCTCCTCGTAATCTGATCCATTATTTATCTAAAGATACAGTATTGATACTCAAGGAAGATACGAATCGATGACACGTACTAAGTGTTGGGGAAAGATGAAATTTCCTCTAATGCTTTTCCATCGTAATTCTTTCGCAAATGTTTTATGTTGAATGAAAATGGGATAATAATTGTTAAATGTCTGAATAAAGTTGAATTAATGAAGTGAAAGAGAAATGTTTCGTATTGTAGGAAAATGCAATTTTAATTGTTTATTGCTCAAACAAAGGGAATCGATGAAAGAAAGAAAAACTTTGTGTTGTTGCGTGACAATTTGGTTGTAAATGATAATTGTTTGTAAAATGAATTGATGACATGGAGGAAGAACTGTTTCGTATTGTAAGAAACTATGTTTGTAACTACGATTATAAATTTTCACTCTATAATATAATCGAATTAATCGAGTGAAAAAGTAATTTTTCATTTACAAGAAAACGTATTTGTTAACTTTTGAATATTGCGAATTGATGAAGTGAGTGGTAAATGTTTTAGATTTCGTCAAAATGTTTTTGATGAAGTTAAATAATAATTAAAGAAATGTAACAAAATTATATTCTTAATGTATGGAAATGTGATTTAACACGTTGAGCCGCGAATTTTTAAGGAAATCCCATTCAGGCCACACGCGCTGCTTAGAAGCGTGTTATGTTTACCGTGTTTCAATAAAATCCATTAAAATGCCTTAATGATATAATCCTATAATAAATAAAAATCAAGTTAATTTTAAATAAATTGTCAGTAATTACTCAAAACTATGTTTTTTTTTTTTTTTTTTTTTTTTGTTTTATATGATATTTCACACTGTCAGCTACCTGTGGCTGACGAGGCCTAAACGGAAAAAACGGAAAATTCAGTGTCAGCCACCGATGGCTCACATGGCGCTGAACGTGTTAATTGTAAATTGTGTGGGTAAAGTTGAATTAGTGACATTAGAAAAATGTTCTGTATTATCAGAAAATATATTTTTAATTGTTAATTCCTCAAACAAAGGGAATTAAAGAAGGGAAAAACTTTGTATTGTAGGAAAATTCGATTGTAAATTATAATTATTTGAATAAAATGAATGGATAAAATGAAGGAAAGGTATATTTGATATTGCATAAAAATACGTTTGTAAATTTTTTACTATCTGAATTAATCAGGTAAAAAATTATGTTTCATTTGAAAATAATAATTCTTTGGATTGTGTAATAATGTGTGTGAAAAAGAGTAAAATAAATAAATAAATAAGTAAATAAGATAAATAAAATTGCTCTTTTTATATAGAAATATGATTTAATTATTAATTATAAGAGTAAAATAAAATTTATAAAATGAAGTAGGGTTATTTCAGATTACTGGAAAATGTGATTTTAAATTTAATTGTTTTACGAAGTTTAATTGTTTTAAACAATTCACACGAAGAGAATTAATGCAAGAAGAGAAAAATATTTTGTGGCGCGTGACATTTTAAGTGTAAATAACAATTGTTTAAGTAAAGTGAAAAAATGAATTAACTAAGAAGATACACAGTAAAATTTTTCTGTAAAATAATGATTTATTAACCTTTTATTTTGCTCTCACGTTACCATTTATTTAGAAAATAGTAGAAACATCGTTAATATGCAAAGATTTCTTCAGACTATGCGTAAAAAAAATGTACAATCATTTAACTGGAGTGATGTTAATTAACTGTAATTTTACTTCTAGTTTGACTTTTTGGCTACGCCGACCATTTAAAATTTTTTTTACGGTGGATTAGATTCAGCATTCCTGTAAAAGAAAATGTAATTCAGTACAGTCCTTGTATCCTGAATGAAAAGATACAAGGACTATAATTGTAAGGAAAATAGTCAGACCGATATATTTTGTGCTATATTTAATCTATGATTTTGATTTTTCTTTTTTTACGGTTTTTTAACCATAAAATCAATCTGTGGTTAAATAATTGTTATCTAAAAATCTGGACAGAAAGCTGACATTCAAATACCTGTTTTCTTACGGCGCAAATTTTACATTCTATGAAAGTGTGTTAGTAATTTTTAATTATCTATTAATCAAGTGAATAAGAATGGTTATATTTTTAGAAGGTGTATATGTACAAGTTTGTTACTTTACTTAAGTAATGTTAATTTAGGAAATAAAACGAAAAAAATTCCTATGGTATGGAAATGTAATTTAATAGTTATTTACAAAGATAAACTAAAATTAATAAAATTAGTAAAATGCAAAAGTGAAGTGTTTTCCATTGCAGAAAAATGTGTATTTAATTATCAGTTGTTCAAACAGAAATACTACTAAAGACAAAGAAAAACGTTTTATGTTCTTTGAAACTTTGGTTGTGAATGAAAATCCATTTTATTAAAATGTATTGATGAAGTAGAAGAAGACGCGTTTTTTTTTTTTTTTTTTTTACGGTGATGTTAATATAAACTTCTGTTATGTATCAATTACACTTACAACTCGCATTTTAAAGCTGAAATAGCTTTTTAAATCCATAAATGTTACATAGTAGTGTTAATAATTAACAGTAAAATTGTTATATTATAAATTTGCTGTATGAAATATATATGATCAAAAATTAAAACGTAATTAAAATAGAGTGATTTTTTTTTCTTCTAATTATTAAATTCAACACTCAACCAAGTCAAACAACACTACGTTATCTCCTTAATCAAAGGTCTGCCCACCCATCCTCAAATTTTTTTAATTTATTTTATTTAGAAAAGGATAAAATGTAAGACGAAATCAAATTAAATAACGAAGCTTACAGAATCGTTACTGTATCGAACTGTATTTGTCACATTATTCGAATAGTGTAAGCAAATTTTCATGGTTTTCTGTAAACTTAAGTGCATAATAATACGTAAATTGTTAAAAAAATGAAAAACTTGTGTAATATAATAATAATGATGCAATGCAAAGACGTGGAAAGTAAATAACATTTAATAATTATGGAAAAATAAATCCAAAAGAAAATAATAATACATATTTTTAAATTTTTTATTACTAAAATCACTTAAATATCACACTAGATATTTAACTATTTTATAAATTATTTTTAACATTAATTGCAGTAGATATCAATACTTCAACACGTGCCTCAATATTTCAACAGTATTGTCTTAGGAATTTCATATTTGAGAGTTGGCGTGTTTCCAGATGTTTTAGACTATCTGCTTCCTATCGCAGTCCTTCATCAAGTCAGGTTCTGAAAAATTCCCCCTCTCTCTCTCTCTTTCTTCATCTCTCTTTAAAAAAAAAAAAAAAAAAAAAATTAACAAATAAAATAAAATAAAATAAAAAATAAAAATCCGGTTAGTGTCTGAGTCGAATTTATTTTTTAACATGTCGGGTCTGAATGAGAATGTATTTCTAGATAACTCATGCGAAATATTATCTCCTTACATTTTAACTTAGCTTATTATTATTTACATTCTTGATTTTTTTTTTTTATGTTTATTAGATTGCAAATTTACTTTAAGCTATAATAATAATTAAAATAATAATAAGAATAATAATGGCTTTCAGAATAATTATTAATTTATTTCCTTAAATTAAAAAAAAAAAAAAAAAAAAAAAAAAAAAAAAAATCCATGTTTCGGGTTGAATTTTGTCAATTTTCAGGTTGACTCCAAATTCAACTGTCTGTTTCTGTTTCGTGCCGGGTAATACATGCCTTTACACTACAGTCATTCGCAAAAGTTTAAGACCAGTAGCCGATTTTCAGTATTTTAACACATCGCATCATTTGCGCAGATTATTGCGTCATGTCATGTGTGATTGCATCAGGCGCATTCTACTGCTATAAATAAAGGTGGCCAGTACGTTTATCGCCAGTTGTTTATTGGATTTTCTCGTAGACAGTGTTGTTGTGTAATTATTGTAATGGGTAAAAAACCTTCACTTAATGTTACAAAAACGTCAGAAATATTGACCCCGCATAAAATTGGATTTTCTGAACGTCAAATAAGTTCGAGGGTAAATGTGAGCAATACAGCTGTGCATCAAGCAATTAGTAAATTTAAAATTTCGGAAAAATTTGTGGACCTTAAGAGAAGCGGTCGCCCTAGAAAAACGAGTGCACGTGATGATCATTCGATAAGAAGGATGGTCGTACAAGATCTAAGAACCTCCTGCAATACGATTAGACATTCTCTGGCTGCAAAAGGCACCAACGTCAGTGTGAGTACTACATTTCAAGACGGTTGGCCAAAGATTTTGGTTTGTCATCCCATAAACCTGGAAGAAAACCTCGACTTACCCCAAGTATGAAAAAGATACGACTGACTTTCGGCAGACAATATCAGAATTGGATAGTACAGCAGTGGAGTAGGGTCTTATTTTCGGATGAGTCAAGTGTGCAGCAACTTTCTGCACGTGCTACAAGTGTTCGCCGCCCAAAGGGAAAAAGATTATTGAGAGATATACGATTCAAACTGTGATACGTCCTCCAAGCCAAATGGCATGGGGTGCAATGTCTGTGTCCGGTACTGCTAGTTTGTATTTTGTGCCACGTAAAAGAAGTTGAAGCTTTACATGCATATTCATAAATGCTCAATTTTCATGCATGATGGGGCTCCGTGTACCCGGGCGAAGATTATCAAGAAATATCTGAGGGCACAGAAAATAGACTTGAATCCAATAGAGAATCTGTTGTGCATAGTGAAAAATAATGTCGCCGGCAAGCAACCATCAACTGCTACGGCATTTGTTGAAGCAGCAATGCATGTCTAATGCAGAGACATTTCTAAAGCTTGCTGCAAGTCTCTTATTTATAGCATGCCTAAGAGGATTGCACAAGTTATTAAAAACAAAATACTGACTTTAATTACAGTAAATAACCATATACAGTCTATTTTGTTCTTTTATATGTAAAGTATGTATGTTATTTTTCCGGAATTCCATCAAGTCTGATATTTGTGTGGGTGGTTTTAAACTTTTGCAAATGTCATGCGATATTTTGTATTTTAATAGTAAAGTAATAAAAAAAAAAGATATTTTGTAAGTGATCTTTTCATATTTATTTGTTATTGGAAATATATTAAACTAACCAAAATTTAATTTATTGGAAGTAATGCATTTAAATGACTGAAGCATTTTAAATTAACATAATATGCGATTGAATTTCTTATTTTCACATCGCGACTCGTTTTACACCTTTGAATGTGTTTCCTTTCACGCAATTTATCATTTCTTAGAATATATTGCATAAAAATTCCAATGGACGCGTATTGGACGTCATAAATCAAAAATATGATAGAATATGGGACAGAATGTAATATGTACTATGAATTTAGATATGATATATGATGGATGATATGAATTTTCAAAATTTCCATTTAAACACTTTCAAGCATATATTGACTTTCTTTCTGATTTATAAAATATGTAATAAATTTAATTTTTTAAACAGTTTATGTATTTTTCGTTTTCCTTTACGTTATTTAATTTTATTTATTTGTTTCTTTAGTTATTATTTTCTTCACTATGCAAAAGAAGGAAATGCTGGAATTGTAAATTTTAGTTTTCGATATATTTATACATTTTGAGATGTCCTGAAAAGGATTTGACTATTATTTTCTTTTTTCAGAAAATGTCTGTCTCTTTGTCTGAGTGTTACCAAAATTTTGTGGCTGATGTATCTCACAAAACAATCAATGGAATTATACAGAATTTTATATGGGTTTGGGCCGTAGCTTAAAATAGTGTTGATGAGATTTTGGAATATATAGCCGCCGAATAAGTAGCACTGCTAGGTTGTAATTGTCCCTTTCTTGCAGGAAGGCTATATCTCAGCTTCTGTATGATACAAGAGTATTACACTTGATATGTGATATAGCTAACACGAAGAAATCTTCTTATTAAATTTGGATGCATATTGCCGTCGGTTGGGCTGCTGGTGGCCTTGTTAGGCTTCAGATTTTTACATTTACAAGAGGACTATACCTCAGCTTTTATGATAGATAAATGCACCAAATTGCATATGTGTAATATATATTACAAATATATATATATATATATACACACACACACACACACACACACACACACACATATATATATATATATATATATATATATATATATATATATATATGCTGATTCAGTTTGAATGCATATCGGCTGACATATTGCTCTGTCATTACTCGTTTTTTCCGATTTTTTAGATGGCTATATCTCAGAATATTTCATACCAAACTGCATTTGCAAAGCCTTTATTGTGAGAAGCTATGTTAATAAAAAAAAATTGTATATATGAACTAGAAGTTAGTTGGCATTGTTATGTAGAATGATATATATATAAATTTGTTATGGCTACAAAATACAATTTTTAACATCTTTATACACCGACAATGTGACGAAATCCCGTTTTTATTTTATTAGTATTTTTCTATTTATGTCCTAAATGTTTAATTTTAGTCCGTCAGCTTTGCAGACATTGTGATATAGATTATCACATATTATAAAATTTATTTTTTTTCTAAAAGGTAGATAAATTCTCTAAATAAATAAAATTATAAATTAAATTCTTTTAATCTTACATCGAAGTGTAACTCATGCGCCCTCTTGTCGCCTAATTTACATCATCAGTTAGATAAAATATTTGCTTAGTTAGTTATTTTCCCAGGATCTAAATCTTGGCAAAATCATGCCAACAGTCACTAACAACGGTCAATAAATTGCTCGTCGCGTTTTAAAAATATACGTATGAATACTTCTAACGTTCTGCATCCATTCTCTATCTTAAACTTTGAACTTGGCGTCTATAATTAAACGCCAAATGCACTGTTTTTTTTTTCCTCCAGTTTTGAAGCACACTTTTGCATTGACTGTGAACCATGTAAGAACTGAAGAAAGATTAGAGCCTGTGGCCCGGACTTGTGCCGCTACTGTTTCCCCACTCCATGCTTAAAACTTGGTACTGTTATTCCATCTATGGTCTCGTCACAAATTAGCTTCTTTGGAATATGCAATAAATTTACCTGAAATAATATATTGCCTCTTGGATCCGTTCTTGGGTTATCTGTTTTCATCCTTAATTAATTTTTAACTTGACTTTTTTTTCAGCTCATTATGAAGTGTCAAAAATCAATATTAATTATATTTTGAGTTATAATTTAAAGTTATTTAAAAGTGTCATGAAAGTTTACTTTTATTTCAGCTAATTATTTTTAAATTATTCTGTTATGAGGTACTATATTTTTGTTACTTTATGAAATATTAGTGCGAGTTTTATTTTTATCATTATGTTCATTATTAATATTTCTCCTACATTTTGTTTTTTATTACTTTCTGTATTATCAATATAATGTCCATTATTATTATTTTACATACATTTTGTTCTTTTCCGCAGGTAAGAAATTTGAACGCTATTCTTGTTTTAAAATGTAATCTTGAAAGAAATAAGATTGGTAAGTTTATTTGTATATTTATTAATTACTAGTTAAATAATTTTTATTAATTAATTTTTTAATAATAATCATATTGTAACATCTTGATGGAGGGTTCGTTGAGGTATGTGTGGATGTGGGGGAAAAGTTTCCAAATAAACAGTCTCTATTTTCGCTAGCAGTTGCAGAATTTAATAATACTTATATACACGCATATATACAACAGATCTATTTGAAGATTTAGATAACTTTCCCGCACTCTCATAGTGCATAAAATAATAACAATAGACTTGAGCTTTAGAACGGCAGGACACACTTCCTCCGTCTCTCCAAACCAGCTCACAGTACATCCACTGATGCTTTTCTCTGCATCCTTTTCGACCCCTTTAAGGGTTGCAATGACATATATTCCCCTCCATAGGGGATACCATAAAGGTGTGGGACTCGCCGGCATTACACATATATTCGAAATGTTCCATTTCTTTTTATCCTAAAAGGTTAGGAATAAACGATTCCAAAGTAAAAAACATTGAAACATTAGGTTATTATTTTTATCACTTATTCTTAAATTTCATAATAAATTGTTTAAATTTTTTTCATAAAATTTTTTTAACTTTCTGAATTATTAAATTTTACGTTAGTATGAAGTTGTTTTCTAAAAAAATAATTAATATTCGTCAGTGTATATCTTTTTTACTTTCAGAATTTTTATTTCGATAGTATTAATAAACAAAACTAATAATAAACTAAACAAAAAGTAATAATAAACAAAATATTAAAAACAGTAATAATAAACAAAAGAAATACTATCTTATATATATATATATATATATATATATATATATATATATATTGTTAAAATTTAAAACCGTAAAATAATATAGGTCACTAAATTTTTATTAATTTATTTATTTGTCGAAATGCAGTGGGCTAACAGTTTTAATGAATAACTGAATTTTTAGCTTATTTAAGCTGGCTCTTTAATACAAAAATATAAAAATAAACACATTTATACCAATTTTTTAATGTTTAAGTTTTTATTATATTATATTTTTATTTATTTTTACATATTATATTGAACATATATTTTTTCAAAAATTTTCAAAATAACTGATTTTTTTTTTTTTTTTCCTAATATAAATAAATAAATATATATATATATATATATATAATAAAAAAGTGATAAGTTTGTCAGATAAAAGTAATCTTTTTTTTTTTTTTTTTTTTTTTTTTTAACTTCGTATTTACTAACTCTCCTAAGTCTATTTGTAACTTATAACCCTAATTTTAAATTGCATTTTTTTTTTTTTTTTTTTTTCCAAAGAGAAACATAAAAAATTATACTACAGAAAAGTACTATGTATAAAAAATGTATGAATCAAATTATCAAAATTCTTTTGAAAATTAAAAATCTTAAAATTGTTAAGTAATTTCCATAATATTATAGATATACTTATTTAATATTATTTTATTAAAAGTTAACTGTATGTATTATTTACTTATTTAACATATATATACAGGGCTCGTACGGTTGCCTGGCCGCCATTGGCGACCAATATATTTTAACTGGCGATTACATTTTCAACTTTAAGGGCACTCAACATTTTCTTTTTCTAATTTTAATATTTTGGTGAAAAAATTGGTTCCAGAATCGGGCTCCAATTCCACTCTCGATGTAGGCTAACTTTCGCCGTTTTGATTCCCGCTGCTTTCACTGCGTTTTGATACACTGTGTTGAATCAATACACCATTAGGTGATTTACACTACTTTTTTCCTTGCATGTTCACAACTCGATGTTAAATTAGTGCACCGTTTTAGGAAATTTGTTTATACTGCTCCTGTTTGTAATTGGCTTTTATGCATAGAATTTTAATTTCTGTACTCAAGAAAATTTCAAAATTGGGGGGATATTTTTTACTGGCTATTAGAAATACTTGCTAGCGACCTTTTTTTTTTTTGGACCCAACTCCTGGAACCCTCTCTCTCTCTATATATATATATACAATTTAGAGAAATCGACATATTCATATATACCGGGTGATCCAAAAGTCAGGACAAACTTTAAAAATGAATAATTCGAAAACGAATCAAGATACAAAGATACGGTTTGCACCAAACGGATGGAAAAGAAGCCGGGTTTTGTGTGGCAAAGAAAAAAAAATAGTTCTGTTGGCGACCAACAGATGGCGCTGTCGTATTTCTGATGTAGGATTATGCAAAGCAACAAACGATATAAAAAGGAACAACAATAGCAGGTAATGGTAGTCGAAGCTTATATGTATCGAAATATCGCATTCTCAGTCGCTACTTTAATCACGCATGGCCTCCAAGATCTCCCGATCTGACACCCTGTGACTTTTGGCTGTGGGGATTCTTGGAAGTCAAAAGTGTACCGCGACCAACCGGCATCACTAGCAGCACTGAAAGATGCCATCTGCCAAAATGTGTCTGCCGTAACGCAAGAAATACTACTAAATGCTGTGAACGATGTGAACGATCATCTCACAGCTTTACTTCTGAATGATGGTCATTGAACAGGTACTGTAGTAGTACTAATTAACTGTAATTAAGCTGACTTGTAAGTTGTCAACATTTTATTTCATTTGTAAATCATCTTTTGGTGAAATAAAACACTATAGCGACATTTGTTGGTCGCCAACAGAACTAATTTTTTTCCTTTGCCACACAAAACCCGGTTTCTTTTCCATCCGTTTGGTGCAAACCGTATCTTTGTATCTTGATTCGTTTTTGAATTATTCATTTTTAAAGTTTGTCCTGACTTTTGGATCACCCGGTATATAAACGAATACTCACACAGAATACAGATTGTAAAAATAATCTTTACTAAAATTAATTTTGCCACTTAATTCACAAGTTCCAAATAAAAACACAAATCGCTATAGAACCCAAGTAATAACGCTGGATTTTTACACACGGACACATTTAATACGATCACAAATTTACAATTAACTATTTACAGTATCTTAGAATGATATAGAGAATATCGTTAACACTTGAGTACTACTTACTATGTGCTACTTAAACATAAAAGAAAGAACATTAAAAAAGAGAAAGTGAACACTTCTCTTCACATAGTGAAAGCAAGCGAGTCCCGTCTGACTCGACCACATCCTTTTCTACGACGAACGAACTCGAACTGCCGGTTTCTTCCAAAGCTTTGGTTTCCTCTCTCAGTTCTTTTTCCGCCGGTCTCCAGTTTATACTCCACTCATATACTTTTTAAAAAAATAGAAGTATATTTCATTTGCCTTCCGTGGAAAATTTGATCCGCAAAAAGACTACGATGCTGAAATTTTTAATTTAAGAATTTTCCATTTTTCCCACTATTTTCAATTTTTAAATAGCATATTTTAATGAAATTTTCTTAAAATTTTAATTGGAGAATGATATATATTTTTCTTTTATTAACTCATGGTAATAAGTAATCTAATCAATAAATATTATCAAAAATCTTTTTTTTTTTATTTTTTCTTTAAAATAAAATCAAAACAGAAGCATTTTTTCACTAAAGAATTACGTAATAAATTTGCGGTTTAACCCTTTCAGGGGCGGTGGCTAGAGGGTCTATCCACCTACTTTAGAAATTTTTCTCTAGGTGTGCAGTTGCTACTTTTTCTATCCACTTTTATGAAAAGTTAATGTGTACTTCTAAAATTGAAATAGAGACGGTAGCACTACAGTAACTTTAAGCAGGATGTGCCTATGACTTTTTTAAATGGACAAGTTGCGGGAAAATTTTTTGAAGTTTCTTTTATATATTTTTATGAAAAATAATTTTTTATTCAAAAGTATTTGGTAGTGTAAATATACTGTAATGCACCTTTTAAATACAACAGATTTACATATTATCTTAGATCATTAATTTTAGTTTGATTTTTAGGAGCATCTTTTAGGTGGATAGACCCTCTAGCCACCGCGCACATAAGACAGTTCTGCTGGGGAAAAGAATCTCAATTTCTTTTCCTTTGAGATAAACAAAGAGGGTCTTTTGGGGTTAGTGAACTGTGATAAATATAAACAGTAAGGGATAGCAGAATGTAAATACAGATGTAAACAAGCGTGGGAGGTTTCTTACAAATTTACTTTACTATTCAGTATTTCTGTTTACAGTGTAGAAAGACGCTGCTTTTTTCTATTGCTCTTATATCGTGATTTTTAAAAAT
This sequence comes from Salticus scenicus, assembly GCA_963930645.1. Taxonomy (NCBI): domain Eukaryota; kingdom Metazoa; phylum Arthropoda; class Arachnida; order Araneae; family Salticidae; genus Salticus; species Salticus scenicus. Next base: position 14,385,878 of record OZ005656.1, on the reverse strand, counting down.
AAATTTTTATTTCCACAGCTTTTAAATTTAGTTAATTTCTCTAAATAATCTTAAATTAAATGTATCTATCTTAATTTTTATCACAATAATGCCTAGAAAAGGCTTATCTTTGGATGAAGCTATTGCTCTGTTTGAAGAGCTACCCTCAGATGATGATTCTGCAGTATCTGGATCAGGAACAAACAAATTTTAAAGAACATTAATATTTTTAAAGTTTTCATATTTCTGTGTATGCAATTTGTGAATTGATTATTTCATTACAATATGAAGGTAAGAAATTATGTCTTTTAGTTTATGTACTGAATCAATTTCAAAATTTATTGCACTTACAATATAATTGAATAACTATAATTTTTATTCCTTAAATAGTGAATAATTTTTTCTTATTACTAATGCATAGAGGTTTCTAAAGAAATTTTAAACAGCCCACATATGTGTGTGTATATATATAATAAATCATTAAAAAAGGATAAAGAAGCATTATAATTTAAGTAATAATTAATTATTGTTACATTGTATTATTATAATTAAATTTTCAAGGCATAATTTCAATTTTTATTCCTTAAATATATAAATATTTATTTCCGTACGAAACTTAAGGTACATGACGTATGTGCGCAGTGGCTAGAACGTCTAGCCACCACCCACAAAAAAATCCCCACATGCTGAATTTTTTTCTTCATCAAATATGACTTGTAGGGGATGTTTACTTTATGATATATATATATTTAAAAGAGAATTCAATCATTTTTACTTAGTGCCCCTGAAAGGGTTAAAGTGAAGCATTATCCAATAAATACATTTTAGTTACCGTGTAAAGAAACAGTTTCATAAATGATCTTTTTTTTTTTTTTTTTTTTTTTTTCAAACCTTAGAAAAAAGCGTTCGAAATAAATGCTTCGTATATTATTTTCCTCCCTTTTTGCACCCAAGCAGATGATTAGTGGTGATAGATCGTTCGGTAATTGCATTTTCCTCTTTTATTTTGTATTTTCTCCTTGTCATTTTTATACCGTTTGATTTCTTTTTTTTTTTTTTTTCTTCCTTTACTTCCTATTTTTCTTTCTGTTTTCGATGTTAACGTTTTATTTTTTTTTATTTATTTTTTTTTTTTTTTAATCTGTTTGTATGTATTTGTTTTCATTCCGTTTGTGTGAAAAATAGTTTTATGAGGTTACAGAGAGATTTTTTTTTTTTTTTTTTTTTTTTTTTTTTTTATTCACAATTATTTTAAAGCGTGTATTTTGGACATTAAAAATTATAGAAAATATATATTATAATTCTTAATAATAACATAATGAGACATAATTAGGGTAGCAAATAGAAATTATATTAATAAAAAGTTATACGTTTTCTAAAAAACTGTAAGTGATATGTGTATATATATATATGTGTGTTGTTATTAGAAATGAATGCATATATTTAGTATAAGAACTAAAAACTATGTGAAACAAGCGCAAAATCCAAAGAACTGAAACCGAAATAACAATAAGAAAGGCCAGAGACCACCACGATCGGCACCATAGTAATGTCACTATAGTAGTGATGTCGTCGTTAAACATAACTGTACAAAATGTATAATGTTTTAAAATAAAATAGATAATATTGATTTAGTTTATATAAAATTGATTTACAAATATTAATAATTACTTTAAATCATACTATATATAGCTCATTCAGTTTATATAAAACTGATTTATAAATATCAAAAAGTATACTAAATCATAACATACTTGAATGGTTTAGTTTATATAAATGTGGTTTATAAATATGATAGTTATAAAATAATAATTTTATTTTCACGTCTTAATATAAAACATACACTTGTTAATATAATCATTTTAACTATTTTATTTGTCATCATAAGACGGTTAAACCAGTTTGTCATATGAGGCGTCCAACATTCCCCAGATCCTCTGCATGATCATGTGATGAGAAATAAAATAGTTAAAATGATTATATTAAGAGGCGTATGTTTTATATTAAGAGGTGAAAATATAAAATCATTATTTTATAACTATCATATTTATAAACCACATTTATATAAACTAAATCAATCAAATATGTCTTGATTTAGCATACTTTTTGATATTTATGAATCCATTTTATACAAACTAAATGAGTTATATATAATGATTTAAAGTAATTATTAATATTTATAAATCAATTTTACGTAAACTAAATCAATCATTTTAAAATTTTATACATTTTGTACAGTTATGCTTAATGACGACATCATTACTACAATGGCATTACTGTGATGACATATAATTACAACAAAGAAATTTGAAAAATGTATAAGATCATCTGCAGCCAAGCAGCATGTTAACAGTGATGAAAAATAAATAAAAAATTCCTCTTACATTCTTTGTAAACAGATTTTAATTTAGAAAGACAGGACTTACTTTAATGTTTTCTTCCAACGAATAGCAGAAACAGTGCAGCACGGCAGCTAGTGTTGCAGATTATTGAAAACTCTGCAGAATTATTTTACGTCTTTAAAAGAAAATGCCAGGTTTAGAAATAAAGTATAATTTACATTTTGTCTCTAGATCACTGTATTTGTTGTGTATACTTAATTTAATTGCATCCCAGTTGCAAATTGTATGTATTTGTCAAATTTCTGATAATACTTGTGATATGCTACACTGTGTCTATCATTCCTGGCTCGCACACATTTTTGTTTTCCTGCAGATTGATAAAGAAAATTCTGCTACTGAGTTCTTCTATATAAAAGCATGAAGTATATGTATTTCAAATAATAAACAGGAGACTTGGCGTTGGAAAATTAAAACCCGAATAAACTACTACGTCAGATACGCCAAAGAAAAATATTGGATATATTTTTCTTTGGCGTTTCTGACGTAGTAGTTTATTCGGGTTTTATATGTATTTCATTCCTCAGTATCAGTTGCTATAATCATTTTTAAGATTACTTTAGTATAAATTATATTAAGATTTTTTTTTTTTTTTTTTTTTTTTGTATCGAAAAAAAAAAAAAAAAAAAAAAAAAATCAAAATGTAATGCAATAAATGCCAACAATGGAAAATTGCTGCCACACTGTTAAAAATTTCAACAGAAAACTCTGTGTAATGTAAAGTCTGTGTTAAGTCTTATGTAAAATTACAGAGAAAAATAAACGGATATGTTATAAAACGTATTTTATACATTCGCTTTTATAACTAATATTAATTTAATTAATTATTGGTGAGAATATATTTCAGACTTAGAATACTTTTTCTAAATTGGAAACAGTCATTTTTAATTTTAATTAAAAAACCAAATAATAAAATTAGATAAAAGTGCAAAATAAAGATTGAGAATATCTATTATTCACTTTTAACTACGAATTACTGTAAATTTACAGAGACTCTGGATAAATATTTACATTAAATTTACAGAAATTTTTAACAGTGCAGAAAGAAATAATACTGTAGTACTAAAAAACTAATAATACTCATAAACAATGCAATTTTCTTTTCTTTTTCTTTCTTTCTTTCTTTCTTTTTTTTTTTTTTTTTTTAATATAAATTTAATATTAGAAACCCACTCAACAAAACAGATCCGTTAACGTCTCTATCCGCTGTAATCATTCAACTGCCCACCTGCAAGTAAATAGTAATGATATTTTTAGGAATTCAATCTTTTACTTATTTAAATTTTTGGTATTTTCGATTTTGATAATTCGACATTCTTACAAATTCGGGTTTTAGGAAATCGAATTTTTAAAGGTTTTTCTTGATCGTTCTTTAAGATTTATATATATATATATATATATATATATTACTTTGGTGTAATTAAAAAAAAAAAAAAAATCCTTTGTGTTTTATTTTTGTCGACTTCAATTGACCTCTTCCACATCCCTGTCTTCTAAATATCGCTCAGTGATGAATTTGCCAAAAATTTTGGTTCAGATTTTATTTATTTATTTTATTTTTTATTTTTTTAAATCGCTCTGAGTCCTCGAAATTGTTTTAACGTTCTTGAGAGAAAGTTGAAAAGTGTTAGGAATTTGTTTGTTTCTCTGTCTTTTCACGCTCTCATTTTCTGAAATATATTTAGAACCTCTTGAAATTCATCTATATTATTTTAGTTCACTGTAGCATGGTTATTGCTAAAAATTGGTATAATCAACACTACTGCTTTGTGTACAGGGAATCACAAAGGAATTCGAGAATATTTTGTTCTGTGAGATGTATTTCTTCAAAGTAAATTTTAGTATCTTTATACTGCACAAAACATAACAACTTTTTCGTATGTTATTCATATTAATAAAAGCAATTTTATATAAAATATTATTCGATTACCATTACTGGTTTGTTTACCTTAAACCATTCAAATATGCAGATAGATTGTGGGATTTAAATCAAAACCATTATTTTAACATTTTTATGCTGCACCAATTAAAATGAAATGAACATGTATTTTTTGTATGCACAAAATTATATTTCCCATAGAATATGGTGTTGAAACCAGCCATTCTTCGTTTACAGACCTATACAAAATATTATACAAAATTTAAAAGATACAATTTATTATTATACAAAAGAATTCAAATATACATTAGGAATGTGATTGGAAATAGCTTAAAGTATACTTCAGGTTGTGTTCCGATTATTTATTTTTATGCTAAATTTAAGTACATTATTCGATGCATGTACTACTTATAGACAATATTACGGGGCTGTTGAAAATTAATCCAATAAGATTCAATGAATGGTGTGGATGAAATTCTATGAATATATTGATTTTTCTTAATTAAGTTACGATATTTAAACAGAGGAGGTAAGGAAGAAAATAACCCCCCCCCTCCTTACCCTTTACACCGAAATGTGTGCCAATCAAAACAAACTTGAAAAAATATTTTAAGCTGTTTTTAAACATATTGTAAATGTTCAAAAATACACATTACACCTTAAACTGTAGTTGTACGTCTGTTAATTATATGCAGGTTACGTTGATAAAATAATCTGGTGTGTCACTCACACGACTTTCTCTTACCCTGAAATTTAATACTATAAATACAGGTTGCAGATTAAAAGGTAAGATAACGAGTACTGTTATGTAAACCTGTGTTAAACAATTCATATTAGGCTTCTGAAGAGTTTTCTATGATAATTAGTTCTGTGTGAGGGGGGCTACCGCCCCCCTCAACCCCCCGTTTCATTAGAACCTACATTTATATAGAATTTAATTCGGTTATTAAAAAATAATTCTGTTTTTAAAAAATAATTTATTAAAATTATTATTAAAAAAAAATTATCTTTTATGATAATGCAGACGATTTCCATATTAGATAAGTAGTATAATACCAAATATCCAAAAAAAGTCCAATTTATTCTCAATAATAAAAAAAACAATACTATTTTTTTTTCCAGTCGTTAAAAGTAAAAAAAATCGATAACTTTGTTTTAAATTATCGCAGCTCGATAGTTCAACCATTCGTTTTAAAGGTATTGGCGAGCTCTTTTGAAAGATACCCATCATGAAAATTTACTTCCCTCGAGGGGGGACGTCCCCCCCCCCCAGGGGCGGAGGCGAGGCTCCTACATGCAAATTTGTTTTTTCCCAGTTAACTATCTCTATTACAAACAATATATATTCGTTTCATTTGGTTTAGTGCAGTCTATAGACGTTAAACTCTACTTACCTGTAATTTCCCCCATAGACGTAATGTATTAGAATTCTCTTGAATGTCCCTGTACACGAACCATTTGCTTGATCTTAACGAAAAGCTTACTGTAGCATCCCTATATGATACACACTTAGAATACCAAGTTTGAACTTTCTGACATAATTTGTTTTTGAGATATGCTGATAACAGACAGACACACACACAGACACACAGACACACAGACATACACACAGACCATTTGCTAAAAACATGATTTTCGTATTCAGGGGACCTCAAAACGTGTAAATGTAACAAAATCTCGCGTTCGAAAATTTGACCCAAAAACAATACTTTGGGTAAGAGAAAGTAAAAAGTGGTTTTGCAAAATGGAGAGTTATGCTTTCTCATGCATTCATCAGAATTTTTCGAAGTATTTCGCAATAAGAAAAATAAATAAAAACCAAAAACTAAACTTTATGTCGACTAGTTCCAGTCTTCCTACTAAAATTGATCAATTTATGAGTTTTTCATTAATTTAAAAATTTTATGTGTGTTACTTGGCATAAATGTGTATGATGTGTTGGCATATGTGCGTTACATGTGTGGCTATGTTGGCATTATGTGTGTTACTTGGAATGCGTGTTACTTGGCATAATGCGATAAATAAAACATGCCCTTCCCATTCCCAATTCAAAAAGTTCTGATATCAAAAGTTTGAATCTCTCAAACTTTGAAATTTGATCATTAAAACCTTAGTTGATGAAAAAGAAAATATAACAAAACATCCAAAATCTTTTACTTTTATTTAAAGCGGCGTAAATATTTTTCTTTTTTTATCTCATATTTTTTTAATTTCAGCATTTTTGCATTTCCATATAATCCTTTCTTTGCATCTATAGGTAATGAAAGATATTTTTAGAAAAGCTATATTTTTATATGTTTGGTTCTTTTACTATTTTCCTTTTCGAATCTGTTGCAAAAGTGTTATTGAAATACATTTTGGCGGGCGTTTACATCAAATCTAATAGTGACTAAGTCAGATTTTCTAATATCAGTAAACAAATGTCCAAAATAACTATCAAAACATAACATTACTCTTATCTGCTGGTAGCTTCAAAATGGTATTACGAGTAAAGGCTTCAAACAAGATATTAATAAAAACAAATAAAACAAAATTTTCAACGATTTCAATTGAATTTTTTTTTTAATTCATTAAAATATAGTAACTAGCGAAGCGGGCAAAGCAGTTTTTTATAAATTGATATGCATTAATGTAATGTGCTTAAATTGCTAATGAGTGTACTTAAATTTAATAATACAAAAATAAAATCTCACAACGCAGATCGATATACCTTTCTAGCAATTTCTAATTAGGACCAATACACTACCTACCAGTAAGTATTCGGACACTTTTGCATTTACCTGCTTTGTGAAATATCTAGAAAAAACCTGCAGGAATTATCTTAACACTTTGTGAGTATAAAGAACTTGTTATACCTCATATAATCCAGCGAAAGTTTTGTCTAGAAGAGGAAAACGGTACAAGTAAAAAATTAAACAAAAATCAAAATGTTTTGGATCACCCTGTAAAAAGTAATGCTTGAAACATATTTTGGCTGTAGCATGTGATTATGAGGATTGTTTCAATTATCTGTGTAAATTTTTATAAGGCATTTTTATACATATCTATGGAGATATAACGGTTTCTTTAAAAAATTGCAAAAAATAAAATAAATAAAAAATAAAATAAAATATTCCACTTTTTTTATTATAACTCGTAGGGTATTAGACCCAGTGCAAAGCCATTTTTAGGAGACTTGCCATACTACATTAGACACAGCGTCCTGCAATCAGAATGAAAAAATGTTAAACATCTTACAAAATATGAGCTTCCATACTAAATAATTTTTAACTATGCGTGCACAAGCTTATAAAAAATTTCATTTGCATAATATAATAGCCAAAAGTATTGAGCTACGTATATGAAAACCCCAAATATATCGTGTAAATTCAAAAGGTTTTTAGAGATTAACAGGGAGCAGCCCCCGCTCATCACTCTTGGAGCGATGTAGAGCGCTTCTAAGGGGAAGTTTTTAGAGATAGAATGAACAGAATTTCATTTCCTCTCAAAATAAATGCTAAACTATAAGCGGTTTTACTCACATTTTTATTTTGATTCAGTCAATGCCCAATGGTAATACAGTTTGCTGATTGTAAATAAATATCGATAAAAACCCCTATCATCTTCCTTTTTGATTTTTGAGAGAGAGAGGGGGGGGGAATGAAATTCTGTTCATTTCTTAACTTTTCGAATTTACACGATATTTGTTTGAGGTTTTTATATGAGTATCTCAATACTTTTGGCTAATAAATTTTGCATTTGAAGTTTTTTTAAAGCTTGCGCATGAGTAGTTAAAAATTATTTTAGTCAAAATGTTCTTATTTCGTAAGATAGATAACATTTTTGAATTCTGATTGCAGTATGCTATGTCTAATGTAGTATGCAAAGTTTTCTAAACGAGGCTTTGCACTGGGTCTATGTTGTAATTAAAAAAGTGGCATTTTTTTTTTTTTTTTCAATTAAAAAAAAATAATCTCCATGAGTATATGTGGTAGTCGTTGTCGTCTCATAAAAATTTACACAGGTAAATAGAACAATTTTCATAATCACATGCTACAGCCAAAACGCATTTCACGCTTTACATTTTACAAGGTGATTCAAAACATTTTGATAATTATTTAATTTTTAACTGGTCCCCTTTTCCTCTTCTAGACAGAACTTCGTTGAAATATATGAGGTATAACATGTTCTTTATATTCCCAAAATGTGCGATTTTTTTTTTTTTTCTTTTTCGGTTATGATTATAAAAGACAGGCATACAGACTAACAGCTAAAATCTTGATTTTCGTATTCAGTGGAGCTCAAACGCGAAATCACAGAGAAAAATTAAACTTAGTCTTCTATGCAAAACTTTGTAATCCGTAAGGGAGAAAGTAATTATTATGCCAAACAATTTGTCGGGACATGCTATAATTTACTAAGGCTAGAGCCACCGAAAAAGAAATTCGGTTAATTTTAGGCAGTCACAATATCTGTACTGATAAGTATAAAGGATTTAAGTCCATATTCTTGATTTTTCAGGAGACGAAAAATAAAGTTAAACTAACTAAAAACATATCAGAAGAATCGATTAGGAAAAAGGGATTATGTTGATTTATACGCTTTATAACATTCAATCATTGTCAATTGCATTTAATAAAGGGAAAAAATTGAATTAAATATTTTATACCAAAGATTAATGCTAAATTTCTGACTTGAATCTTTTTTTACCAATGAATTTTCTCAAATACTAAATGACATGGATTTAAATCCTTTGTACCAATCGATATAGAATTTTTTTCTGAGTCTGACTATGTACTTAACTCAAAATCGACATTTTTGGACTTAAATCCTTTATATTTATCAGTACAGATATATTGTTTATAAAATGTATATCGCCACATAGTGGAAATAAATTTAGCACAGAAAGAAAAAATACAATTCGAAATACTCTTTGATCTATTTTCAACTATAACCCTTAATATATCCGAATTTTTTGTGTGGACATTCCTTCTAAACGAATAATGAATACTTTTCGTAGCATATTTTTTATGTAAAGAAATTGTTTAGCATATAAAGAATATATGCTCATTTCATCATGTTCTGTGCTGTCTAAAACTTCTAAAATGGACCAAAAAAAAATTTTACACGTGGACGTAACGTATCAGAATATTTATGTCCCTGTATACAACCATTTGTACTATCTTCACGAATCTTTTTAAGTAATATGCCGTAATGATAAAAATTTAGAATACTGGATTTGAACATTCAGATAACGTATGTTTTTTGTTAAACTGATAATAGATACACAGTAACTCTGACACACAGACACACAGACAACCGCTAAAAACCTGATTTTCGGATACAGAAGTCCTCAACTATAGCAAAAAATCACTTTTAAAAAATTGACCTAAAATCGACATTTTCTTTGCCATAAGTGAAAGTGAAAAAGTAAGTAAATAAAAACAGAATCAAAATTACCTCTCGACTACTTTTTTCAATTACAAGTAACAAATCCAGATAAATTCTAAATTTCCTTTTCAGAATCTCAACTCACCTTGTTAATAATCTTTCATGAGTAAAAGTTCGAGGTCAGTACGCTGCAAAATTATTATTCGTTTTCCGACTTTGACATTTCTCATTTACTTTTTAACTGATACCTTTTCTTTTAGAGTATTACACGCTCCAGTAACCTCCAAGCGTTCGGCGGAAATTACGAGGAGAACGCCATTCTTTTTTCCCACTTCCAAAATGATCTTGAAATACGCATGAATGGACCGGTATATTGTTTTTCGTTGCGTAAATTATTATCCGTATCTAATGTGCAATTAAGAAAAGAAGATTGGATTTTTGCAGATTTATTTTCCCGCGTGTTAGCGCATTAATTTCGCGGTGGAATCTTAAGGGAAAGATAAATTACATTCTTTTATTATTATTATTATTATTATTATTATTATTGATTTATTATTGATTTTTTCCAGTTTTACGTATACTGTAATCGTTTAAGATTTCCTGATGTTATTTCTTAAAACCTCGAAAGTATCGAAATCTTTGTCTGAGAATCTTTAAATAGTCTTCAATATAAAAAGGATTATTTTGTAATGAAATTATAATTAATGTGCTACAGAGCAATTATGAAGAAAAGAAAAAAAAATATATATATATATGTATAGTATTACATTTTGAAGAGCTTTATATACACATATATATACATTCTTTGCACGCAGAAAATTGTTTAGTTGACGATGATTTGAAATATTTTGTCAACAAATAAATAAATAAATGAATAAAATAATAATAATAATAATAATAAATAAATAAATAAATAAATAAAGGAAAATTTTCTATACATTGAATATACTTTTTGCAAAACAGATTAACTTTTATTTTGCACTATTCCCCAGAAGAAACCCGTGTTTTCATTGCCTCTGATAGAATATCTACAACTCCAAATGACTATCACTTGGCAATGTTGATATCATATAACCAGGGATGCTAGATGTACCAATATTTTTTTCTACCACCACTAATTTTTTAAAGTGCCGATGTATTGGTTTAATCGCAACATTTTTTTATCTAAAGTGATTTTTTAAATTAAAAATAGTGGTTTACAAAAATAAGAAAGGAGTATTCATCTGGCAACCTTGCATTTAACATGAAATTATAAAGCAGCCAACAAATGTTGTCCCGTTTTGCTCGATTGCTGCTAGATGACAGTCCCCTTTTCACCATTTTCCAATTAAAGTTTTAACTTTTTAACGCGCAGTGTTCTCGCCACGAGGATGTAACTACTAATTCCTAACCGCAAAAAATTATCACGCAAATTTTCAACAAGATTTTACTTTTAAAACTTAACTGAAAAAAGTATTTATTTCTTCTATTTCATCTTTGTTCGTAAATTCTGTTTTTAATATTAAATGAGCGAAATTACCTTGCTCCCGCAAAGGTTTGGTAAAGAGTTTGAAAATTATTTACGTATAAAAGACATTAATTTTTTATATTTTTTCCTCTGAGATATTAACAACAAAAGCAGAATTCGATTTGAATATTTAAAGAGATTTTTGTATTACCGAAATTTTGTGAACACTGTAAAGTGTAAATTAAAAACTAATATGTGTGAAGCTTTGAATTGTGTTGGAAATGTGATCATCGTACGATTTGATTTTAGTACAACAAGAGTTGTTGATATACTACACTTTGTATGATTGTTCTTAACAACTGTATCACACAACTTGAAGTATACGATACTCATTATGAGAAATTATGCTGATTTTATTTTGATTCATTTCTCGCGGCAAATGGGGCTGTTATGTAATATTTTTTATAATTTGTTTTGTAATTGTACTTCAGTCTTTATGGCATAGAATTACACTTAATTTGATACGTAAGATACTCATAATGGAAAATATTTAATACTGGTGCATGTCATTATCCAATAAAGGTGTTTTTATGCCTCACGTTTAAGTCATAATTGTATTAAAGACACTATCTTATCAAATACCGCCAAATGCGCATATTATAGAATGTTCTACAAAGGACGCTGCGATTACAAACTTATAAATCTCACAAACAAATCGATAGAAGATTGTAATAAAGATTGTAAGAAACGATATGGTTATTGTGAAAGATGTAAAATTTTTATACAGAAGTTTTTAAAATAACTAAAGTTGCCAATAGAGGGCGATGTATGCTCTAATCGCAACACGGGATCCTGATAAATAGTGCGAACGGTTCCAGTATCCAGTCTATTACCATGTATCCAGTATTGAAACATGAAATTTTGGCATTTCAGCGGTAGACGTGATCCCTCTGCCGCTCTGCGCACCGGAGCATTTATTCTTTCAGATCTCGTATTGCATTTACAGCATACAGCGCAATTTGTTGGCAACTTTTGATACTTATTTTGAAATTTCGGTGTAAAACTTTTACAACTTTCAAAATTATCATACATTTGTGCTGTGTCATTATTGATAAGCTTTAAAGCTAGTATTTAGGATAGTAAGCTTTAAAGCTTATTCCCCTGGATACTACATTTATACTTAAAAATCACAGAATGTGATAAAAACATTATTTTACTCTGAAAATAATTATAAGATTTAAAAAAAAAAAAAAAAAAAAACTTTTTATGTACCATGTTTTAAATTTTCTGATGAATCATAGAGCTCTTATCAATGTGCGTAAAAATTTTAAAGTGATAATGATGTCAATTTTTGTCAGATGCATAATTTAACTTTTTACAATTTTCTAATGTTCACGTTTAATTAAATGTATTTGTTTTTATGACGAAAGAAAATGAACTCGTAAATTTTTTTTGGCAACAATTAAATTATAGCTAATATTTTAATGGCTATTTTAACGCTATTAGGATGTTATTATTTTCACATAAGAAAACTAATTAAAAATTCGAAAATCGGACTTCGAAGTATTGTGTTGTCACCGGGTTCTGAGCTACTGTGAAAGTTTCAAATGTCTAGCAAGTAGGGAAGTTAGTTAAAATTCGATTGCAAGATTTGTACCGGACAAACATACAAACAAACAAACAAGAATAGAAGTTAATAAAAACATGGTAATAATAAACGTGATATAAAAAGTCTAAAAAAACTGTTGATTGGAGCCTTAATGTATTTTTTTTTTCCATTTAATGGCATTTTAATTAATTTTCAATTTAATTAATTTACAAGAAAAAAAATAATAATATTCAATTTCATATAACTAATTGCCTTTTCAATATAATGGCTGGTGCTATTTAAACTATTCTTTTTTCAAATATTTTATGAGTCTATTTGTGCAAAAGAATAATTAAATTTCTTTTTGGACTCTTTATACCATTATGCTAGGAATATCTAGCAATTTATTATCCTGGCATCTACAAAATTTAGTTACAATTTGATTAATGTCAAATTGTAAGCAAATTTATTTTATGAGAAACTAATTGCTTTTAGACAGAAATTCCATTAAGACAATTATTTGTGTTTTGCTTAGCAACTGGCGCTTTGATGAGATCCTAAATTAAAATAATTGAATAAAATATCGATAAAAGATTATTTAATTTGTGATAGTTTCTTTGTCCATTAAACTTCCACGTCAGACAATGAAAGTTCTTTATTTAATAAAGTTAATTTTTATGTTTCGCTTTAAGCTTAATTAAATACATTTGACATCTCAATTTACTTTTAAAAGATTGACTAAAAGACTTTCAATAAAATATTTCTGACACGGGATTTTTTTATTTTTATTTATTTATTTATTTATTTATTTATTATTATTATTATTATTTTTTTATCAAGAACAAGCTATATATACATACACTATGGGAAATATGGATATATATAATACATATTAATTCGTTGATAATTTATACTTCAAAAGAATTATATGCTGTATGGAGAAAAGCGTTTCGACTTTTCTAACGGTTTGTCAAACAGAAAGGTATAAAGAACATGTTATACTTCATACATTTTAGCGAAGGTTTTTCGAGAAAGCCAAGAGGGGTGCAATTACAAATTACAGAAAAATTAATAATGTCTCGGATCACCCAATAAAAAAACATCTTTCTGATCATTTACAATAATGTGCTTGAATTTTCTTACAAGAGTAGCTGTACACATTTGGCTAATAAATTAGGCAAAAGAAATTTCGTTTTCGCTTGCGCAGTTAAAAACTATTTTAGTAAAAATTATCATATTTCATCAGATGTTTAGTATTTTTAAGCGAAGTTTATGAAATTTGACATAATGAGAAAATATGCACCATAAAAGAAGCATAAAAATTATTATTTATTTATATTCTATTTTGTTTTATTGTGTGTGTGTATGTACTTCTAATTTTTCAAAATATGATTAAAGAATCATCTTATAGTTTACTTTTATCAAAACATCCGGTGTAGCGCGATAAATTATATTAATTTCAGTGATAAATTATTTCAAAATAGGTTATAACAACACACTCTATCATTACATAACAGTAGTTTAGAAAGTTTTGCATCTTTTTTCCTTTGACTTCGTAATAATGCGCAATTGGACCACGCCTCCTTTTAAAATTGCCTCCCACCTGAGTTGTCATTGTAATTTTTGTTTCCTTTTTTTTTTTTTTAAATGATTCATTCTTGCATCATATGTCTAAAAACTGAGAAGAAACTTACTATAATCTGACAATTATTCTGTGTATTCTTTCAAACGATTTATTCTCTAACGGAAAAAAAAAAAAAAAAAAAAGAAAGAAAACAAATGAAATGAACATGATATCCCATGTGTTTGCAAAATTTGAAAATATATACGTTTGTAAATATTTTGTGAGCGCCAAAAAGTTTAGTAAAGTTGTTGACGCATAAAACTCTTTATTACAGTTTTTAATGTATGAGTTGTGAATTTTTCTGTGGCAAGAGGCGAAAAATTTGACATAATATATGCTAAATTATACACGCACATTAATTATTGTAGATTTATGTTTCTACACAAAAATTAATACTTTGCTTTCCTAATTTCAACTTTTTCCATTATAGTTTTTGTAAAAGATAGACTTTACTAATTAGTATCTTATAATTTATTTCATTTTTTTGCAGAGTGAAACGCATTTAAGTAAATTTAAAATGCCTTTACAATGCATTTTGGAAACTTTACATTCCGTTGAGAACGTTGTTTATTTGGACAAAATTGCTCGAAATGCAACCGGAACAAAAATGTTCGTTTTTTCAGTAATCAATAAATATATGTGTAGTGTGTATAAAAGCGATTTATCAAACTCTTTCGATTTTAAGTGGACAATCATATAAAACAATTAAAATTGGTTTAAAACCGAAGCTAGCTTTTGAAAATATCTTATATAATAAAGATGTGCTCATAAAATAAATCCATACTAAACGACTGATACCATTATTATAAACAAAACTTGATTTCTCTGTATTTAATGTAATTTTCATTAGTGTTAAAGGTTTTTTAAAAATCGAAATTGTTTGTTTTTTTTACATGATTCTCAAAGCACATTTTCGCAAAAAGCATGAATTTCTGTCATCTTAATTACATAATTTTAATTCGAATGGTGCTTTATATTTGTCTGTATATAAGATATAATAATCTAATCAGATACTAGTACAATGGTTAGTGCTTTGTAATGATTTTTAATCCAAATTGCCTTTTTTTTAAATGCTTTTTGAGGCAATTTTTCATCATAAATGCATAAAATTTACAAATACAAAAATTTCATGCATTTTTGTCTAAAAATGTTCCCTCAGGACATCTATCTCTGAGAGATATTCTGGTGGCCGAATGGTTAGCACAGTGTCCTTCAGCAGTCGGGTGCTGGGTGTTAATTCTGGTTCAAGCATGTATGTTCGTAATGATTTGGAACAGGGTTGCCAAATTTGGCCTTTTTTTTAATTCAATAGTCACCAATAATTTTTATTTGTAACGTTTGAATAGTAATTTCGAAGATTAATAGTGTATTATGTATATCAAATGTCACTTTTCAAAATTATTGGTGACTATTGAATAATAAAAAAAAAAAAAAAAAAAAAAAAAAGGCCAGATTTGGCAACCTTGATTTGGAATCTATTTCAGCCGCGGGTCCAGTCTAATTAACCTTAGTGCGGGAAAAAAAAAAAACATGACCTTAGAGAGACAAACAAAACCCTAAGGGTGGTCAGAATATTTCACATTATTAAGCAGATTTTTTTTTTTTTTTTTTTTTTTAGGTAACATATTTAAATATAGCCAATTATAGTGTTTAGTCTACAAAGGAACAAATCTATATGTGTTGTCCAATTGTATTTCTTACATTCCGTTCAAATGATGATTGATTTGAGTAATTATTTCAGATGAAGGCTAAAATTTCGTTATATTTCTCCTATAACTTATGTGTTAAGAATATACACTAAACTTTCCTTTCTAAAGGTACTTATTGACGTCCCTATTTATTTTTTTTTTTCCTATAACGGCCCCGCCTAATTTTCAAACCTTTCTTTCGTCATTTTTTATCCTGCGGCTTCATGCAACAACCTTGTTCCTGAAACCTCGTCTCCAACATTATACTATAACTGTTGATGATATTTAAACTCTTCGTGAAACAGGTAACAGCAAAAAAAGAATCTTGTGTGTTGCAACAGCTTCTTTGATTGGAATATTAATTTTATTTTCCTGTTATGCCCAGAGGTATCACTATAAGTAGCAATTTAATCGATGTTCAGATTGCCTTACAAATTACAATCTTTATTATTTATGCAGTGTTTTGTAAAAGAGTAGTGTGGAATGATTGGAATTATTCGATCTTCGCTCAAATTGTTAATTATCCAGAAGTCTTAATTTAAATTTAACAACTTTCTTTGCTAAACTTGACATTTTTGTTACAGTTATTGCATCTCGATTCGAGTCATAACGTTCGATTATTATTCAGAAGAATCTTCAAGTAACTTTCGATTATTGTTTACAACTGAAAATCCAATTATTTCAACCATGCTCCAAATGTACTTTTTTGTGAAAAACCCCTTATAAGCTTGTAATTCTTACATATTTTTATTTATTTAATAAGATTTGTGAGATGATAAGAGGTTTTTCATAAAAAATAACGTTTGCTAAGTGGTTAAAATAATTGGATCTTTAAATTAATTACGCAGCATGGGAAAAAACCCTTAAGAAATTTCAACTTTTGGAAAATATCTAAAATCTAGCTCGTTCTTTTTCAGGTAATTTGCTTATTTTTTACTTTATTCAAATGCACCTTTGACGAAATTTGCCCAATATATCTAGCTTCCAACCCATGCAATATTATATATTTCGCACATGCGCAGTGAAAACATTTTTCATAAAAATGTCCATATTTCATGAGATATTTGTATTCTCATTGCAGTGCATTGTTTTAAAAGTGTTTTTTCAACTTATATGAAAGTGGGAATAATTTTCGTTAAAAACTATGCGTATTATAAATAAAAAACATGCTGATTTTTTATATTTTTTATTTTGAGTTTTAAAATAAATGTTTATATCTCCGTTATTTAATATGCTATCGTCACACAAATTCATCCACAAATTAAACTATGTTTATATTAACATATCCTATAAAGTTACAGTTCATTTTGTTCACTTAACGATAAAAGGTGATCACAAACATTATTCATATTGCTCAATTTGTTACCGGCCCCCTAGATGTTGTCTTAAACCAATCTTCACTGAAAAACATGAAGAAGACCGAGTTCTTTAAATACCCTATGTTTGAAAACATTTCATCCAGATATAAGTTTTTAAATAGAAAAAAAAAAAAAAAATAACGTTTGCAAATCTTGCTAAAGTTTTGAGCAGGAGTCTATATGTGTGTGTGTGTGCTAAGTGCTAAGTACAAAAAATTACTTAATACTTAGTTAATATCAACTAAGTATAGCACTTTAATTGATACTAACTTAAGTATAACAGTTTTCTTTTTTCAAATTTTCTTTAAGGGTGAAAAAAAAATAACTTGTGCATGTCATCTAAATATCAGAAAATACTTTATGCATGATCTGCAGGGTTTAAACTGCCATTAGTTTTTTTAGCATTTTGCTAAAAGGTATCATATTTTGCTAAAACATGTTGGTCAGAATTTCGCTAAAAAGCTAAAACTGGATAACTGTATAAAATATCTCTATATATTAACTCTGAATTTTTTTTTTTTTTTTTTTTTTTTTGCAGGCACAAACTACGAAAGGACTGAAATTTTTGGAAATGATTATTTATATAGAAATTTGGATTTATTTTTAATTTTTAATGATTGAATTTAAATGCAAAAAATATTTAAAAGTGTGTCAGAATTCAGAATTTGATTCATAGAAGCATTCTTAGCACTAGTATTTCACGATTATCTACCATTACACTTTACTTAATTTTTCAATTGCTTTTTCATTTTACACATATGATATGAGTACCTCTTTTTCTATTGTTAAAATCAAAACATAGTTTCCCTGATTCACATTTTTAAAGTCACAAATATAGATGCTTGGTTAAAATCATCAATGAAGAAAAGAATAAAAAATAAAACTGAGGATAACAAAGCTAAATAAAAGAAATCAATGGTATCCAAAGAATTAACTTTCGAAAAAGCTAAAATAGTGCTTGCCTATTTTCGCTAAAATGCTAAAGTAATTTTTTTGCCAGGTTAAACCCTGATGATCTGTAATTATTTTTGTTTGTGTTTAATTTCAAGGACGAAACAACATATGCAATTAAATTCAAATTAATTTATTCCCTTCTAACTTTATGAAATGGTCGCATGAAAGAAATAAAATGATTTTAGTTACACTTAATAACAATACAGCTTTAAAATTTTTATTTTATTACTTTACTTTTAATATGTAAATTTTTTAAATTGACATATTTCACAGTGACATTTATTTTATTTTACTTTTTACTTCCATGCTTCATTAACTGTGCAGTTCTCCGGAAAATGCAAAAATTTTAAGTAATCTTTCATCCCCAGGCTGCAATAAAGCCAAGTTAATTTCCAAATTAATCTATGTTTTCATAAAGAAAAAGAAAAGATTTATTTCATTTGCGTCAAACAGAGAAATTTTCAAGGTGGTCGAAACAAACTAGGAAAATAAAAATATAGTTAATTTGAATCCCTTGAAATATATATTTTTAATGACATTCTTATATTATTATACTATGTTTATGTTATGCTTATATATTTATTTATTTGTTATTAGATATAGATTTTCGAAGTAAATAATATAGAAACCAATTATGCACCTTATTTCAACTGATATATGAAATTTATAAATATATAAAATAAATTATCTTAACAACATACAAAAGAACGAAAGGTCTAAATATTAGTTTACTAATAAAAGTAAGTCATTATAACGTTCAATTCTTCTAAAATAAATGGGGGAGGGGGGGGTATAAAAAAATTAACAATTATATTACTAACATAAAACTTTATATATTTAAATATATATATATGTGTCATTAATTCCGTGCTGCAAAATTTTCTATAATAACTCATTGCTATACATTACTGAACTAACTTAATACTTACTTAACATTAACTTATGTATAACAGTTTACTTAATACTAACTTAATGTAATGTTGAAAATGTTGATTTAAATACAACACTTTTTTACAACTTAAATACAAGACTCACAGTACAATAAAGACAAATCCGATTCAAAATTAAATAATATTTTTTATACAGAAGAAAAAGAAAAAGTTTCTTTGATTTGTGTGAGAAAAAGAAACATTAAAATTGATAGAAACAAACTGTGGCAGTAAAAATAATTAGTTAGAATCCCATATATATATATATATATATTACTTTTATTGCTATTCTAAATTTATATTATTTTCGCACACTTTTTCATTTATTATTGTTATTGTTATTGTTATTCGTAATGATGTATTACATCTCAACTAATAAGAAATTTACAAACGTTTAAAAATAAATAAGTAAATAAAAAATCATTTGTCAACTCACGAAGAAAGATAGAATAAATGTTTGCTTGATGTTAATAAATGAAATTTTGTTTTATTGTTAGATTCTTTAAAAGTAAATAGGGAGAATAATAATATCTTTTTCTTATCAATAATTTTCTCATATTTATATTTATATATGTATTTTATTTAAATATACTTCGCTTTGTATTTGTGTGCCGCAAACATTTTCTTATCAAACTCAATACTATGAAATACTGTACTAATTTAATACTTATGTATAACATTTTACTTAATACTAACTTAATCAAATGGTAGCTTAAATATAACATTTTGTTTTTTCTAATTTATATATATATTAGGGTGTCCCTTAAATGGAGGAGGGGATTTTGTTTTTCTTTCTTTCTTTCTTAATATATATATATATATATATATATATACGATACGCATACCCTCTAAATTTTTTCTTTGAACCTAAACACTTTTTAGCAAAATATCAGCTCTGTTGGATAATGTTAACACATGTCGAATTGACGCGAAAAGCATAATACATATATTAGAGTTTTCCCGCCAGTTCGGCACTTGGTAACATTTTCCTAGAGAGCTAATAATTTGTTAAAAAGTGTTTAAGGTCAAATAGAAAAAATTAGAGGGTATGCCTATCGGATTTCAAAAAAAGAAAGAAAGACAAAATTCCCCCATTTAAAGGACCTCTAATATATATATAATATTATGTGTGTACTCGAAATTTATTGTGTGAAAATCATCTTTGTTTATGATCATTACTCTACTGTATCTCAGATTAAAATATATTTTACTTACTTAATATTAAATTAAATATAACTATTAGTCATCACTCACTTATATTATCTTTAGTATAGGTTATAACTTTTGAGTGCATAATTGACAAAAGATTTTATTGATAAGTTTAAGAATTAACATATTTCTGCAGTATGCTACTTGTGATAATGTATATACATAATTTAATCACACTACGAAAAAAAAAAATGTTAATTAATGAATTTCAGCTGTAATTTTTCATCTTATTATGCGCTCCAAAGAAGCGTTCTTGATAGAACCCACTGTATGACCCTGTAATTAATACTTATTTAATATTAACTCAATAATCTGTTTATGTTCAAAAGCGAACTAGGTATGGAATGAAATTCAAATGTTTTGTAACTTTATGAAATAATATGGTATGAAAAAAAAAAAAAAAAAACTAATAGTCCTCCGTCCTAAACTAAATTCTGCTTTTGCCAGAATTTCATCAAAATCATTTATTATTATTATTATTATTATTATTGAAAGAAAAAGAAAAGAAAATTAATAAAATATAAAAAAAAAAATAATAATAATAATTTGGCGATATATTTTTTTTTTCTGCCAAGGATGACCGATATCAAATCTATTCCTCTGCAACATATGAGTATCTTATATCAGATACTTTATTTAGACATTTGAAAACAAATTTGACTTCAAATTATGATAGAATATTTATCATTTTCCTTTTAATTACTATTTTATTGTGTAAATATCATCCTTTGAAATGAAATGTTTGTGTTTTCAACCGAATATGGAAGTTTGCCAATTTTTTTCTAGTATTTTGAAATTAAAAAATCAAATTTTGTCAATTTTACAACAAAAACAAAAACATTAAATCATTAAATTCATTTTTTTACTTATTTTTATTTCATATTATTTCACGCGCACTTTTTATTTCCTAATTCAAAATTATAAAAAAAAAAAAAACTTTTTCGATATTGCTTGTAACGATACTGATTATTATTAATTTTCTTTTCTTTTTCTTTCAATAATAATAATAATAATAATAAAGATTTTGATTGATAAAATTCTGGCAAAAGCAGGATTTAGTTTAGGACGGAGAACTATTAGTTTTTTTTTTCTTCCCAATTATAACATTGCTTTCAAATTATTCAATTATATTTTCGATAAAGTTTAGATTTCGATAAATATCTAACTATCGAAAAATGATTTCAACAAATGTCCAACTATCGAAAACGACAACGCAAAAATCCCAGATTGAGACTAATAGAGATTGAGACTTTTGAGACAGATTGAGACTTTTTAGGCCCACAGTCCTAAAACAAAAAAAAAAAAAAAAAAAAAAAAAAGAGTTATATTTAATATTAACTCAATAATGTGTTATGTTCAAAGGCGAAGTTGTTTATGCAATGAAATTCAAATGAATTTATTCCTTTGTAACTTTACGAAATAATGCGGCATGAAACAAAACAAAACAATAAACTTTGAGTCATACTTGAAATAATAATTATCCAGCTGTAAAAATTTTATTTTATTATTTTGAATTAACAGTATAATTTATTGAACTTGACATATTTTACGGTGATACATTTTTCTTTGTTTTCCTATTTTTTGCTTCCATGTTTCATCAGTTGTGCAGTTCGCTGAGAAATGCAAAATCTTTAAGTACGTTTTCTCCCTCACGGTGAAATAAAACCGAATCATTTGCCAAATTAATTAATATTGTCCATGTCAATCAAAAGAAAAAAAAAAGGAAGAAAAAGAAAAGAAAAGAAAAGAATGAAAAATAATGAAAGAAAAAAATATTTTCATTTATCTGATTGAGGGAAATTTCGAAATCGGTAGAAACAAATTTTGGAAATAAAAATATTTAATTTGGATTCCATTATTATTATTTTAATAAAACAAATATATTGGTATCTTAATTTATTTACATTTGTTTATTTGTCTACTACTGTTATTGTTACTATTTTAATTATTATTATTATTAAACACTGATTTTCATTTGAAACGTCATATAAGATAATGATATGCTATATCCCAAACAATATATGAAATTTACAGACAGGAAAAGAAGAAATTATCTAGCAATATGTAAAGAGAAAGACGATTAAATGTTTGTCTGTTACGGACTTTTCTTTCTTTCTTTTTTTTTCAAATTTTTACATAAACATGCATTTTTTTTTTCTCAAACACTAATCAATAAATTTCAAATTCGATCCCTTTACGATCCCTTAATCGATCCCCTGTAATTAGCTTCTATTAAACATCTAAAGAAACTAATTGAGTCCTTTCTTAAATGTCTGTTAAGCATTTTCACGATCACGAATTCATGAAAATATGCAAACTGAGGAAATGGAATTTAAAGATTTCAAACCTGTAAAAAATATATATATTGTTGCCTGAATATATATTTTATTGAACAGATCTAATATAGTTCAATTTTTAAATATTAATTGGAAATATAAGCTTTTATATAAAACCTTCATTGATGTCAAGTCAAGAGTGCCACGTCCCCTTAAGTATATATATATATATATATATATTTTAACTTTATGGGTGTTAACGAAATGTCGGAAACTATTTTATGCGCGATCTATAATTCTTTTGTGTTTAGGTCAAAAAGCGATGCTGTTTGTGTAACTGAACTCAAATAAATTTATTCTCATATGTAATTTTATAAAGTATGAAGTAAATAAAATTCTTTGAGTTATATTTAAATTAATAATTATCTAGCTTTGAAAATTTCGTTTTATTGCTATGCATTTATTATGCCCATTTTTAAACATTTAGGTTCCTATGGGGGTATCTAAAGTCCTATTAGATTTAAAAGAATATAAAGTCAAATCTATGTAAGGGTTGAGTTGAGTTGAGTGGGTTTTTACTTTGTATTGTTTATTTTTATTGTGTGCATCATGTCTCGATGAGGATATCTAAAGTTCTATTAGATTAAAAGACAGATAAATTTAAATCTATGGAAGGGTTGAGTTGGGTTGAGTGGCCTTTTACGTTGTATTGTGTACTTTTTAAACCATTTATGTCCCGATGGGATATATATAAAATGTTATTAGATTAAAAATCATTTAAAGTCAAATCTATATAAAGACTAAAGACTAAGTTGTATTGAGTTGTGCTTGAGCGTCGCACTAGTGCTGAGCTATGGACAGTTGGCGAAGGTCTGGACTCATCCCAAACGGTTCATACACACATTACCTCAAGAAAATGCCACCAAACTTAGAAATAATATAAAGATGATTTTTTCCCCTTTCTTTCAGGGCTTAACCCTTTTTTTTTTTTTTTGACCTCCATGTATCATTGTTACAGATCACTTTTTAAATTATATTACACTAACGTAAAATATTTATACATAAATCTATATATACATTTAAATGAAACACATTTTTGTTTTACTTATTTATATATATAAATAAATGTATAATTTTTAATTACAACAGTAATTTATGTAAGTGTTGGTTTCCAGTGAACAGAGAAATTGGCCAAGTTTGGCTAAAAGTCGGCTGTCGGACCGAAAGTCGGTGTCTCAAAAAAGGATTTTCTTCGATTTTGCTACATAAACATCTTTACAGATACCTTTTCGTCCGTGTAACTTGCTTACTAGATAAAAATTGACAGTCGTCTTGATTAGATACGTCAGATTAGATCTTGGAAATTGAGGTTTCAAAAATCAACTGTACCGATTCTTTCTAGACTGGCTATATAAACTCATTTTCATATGTCTTTACGATGTACAGTCGGCAGCAAAATTTTTCGAGCGCTAGCAATAATTCCTATGTCAAACAAAGTACACTTAAAACAGTTTTGTTAAATAAATCCTTGTCAAATCATGCTCTTAGACTGGCTAAGAACATGATTTGACAAGGATTTATTTAAGAAAACAGTATTAAACTTTTTTTTTTTTCTTTTACATAGGAATTATTGACAGCACTCGAATAATTGTGCTGCCGACTGTATGTAATATTAACGTGCTCTTACAGGAAAATTGCCAGGTGTCTAATTTGTTATGTCAATTTTATAGTTTCTGACCACATTACCTCCAAAAAGAGTAAATATTATGTGAAATAATGGTAATGGAAGTCGTGTAATTGATAAACAACAAATGTTTTTATACATTCAGCCGGCAGCAAAAGTATCCGAGCGCTAGCAAAAACTCCTATGCGAAAAAAGTACTCTTAATACTGTTTTGTTAAGTAAATCCTTGTCGAATGATGTTCTTAGATTGACTAAGAACATGATTCGACAATGATTTATTTAACAAAACTGTGTTAAGAAATTTTTTTTATATAGGAATTTTCGCTTGTGCTCAGATACTTTTGCTGCCGACTGTACATTACATAAAAGGAAGAGGAAAATGTTTAGAAATTGGTGGTAAAAATTTATAAGTTTGAATCGCATAATTTATTTTTATAAAATACTTTAAACTGTATCTTAAATAATTTAATTAATTTATTTATTAAATTTTTGTATGGTTCTTTATAGAGCAAATAATTGCTTTATGTAATTGAAGCAAATTAATGAGGAATTTTAAATTTCGGTATCTTAATGGAATTACTAACTTAATTAAAAGAGAGAAAGAGAGAAATAAATAGAAAAGCATTTTGAAATTGGCAGAAAGAGTTCAGAAAACGAAAACAATTAATTTTAATCAATTACTATTATTATACATTGATTTTCAAAGTAAACAATAAAAAATGTAATTATTCAGTATAATTGAATTGATATGAAATAAGAAGAACAAAAATAAATTATCTACGAATCTATAAGGAAAAATAAAAGACCTCAGTGTTTGTTTACTAATGAATAAATTGCATGTTTGCTTTTGTAAATTAATAGAAAACTCAATTTTATATCCCAATTTACTTACGTTGATGTTAAATAATTAAAGTAATATTTCTTTTTGTTATTATTATTATTACCAAAATTCATGTGTGATGCTATATTTTATTTTTTATAAAAACTTTCTTCATTCTTTTACCAGTAGATATTTAAATATTAACGATATAACTATTTCTCTTGTTCTATTTATTTATTTTTTTTTTCCTTAAAAATTTAGACAAAATTTAGAGAGAAAAAACGAATTACTGTCATGCCTGTGTGATGGTTTAACTCTAGAATAAACTGCATATGCTTGCAAAATGAAATATATATTTGATTCTTCTAAGATAAATAGAAAGAAAAAAAAATTATTGTAATTTAAAGGCGACGGTATTAAATAATAAAGTTAATAAGTATCCTTTTCATTCTTTTTTTTTTTTTTTAATCTCATATATATGTGATGTATATTTTATCTGTTTTCAAGCTTTCTTATATGAATATTATCTGTACACGTATTTCACCTGTACTTCTTTCCTTATTTGTTCTGTCCCATTGCGGACCTTGCGCCATTAAACAGCAATCAACCAACCAACCTTATTTGTTGAGAAAAAGAGAGAATTAGTATGCTGTCTGGGAGATGTTCTAGATTAGAATAAACTGTATATACTTGTAGAATAAGCATATTCGATTCTTTTTTCTAAAGTAAAGAAAAAAAAATCAAATTTATATAATAATTTACAGATTCAGATAACGGTTAAAAAAAAATAATAATAAATTTATATATCCCTAAATTCATGGGCCAAAATTCAAGTGTACAGTCGGTAACAAAAGTGTCCGAACAATAGCAAAAATTCCTATGTAAAAAAAGTATACTTCATACGGTTTTATTAAATAAATCCTTGTCGAATCCTGTTCTTAGTCAGTCTAAGAACATGATTCGATAAAGATTTGTTTAACAAAACCGTATGAAGTTTACCTTTTTTACATAGGAATTTTTGCTAGTGTTCGGACACTTTTGTTACCGACTGTAGGTAAAATACATATAAAGAAGATATTTTTGTATAGCAATATTGTGTCGGAAATAAAAACTGTAGGCGAAAAAGCAAGAAATGTTGAGGAAAAAAAAAAAAAAAAAATCTCATTACTTACATAATAGTTCAGTAAATGCGTACAATATTTGTATTAATCTGTTAACGTCCAACTTAATTTAAAGCATGAAAATAAATAATATTCTTAAGTCATCAGTATTAAGTTAACCTAGGGAAAAAAAAAAAAAAAAAAAAACAGTTATAACCGGTTTTTTGGTGTAGCGGTGCATCAACATTTGACAGGAAAGTTCAAAACCGAAAGATTGCAAAACGATTTGTGTACCTACGGAAGAAAAATAAAACTGTTCTATAAATAAGACGATTAAAAAAAGATTAAAATTAGTCCTGTAAATAAGACGAAATATTAGCCAACGGGTTAATGCAATCATTACTTTTAATACATCGATTAGAAACAGCATTATTACTGTGTATATCATTTTATGTAATTATTTGCACGAAAAAAAGACCTGGATCTTAATGGGTTAACAAGTTAAGATGACATTTGCGGTCATGGGTTCTCATGCAATATTCAATCCTTATGTTGTGTCCTATTTTCCTTTAAATTTTCACCCATGAATTCATGAACAGCCGGTATATATTTTTGTATTCGTATCTGAAATATATTTTACTTTTTTTTTTTTTTTTTTTTTTTTTTTAGCTTTCTTTCATGCTTTAGAGTGTAATTGTTTGAATATTAGCTGTAGATGTATTTTTATTTATTTATTTATTTTCCTTCTTCTTTTCTTTTTCCACTTTCTTTCATTTTGGTTTTTCTTCTTTTTTAATAATTTTAGAGAAAGACAGAGAATTATTGTGTTGTCTGAGAGTTCTAGCCTAGCAAGATCACTTTGTACACATTTGTTATATACTTATTTTCAAGCAATGTGCACTATCTATTATGTGTTTGTTGGATTCGTAACAATTTTCGACTTCCGGTTTTCGACGGATTTACACGTTCTGGGAAGTCTAGAACACGATTTTACCATTTCTGGAAAATGTCTCTTTGTCTGTCTCTGTGTGTGACAAACATTTTGTGGCAACTGCATCTTCGAAACTACTACTCAGAGTGAGAGTTATATATGTATAAATTTATAGGTAGATGCACCTTGATCTAAATTAGTGCCTATCAATTTTTGGTGTGAAGCGTTCAACAGGTGGCGCTGCTATACAATGATTTCAGCAATTTTAGGGAAGACTTTATCTCAGGTTCTATTGCGTATAATCAAACAAAACTTGATATGTGAGAAGACCATTATGAGACATTATGCTGATTCAATTGAAATGCTTATCAGCCAACAGGTAGCGCTGCTGTACAACGATTTCCGTAGTTTAAGGAAAGGCTATATCTCAGTAACTACCGCACAGAATTGCATATAAATTTGTATGTAGATGCATCTTAACATAAATTATTACCTACCAACTTTAAGTGTCAACCGCTGAACAGGTGGCGCTGATACACGGCGATTTCTGCAATTTAAGGGAGGGCTATATCTCAGGTTCTGTTGCGTATCATTAAACAAAACACTAGATTTGTGAGAAGGCCATTATGAAATATTTTGCTGATTGACAACACTAGGATCCTAGGCCTGAGGGGAGTACCCTCCATGGGGGTCTTTCTATGGGGCCCTAGCCCGTATTTACGCAAGTTTAGAAGAAAACCACGGAATACTCCGAACGGTTAGGTCGTTAGGATCGAACCCGGCACCTCACGCTGCTATACTCAAATTTCCTCGATAACGGGTTGGCTACATCTCAACTTCTAGGGTATTTAACTGCACGAGACTTGATATGTGAGATAACCGCTATAAAAACGCATTTTTTGAGGTGTTATTTATAGACAATTAACCTGTCTTTCTTTGGATATTTAGTGTTAGTTTTCTCTAAGATAAAAATCATTTGCATTCATCATCTTAAATAATTTTAATAAACAATAGTTTTAATAAATTATTTGCATAGAAAAATATAGAAGAAAGTCTTGTGGTGGCCACAACATACTAGTTTTTCTTTTGACGTGAAAGTCTCGAGATTGTTATCTATTCTGTTATCATTCTAAAACTTTATTTTCATTTTCAGTTCATAAGTCACATAAGACTTATTAATTGTCATTTACTCATCATTTCATCTCATCCTATAATTCACAGTTTATTTTTTATTTTCAGTGGTGTACTCAGAAACATTACCAAAGGGGAAAATACATATTATTATTATTATTATTATTATTATTATTATTATTTATTTTCATTTTCATTTATTATCATTATTACTTACATCTGCGATAGGTGTAAATTTGAAGAAAGAAACTCTCTTCGGTGTAGAGTTACCATTCTCAAGGCTTTTTTCTCCCCCAGAGACCTATTAAACGATTTAACGAATACAGCTTTCCTGCTATCAAAGCTGTTTAAAATGACACAATTTTGCATGATCAGAGAGAAATAAGTACAGTCGGTAACAAAAGTGTCCGAACACTAGCAAAAATTCCTATATAAAAAAAGTACGCTTAATACAGTTTTGCTAAATAAATCCTTGTCGAATCCTGTTCTTAGACTGACTAAGAACAGGATTCGACAAGGATTTATTTAACAAAAGAGTATTAAGCGCACATTTTTTATATAGGAATTTTTGCTAGTGTTCGGACACTTTTGTTACGACTGTAAGTTGTAAGTAAGCTCGACTTTATTATTATAGCAGGGACTGCCTAGATATTTAATCAGATACAAACAGATGAACGAATGAAACCGAGTACCCAGTTTCATCTTCTGTAAATGTGACGGATTTTTTTTTTTTTTTTTTTTTTAAACTGTTTATTTCAATTAAACAAAAAATTAAGTAAAATGAATAATAACTTTGACAGATTTTAATTTCTTAAGAGCATTCATTAACACTTTCAATGCCCCACAGGCGTTTAAAATGATTACAGTTATTCTAAACTTAAAAACACTAATATAACTGTTTAAAAGTGTGTATTGGACGTAAAGTAATTACCGTAAACAAAATTCAGTATAAGTATACAAAAATATAATGAGACTACCGGTGATGATACTGAAGGTCTGTAAAGAATCGGGCCATTTCATTTTCACGAAGTAAAATACTATAAAAATGCAAAAAATACTATAAAGAAAAATCCGAATAATCTTGGTGAAAAAAACTATAGATTTTTCCAGTAAAAATAATCGTTTGGGGCTTAAAAATATAAAATTCTAACCTACTATACACCGCAGTAAAAAAATAATAAAATTTTAGATTTAGATAAAATAATAATTCTGAACCGATAATAGACAACAGCTCAGGGTATCCAAAGGCCTATCGTTACAAATTCAGTACCAAATGAAAGGAGCGGTTTTTTTAATCCAGGGGCGCAAACAGTTTTTCGACGCAACAATTATATTTTTAAAAATGAACTAAAGTATGAAATTTAAGTGGGAACACTTCATTTTAATTCATTTGTCATTTTAAAAACTATATGGCTCAGTTTTCTGGTCAATAAATGTGATAAAAAATAAATTAAAATATAAAAATAAAAATTTTACAGATTGAAATTAATAATCCTCCGTATTAAACTAAATTATGTTTTTTTCCAGATATTATCTATTTATTTATTTATTTTTAACAACTTCTATCGTAGAGCGCCACCTGCAAGCATAAAAACACTGCTGCACTGCCATTAAATTTTATAATATGCAATGATATAATGACCCTCAGGTGGTACTCAGGGTAGAGATTTGGAATTTTTGGGGGCGGCCAGATGAACAGATAGATGGACAGTCGGACAGGTAGATACTTAAATTGAAATCATATTCCCACTTAAAAAATGTTAAAAAGTGTTATATCGCTTAATGTAAACGAAAATGCGATTTCAGCAAATTTTCAATAAAAGCCTTCAATGTAACTGATATTTTTGTGCGACCTTGTAAATCTAATGCTAATCATACTGCATTCTGTAGAAAGCATTTTTTTGTGCATATGAATAGCATATTTCAATTTTATTAAGATTTATTCAAAATAAAGTTATTAAAATTTGGTTTGTAGAAATATCTCTCATAAAACGAATGCTTTGGAATACTTTCGGGTGTCCCTGTACACAAACCGATGGTGGTATTTACTCCATTTTCTATAGAAAACAACTGATAGTGAACTTGAATAACATTTCAATTTCATAGAAATTTCTGTAAAATAAAGGAATTAAAATATAGTTCATAAAAATACTTCTCATAAAACACAATGCTTTGGAATACTTTTGTTGGGTGTCCCTGTACACAAGCCAGCAGAGGTATTCCCTTCATTTTCAATAGGGAACATCTGATAGTGAACTTAAATATCATATATCAGTTTCAAGAAATTCCATGCATATTTACGTGAGTCAGAGCGCGGATAGACAGACACGCAGACAGAAAACCAAAGACATTAACACTTTTCAACCTTATTCGACATTGTTAAAAACATTACGATAAAAACGATTAATATAAACGAAAATGCAATTCCAGCAAATTTCCAATAATACCCATTGATTTAACTGAATATTTTTGTGTGGCCCTGTAAGTCTAATGTTATTCATACTGTATTCTATGGAAAGCAATCTTTTTTGCATATGAATTATACATTTTAATTTTATTAAGATTTGTGTAAAGTAAATTTATTCACATTAGGTTTATATAAATACCTCTCGTAAGACGCAATGCTTAGGAATAGTTTCGGGTGTCCCTGCATACAAACCAGTGATGGTATTTACTCCATTTTCAATAGGAAACATCCGATATTGGATTTGAATAACATATTTCAATTTCACTAAGATTTGTTAAAATAACGGTATTAAAATATAGTTTATAGAAATACTTCTCATAAGACACAATGCTTTGGAATAATTTCGGGTGTCCCTGTACACAAACCAGTAAAGGTGTTTACTCTATTTTCAATAGGGAACATCCGATAGTGAACTTGAATAACATATATCAGTTTCAAGAAATTCCATAAATATTTACGGAAGTTAGAGCACGGACAGACTGACAGACGGACAAACCGAAGTCATGAACTCTTTTCAACCTTATTGGAAAGTGTAAAAAAAATTAGAAAGCTACAATAAAGGATTAATATAAACGAAAATGTCATTCCAGCAAATTTCCAATGATACCCATTTATGTAACTGATTATTTTTGTTTGGCCCTGTAAATCTAATGCTAATCATACTGTATTCTATGGAAAACATTCATTTTTATATGATTAATATATTTCAATTTTATTAGGATTTGTGCGAAGTAAAGTTCATCAAATTTGGTTTATAGAAATGCCTCTTATAGAACTCAATGCTTAGGGATGTTTTCGGGTGTCCCTGTGTACAAACCAGTGGTAGTATTTACTCCATTTTCAATGGGAAACATCGGATAGTGGACTTCAATAAATATTTAAATTTCATTAAGATTTGTGTAAAGTAACGTTATTAAAATAGGGCTTATAGAAATACCTCTCATAGTACACAAACTTTGAAATACGTTCGGTTGTCCCTGTACACAAAGCAGTAAAGGTGTTCACTCCATTTTCAATAGGGAACATCCGATAATGAATATGAATAACATATATCAGTTTCAAGAAATTCCATAAATATTTACGGAAGTTAGAGCGCGGACAGACAGACAAATCGAAGTCATAAACACTTTTCAACCTTGTTGTAAACTGTTAAAAACAATGTTCGACTTCAAAGTTCTTGAGATTTTAATCTTTTTAAGATATCATTTAAGTATCTTGATATGTTTCTAAGACTTCATTTTAAAAATTTAATCCATAATCATAGCATAATTTATTAATCATCATTTAGCCATCATTCATATTCATTCCTCATCTATCTATATCGCAATTCACAATTAACGTTTTATGTTTAGTAAGGTGCTCGTAAAGATTATCATCAGAGAGAGAAAAAAAAAAAAGCGTAATTCTGCTTTTTTTCACATTTATTATCATAATAAATTTGGAGAAAAATTGCTTTTCCAACAGTGGTTGTCATTGTAAAGGCTTATTTCCCACGATACTTATCAAATGATTTAACGCATAGAAATTTCGAAATACATTACTTTTAGAAAAGGCGTAATTTTGCATGGTCAGCTCACAAGATAAGTAAGTTGTCTTGTAAAGAAATTCGTCTCCACTATTGTTATGTTGTAAATAGACAAAAACATTTCATCAGATGCAAGTAGATGGGCGAATTAAAAAACTAATCAATGCGCAAATTTAGTTTTTTGTAAATATGAAACATATAGATTTTTAATTTAGTACTAGCACTTACTCGCCCCCTTAGTGTTCGATGTTTACAAATGAACGTATTTTCAAATTCATTATTCCTTTTCTGTTTAGATTACATACCAGATGATATCATTTAACATCGATTAAATGGTATTATGGTTTTATAAGTATATTGATGACATCATCATATACATCATAACATCTACATATTAAAATCCAAAAAATTGGAAACATCCTAATCCTTTAATTAAGCTATGCATTGTAACCGGTTAAATGCGTTTTGAAACTGTTGTCTCTCTTTATTCAACGAATAGTGCTCTCTAAATACAAAAGAAGTAAAATAGTAAGCAAAAGTACAATTCAATGCGTTCATTGAATTTGGCTACATTTTGAATGTGGTTCAAATAAAAAAGGGCTCACATATAGAAATATTATAGTAAATTTCCCAAAATAAAAGAACTTTAATTACATTTTTAACGGTTTTTATTGCTGTTTTTAAAGTACAGGGCCATCTATGAGCAAAATTTGGAACTAAAATTTATATTTTAGTTCCAAAAATTTTCATCGTAAGAAACATTGAATACACCCTGTACACTTTTACTCAAATTACTGAATTTTATATTGAAGTTTACAACGTGTGACCTAACTTATAGTATAAAAAATACTAATGATAAATATTTAATACGTATTTGGAAATGTTGAAAACTATGGATTTCCATCTTGGATGATCTATTCATTTGTTATCATTGAAGAAAAAAAAATAATATTCAATACTTTTGTAACACCTGATCGTGAATGCGTTCTTGTATATTTTTTTATCGCTACTGTTCACAAATCTGAAACCAGTTTCCATTATACATCCTCGTTTCCTGATATTGACCTTCTTTTTCAGCAGATCGTGAAAGTTTCTGAATGAGTTTTACAGCTCTTTTGAAACTTGTTCAACAATTTGTCGGAAACTTCAATAAGCTTTGTGTTTGTTTAGACACGATACTTCTGAATCGTGATTCGATGCACCTTTCAATTCAATAAATTACATTATAATGTCTGACCCATTCTTCCATAATTACTCATTGACTAATGGAATGAATTCGTAAAATTTAATCGGAAACCGTTATTAATTATATCAAAAGTTTTATTTTTAGAAGTTTTTTTTTTTTTTTTTTTTTTCAGAAAAGAGAAGGTATACGTTTGTCTGGGATGTAAAATTTATTTCTAAAGTTCACCCGCCTACCATAAGTCCTAGTTACACAAACTTTGTTAGGCACCTTTTGAGTAAAAAAACTTAGCTGCACCACAAAAAAAAAAACATGAGCTATTGGCTAAACAACTGCTAAAAAGAAGAAAAAAAGGATGGGGGTGAGGGCGTTGATGCATAATTTCCTGAGTACATTAACCGAGATATTGGCTAAAGCGACCTGAAATGTTAGCTAAATCACAACCAAAAAATGGGGTGGGGTAGGGGTGGGGTCAGATAACTAAACCGTTGGTTATATCACAATAAAAATAATAGTAATAATAATAATAATAATAAATAAAAAGGGAGTATTGCCGCATAATCTCCTAAGTTCTTTAATTGATTATTTCAGGAAAAAACCTTTATTTTCGACTAAAAAAATTTTAGCAAAAAGGCCATAAATCAGATATGGTTGATAATGCATGCGAATTTAAAATGTCTGAGTGTCTTTATTGCTCCTTTGTCTTGGCCGCTGCCAGACATCTGATCTACGTGGAAGAATTTGCTACAATGTTCCTAACTTAATTTTTTATAGTTGTTCTTCCATATGGTGGCATGAAACATAAAAGGAAAAAATAATGATAAATGATATGATTATGACCCTATATCACGAAAGTTAACATTGTAATTGCAATTTTAAACATGTTTTAAGGGGATGAAGAATTCTGAAAACTATTGATTGATGTTTTTACACATTAATTTAATTGTTATTACCGTACAAATTGTATGAAAATTCGTGATGTTTTATATATTACACATGATTTTAGTTGCATAATGTGATAGCAAATCACAGCTGCCAACTTTTACGCTTTTTGCCTGATGGAAACGTTAATAGAAATGTTCTACACTTTTCTGTAACAGTTTTCATTGATTAAATGAAATAAAAATTTCTGTTAAAATTTTCCAGTTGCCAAAAAGTGTAAACATTGGCAACTATAAAAAATATAGCGTTTTCCTCTTTTTCTTTCTTTCTTTCTTTCTTTCTTTTTTTTTTTTTAACTCTATTTTTTTACTACTGTTATTTAGAATAATTAAGAGTAGATTAACACTTTTATCTTTATGTTAACTATATTCAGTTTTGCATCGTATTATTAGTTTTCATCAGGGCTGCTAAGGTCCGTATTTTTCCTCCACTATATTTATATAGTAATTTTCTATTGTATTTCTGGAATCATTTAAAGAGAAAATCGTTATATGAATATAATGGTTGAAAGAATCAAGGGAAAAAACGGGACGTAGCAACTCTGTATACTGTTAACTGTCTTTCTTTCATAGAAAATCAAATCATTTTTAGATTATGGAAAGTTTGAGATATCTTATACAGTGGCAATAAAGAAATTATGTACAGATGTTCAAATTCGCATTCCAATATATAACAGCGTTTACCAATCTTTTTTTTCTTTTTTTTTCCGTAAAATTTTCTGGCATACATAGTCATTTTAAGACGAAAATGTACGAAATTTATAAATATTACGATTTAAATGATTAGTTAAACGAATCGATCTTTCCTGTTCTTTTATAACTATGTTACACCATGCATTACAATAGGTTATGACGGCGATCATCTTTCATAGGATTAAAATATGTATGTATATTATTTTAAAGAAAAATAAAAAACACTAATTAGTTTTAATGCATCTGATCAAGCAAATTTGATAAAGTAAAGGAAAGAAAATAAAATGAAAAGGTATCTTAATAGGGTAGGTTATTTGATTTTAAAACAGTTTAAAAAAAATTTCAGTGATGCGTTCGTATTAAGAATGAATTGTAGTCTTAAAATGCAATATGATTTTTTTTTTTTTTTTTTTTTTTTTTTTAAACATACTTTTTTTTTTTTTATATTCCTTTTATGATGTCCATCCATCATCTTAAATGTTATTCATGAACCCAAAAACGTAATTTTTCTTCAGATGAATTTAGCTTTATACCTAATAAAGCCTAGCGTAATCATTAACCTCCCTCTTAAAAAAAACATTTTGAGTATGCATTTAAAATTTTCACAATTTGCTTGAATTACAAATTACGCATCATTTTGGACAATGGTTGTAAACTTATTTTATTTTATTTATTTATTTACTAGCATATAACCCCGTCAAAAATGACGGAATGTGAACGGTAAATCTTGAAAACAATGTTTAGATCATGATGGTTACCACGTGATCATTTAAATGTATTTTCAATTTGTGTTTATAAATCAAATGTGTTTCGATATTTTATAATTTTCGTTCTGAAATTAAAAAAATTCTACCCGATCAATAAATATGAATGACAATAAAAAAACTGCTGGTTGACAAAAAATATAGGCCCGACAACACAACAGCAACAACACATCCCAGTGTTCCATTAAGTGCTCTATACGCAAGCGAAGTGTGACGCCACTGACCGTCCGTGGATGCAAGAAAATGACTTCCTATGTTATTCGCCCATTGGATTTTTTGTAAAAAATTATTAAAAATCGAGGAAAATTATTTCCCGATTTTAATCCCCCTATTTGGGTATATATATGTATTAGTTATCATGTGCATGTGTTAGATTGAGTTATTTTGCTGTCAAACTGACAAAATTTTAATTTTAAATTTCAAAACTCTGTTGTCCTTGGCGTTTTTGTATTTGGCGATCGAAAACGTACTACGAAAATATACATGCCAGATGTATATTTTCGTAATATGTATTGTGCGAAATATTGTTTCATGTTATTCATTACTCTCTTAATATAAGTTTTTAAAATAACCATGATTTTTGAAAGGAATTAAATTATATTCGCCAGATAATTTGGCGATATATAGATATATATATTTTTTTTCTGCCAAGGATGACCGATATCACATCTATTCCGCTGCAACATATTAGTATCTTATATCAGATACTTTATTTAGACATTTGAAAACAAATTTCACTTCAAATTATGATAGAATATTTATCATTTTCCGTTTAATTAGTATATTAGTTGGATCTTTATTGTGTAAATATCATCTTTTGAAATGAAATGTTTATGTTTTCAATGGAATATGGAAGTTTTTTTTTTTTTTTTTTATCTAGAGTTTTGGAATTTAAAATTCAAATTTTATCAATTTTAGAACAAAAACAACTTAATCTAACGCATGCACATGATAACTAATACATATCTAAACCTAAATATGGGGATTAAAATCGGGAAATAATTTCCCTCGATTTTTAATAATTTTTTACGAAAAATCCATTGGGCGTTTAACATAGGTTTAACATAGGAAATATTTTTCTTGTATCCACGAACGGCAACTGACGTCATCACTTCGCTTGCGTATTTAAAGTCCTCATAATAAGAAATAACGATTCACTTTATTGTACCAAAATACTCTTTTTTAAGACTATCATAGATCCTGTTTTCAAATTTTCTAACTAACTATCCAATAACTACAGACACTCCATGTTAACCCAAATTCACCTCTACTCGATACCTCCAACCAGCTATCTCACCCACAACATCGCCAAAATATCCAGGATCCAGTTGGGACTTTCTCATTCTCAACCGAACATTTTACCTTGACTCGACATTATCACCTTAGACTACTCTACTTTCAATACTCATTTCAACTGGTGACTTTTACTTGCCCAACCAAACATTCTATCCCAACTATCACTTTACACTAATTTCAAAACTAAAATCAACTGGCGGCATTTACGTACTAAACTCGACGCCAATCATACCTTACAATGTAAACAAACAATGAAGTTTGATAAAAATATTTAAAGGCTTTAATGCGTTTTTACAAATATTTTAAGATTTTTAAGGCTTTAATTTTAGAAATATTTTAAGCGTTTTTTTAATGAAACAGTCAAAGAGTCGTTCATTCGGAATTAAAACGTTTTCCATTTGGAATTTGTATTTTCTGAATGGCAACAGTTTTGGTTTGTTCTTATTTGGTATTGCATTGTTTGTAATCATGAAGTTACATAATTCTATTTATAGGTCCATGTTTATAATAGACAGTGATCCGTTATATTTAATTTAGACATTTAAACATTACAATTGAATAGTTTTTCAAGGTTTTATAGGAAATAAATAAGAATATGTGCGATACAAAACAAGTATGAAAATGATATGTATGTTTTCTAAGTTGAATTAAACAAACGGAAAAAAAAAATATGGCTGCCAAAAGTTTCTGTTTTGAAGCGGTACTAACCGGATTCGTTCATGACAGATGAGGGTCATTATATATATATATAATTATAAAATCGTCCATATCATCTGAAAGTAAAGTAGAAAAATTATTATAATAAACATAATAGTGAGCGTTTAAGTTACTCAAAAAGGCTTTTTTATAATTAACTATATTTTGTAATTTTATATTATTATTATTATTATTTTAATGATATTATGCATGCATTATATTATTTTAACTACATTATTATTACTTAATTATATTATTATTATTATTATTTATATTTCCGGGTTTACTTTCCCTGGGTAATTCCTACTATCGATATAAAGTTTTTCAATTTAAATTTATTTCTTAATTTTAAAAAAATTAAAAAATTAAAAAAGTTGTAAAATAAAAGCAAATAAAAATAGAAAAAAATGCTAAAATGAAGTTTCTTTTTAATACAAATAATTCTGTTTTCTCAAACAGGTAATAAACATTTTTTTTTTTTTTTTTTTTTTTTTTTTTTTTTTCCTGGCCAGTTTTTTAATTTCACTTTCTTTTATTTTAAAATCAGTCTTAAATTCGATTCCAACACTTATTTCTTTAAAAGAAAATTTGAAAAAAATTAAACTGGCTAAAAGACAGTGGCAGATTTAAGGGGGGGGGGGGGGGCTAGGGGGCTGAAGTCCCCCCCCCAAAAAAAAAAGTACTGACATTCACAATTGACTATTACAGTTGTAAACTTTTCTTTGATCTCGAATAACACCTTGAACAATCTTAGCCCCCCCCCCCCAAAAAAAAAAAAAAAAAAGGTAAGTTCTGGATACGCCACTGCTAAAAGAATAAAAGAAAAGAAATTAAGAAAATATATTAATCAGGCGATGTTTTTCCTTTCTAGTATTCCATACATTAATACCATAACTTAATGCACTTTCCAAAGACAACACACATACTTTTAGAAATTCAATTCTTTCCCTTTCAATTAAGCCTTCACTAAATCAACGTAACAATTATTTATGAACAAATAAACCGATGAAAGTTTTTTCTAAATTGATTTCTCTAGCAGGTGGCTGCTGAGACATATCCTATGATAAAGCAGTAAACATCTTTTATAGCTTTACCCCTCCCTATTCCCACACTGCTCTGCTTTTTATCCCTATGATGCTTTACTGCTTAAAAAAGAACGATGAAAAAATGAACAAAAAATACAAGCTAAAAGGAATAAAGGCGAGTGAAGGTTTGAGGGTTAGTTGGCAATCAGCGGACAGGTGGAGAGGGAACACTCAGGTGGTTTTCTTTTCTTAGCTTTTGTTACGTTTCTTTTTTTATTATTATTATAATTCATTTCTCTCCATTCTTTTTCTTATAACACCTGCTGTGAAAGTAGAGGCAGAAGGAAATGGAATAGGAAGCGTTTAGGTAATAGTTCAGTTTTGGTTTGACAGTGAAAATGGGGAAAAAGTAGTTTATGCAAATGACATGCTAATGTCCATTTTGAGATTGACATTTTGTGTAATTGCTTGTTAGAATTTGATTAATCATTCTTGTCATGTCCAGAATGTTTGTGAAGTTGTTGTATCAAATTAATGGATGAATACGGTGTATTTGAATTATGAATAATATGCTAATCGAGTAGAAGTTTTCAACGCCTCTCATTTAACAGACAAAAATGTATTTTATACAATTCTTCCCCCCCCCCCTACCCCTTTTTTTCGTGACATAAATAAAATAAATGCATGACATTTTTAACGGATTTTTAAATTAAATATAAGTTTTTGATGTTCTTGTTGTTTTAAGTAAGTATCTTCTTAGATTCGATTAAATTGGGTGTACAAATTTATAATAAAACATATAGCCGCAAAATAAATAAATAAAATAAAATAAAATGCAATTCTAAATAAAAGTAAACCTTGAAAAATCAGAGAACAATTTTGATTGTCACATTTTAGATATGCTAGTTTCGAACCCAGAACGCACTCTTCGGCCTAGCCGTTCATTTTTTTTTTTTTTTTTTTGTGGTTTTCTACTAAACTCGTGTGATTACGGGTTATAATAATTTGTAATGATCACCCTCCTCCCTGTGAAAGAATCTCACTCAGGTTTAGGTCCCAAGTCGGCAGCTGTGGCCCACGTTATTCTATGGGGAAAAAAAAAAAAAAATTGCATAATTATTCATTATCGATTTTTTTTTTTCAAATTCAGGAAATTCATAACCGTTAAATTAGCACTTATTTTCCGAAAATTGTTTTATTTTTATTTTTATTATTTTTTTTTTTTTTTTTTTAATTTTTAGTACTTCCTTGTGTAGCTAAAGCATAAAAAAAATACGTTTAGGGAAAATTGGCATTTTTAAACTCAAATTATTTAAAAAAAAAAAAAAAATAGCTATGACTGTCTGAAACATGATCTTAGCTAATTTTTCGCATTTCCCAGCTTTAAAACGAAATATTAAAAATTAAAATAATTTTTGAAAATCGAGAAAGATTTTAACGGTTGTGAATTTTCTAAATGAGAAAACATAATTTTAAAAAATACTTCAGATAAAGAGTAATTAATAAAACACACTTCTCATTAGAGTAACATGGGGTTAGACTCCCGATCGAATTAGGTGAAGCAACCTCTTAAGGGCCCTCTTCACTCACCGCTGCCGGAAGCCGAACCTAATGCTATTCTATGGGAAATTTTTCTTTACAAATAACTTATTAACTAATACATATTTTTAAATTCTGTTTTCACATTCTGAAAATTCCCAGCTGTTAAATTGACGCACCTTTTCTAAAAAATTATTTTTTTTATTTTTTATATTTTATTTTGAAGCTGCAAAATACGAATTTTCAATATGTGAATTTTTGTTCATTTTGCAATTTCAAAATAAAATATTAAAAATTAAAAAAATACATTTTTAAA
Source organism: Salticus scenicus (assembly GCA_963930645.1). NCBI lineage: Eukaryota > Metazoa > Arthropoda > Arachnida > Araneae > Salticidae > Salticus > Salticus scenicus. The sequence continues at coordinate 14,345,067 of OZ005656.1, read as the reverse complement.
AAAGGTCCGTCAATTTAGCAGTTGGGAATTTTCTGAATGTGAAAACAGAATTAAAAAATATGTATTAGTTAATAAGTTATTTGTAAAGAAAATTTCCCCATAGAAAAACATTGGCTCGAGCTTCCGGCGACGGTGAGTGAAGAGGGCCGTTAAGACAGTAGCATGTCGCGTCAGTCAGATTCACCCTGTCATCTTCTCTATGTAATTCCATAGAATTTTTGTTACTTCGTATAAGTACATCTCATTCAGAAAATGAAGATTTTCGAATTCTGTTTTTTGAATTCCACTTTTTGAACGTGTCGCCTTTTATTTTAGTGAGCATTTTAAATTAAATAAATAAATAAATTTAAATATTTTATTTCCTTAAGTAAACGTAGGGCTCCAATTTACATTCACTAAAAATAAATATTTAAATTTATTTTTAAATAAATTAATCACTAAGTTAAAAAGCAACATGTTCAATTTCTAAAATTCTAAAAACAGAATTTTAAAAACAGACTTCATTTTTGAATGAGATATCCTTATATTACGAAGCAACAAAAGTCCCATAGCATTGTATGAAGAAAGAAAGGGTGAATTTGACTGATATGCAGCTTTAATTCTAATACCGATATTATAATGAATTAGACGAAGTAGACATTTATATAAATAATCATTAATTAAGATAGTCGTTTATATTATATAATCGCTAATGAAATAATGCTTAACAACGCAATATCTGTATAAATTGTGAAATAATATAACTTTACACCAAGTAATTAATTAAAAATTTTGAAACTTTTAATATTTATAGATCTTATTTATTCGTGAAGGGTATAGAATACTACAGCAAGGAAGGAGGAGGGAAGGGGCTTCCATCTTTCTTTTCTTCCTTTTCTTTTCTTTTTTTCTGTCTTTTCTTTTTCTTTCCCTATCTTACCTTCTCAAACGCATAAACGAAACCTATTGATTAAAACTAGGTATCTTCTTTTTATTCTTTAATCTTAACAATCTAATACCGACTTTAACTCTTTCGACCTTTAACTCTAATACCGATATTAACACACCTTTCAGAAAATTAATCTCGAGAATTATCATTATTGAATACATCGACTTTTACTTTATTGAGCATTTTTTTTTTTTTTTTTTTTTTTTAATAACTTTAAATATTTTTTATCTGGGTTTAAATTAGAGCACTACGTTTACTTAATGAAATTAAAAGTTAAAATTTATTTTAATATTATTATGTTTAAAGTGCTCACTTATAAGATGAAAAGCTACATGTTCCAAAGCCGCGTAACGAAACAGCTATGTATTTTGGTTTCAGAAAAAGACACTTACCGCACAGCAGCTTGCACGCTGCTCTTCTCATTATTATTTAATAACATTATTTACTTACATGCATTGTTTTATGTAAGTAAGCACATTTATAATTATTTATTCGCAATATCTGTTCAGTCCATGTTTAAATCTTTTGTAAAGTTGTAATATAGGATTGTGTCTGTGAAAAGTGGTATTTATTTCTACATTCTACACCTTCTATAAAGCAACACATTCCTTTAAAAAATACATAGCTTATTTATGGAAAATTCTACAAGATGAATTAACTTACAAAAGACAAACAAAACTGTTGCGCTGTGTACTGCATAATTAATATGCAACAGAAAATCCTTGTAATAATTTCCTAAATAAAATCCAACAATGACTCACACGGTATAGTTCTAAAGCTACGACCAGAAGCCACCATTCTACTACAGTACTACTCGGAAGAGCTTCCCGTTATATTACTTCGCTTGGTCACGAGAACTTTAGGAAATCTTTTCAGCATTCGAAAGCTTTCAGCTCACTCATAAAATTTTAGTCGTAGAAATTTCATGGTAGTATTTTCTAAAAGTAATAATGTATTGATTAGTCGAAAATGAAAGAAAAAAAGAGAAAAAAATTCGTCATGTACATCGCCAAGATCTATTTGGTGACGCGATTTCAATCGCTTTCACTGGGAGGGAACTTTGCCTGTAAATGTCGTTTCCTTGCATTTAAACTACCTGTGCGCGAAAACTAAGCATTTTCTCTTTCTGTCTGTGTTGCTTAAGAGAGAATAAAAATAGTAATAAATAATTTGTAACAACATTGAAAAAAAAGTTCTTATTTTATTTTAATCAATCTGTTACATTAATAGCAATAGACTCTCTTTTCTCTTTTCCACCTTAAAATAACGTTAAAAAATGGGAAAAATTTAAATTTCTATTCGATATCGAAAATGGTAAAAATGGTTTGTGAAAATAACATGCTAATACCTATTAAAACTGACATCTTGTTTCGTTATACGCTTTTAATCCATTTATTCCTAATAATGTAAACTCTACTACTTAGCTGTTGTATTAGATCAATGGACCAACAACTATGCAATACACACATACAATATATCAGGCTTAGGTGCAGTCACTTTTTTGATTTTCTCTCTCTCTCTCTCTCTCTCTCTCTCTTTTTTTAGTGGAAATATTTATTAAATGTTTGCAGTACTTTTCTTCGATAAAATAATACAAATATTGCTCAATATAAGTAGTGGTATTTAAAAAAGTGACTGCGCCAAATCCTGCATATATAGTCATAATGCTAAGCATAAAAAAAAAAAAAAAAAAAAAAAAAAAAAAGAAAGAAAGAAAGAAAAGGAGTATGGGAATATAGAAATAAACCATTCTATGACAAATTGGTATAACTACCATCAATAATCAGTATCCAACACTTGATTTTTTTTCTTCAAAGTTATACTTATATATTTTTGCATTCTCTCAGCTGTTGAAGAGGTCTTTCGGATACGCAATTCTGAAGAATGTGTATTTTATTATTATCATTATTATTATTATTATTATTATTACTATTTTCTTTTTCTTTTTCTTTTTCTCTTTCTTTTTTGATTTAAATCTTGTCTTTTGACATCATATTTCAAAATTATTTTATTAAATTTCGCTTACTTTAAGTATTTACATATGTTTTAATTTTCACTATCAAGTGAGCATTCAGGATATTTGTCCTACCTAATATTTTCGACTTTAATTCTTTTAATGTCTTTCTACTGGATTTATACGTGACATTTGAATTACGATTTTGATAAAATGTGATATATTGCGCTGGATTTTTTTTTTTTAATAATGATTAAACACAGATTATTATTATTATTAGTAGTCAACAAAATTGGGGAATTTTAGAACAATATATATATATATTCCAAATTTCCATGCTTTTTATTTGATCAACAATATTTACTGACGTTTATTGATAAAGAATTAGAAATGTCTAAACTAACACTACACATTAAAAAAATACACAACAGATATTTCGAGTCGCAGTAGTTAAGCAAGACCTTTCAGAGGGAAAAAAAAATTTAAGCAACAATCCAATACAAATGCATCAGCGCACATAGGAAAAGAATTTCTCAAACACCTTAGACTGCTTTCACAATGCATACATACCAATATTTTTCTTAACTGGGGAAAAATTTAGCTTAATTATTTCGAACTGAAACATTTGTTGTGTATTTTTAAAAAATGACAGTGGTTGTTTTGCCTTATTATTATTTTAACCATCTGTTAAAATTTTAGAAATGAAAATAGGTTGGATATAAAGCAGAGTGTAATATTTTGGTCATTTCCCATACATACGTATTTACCCTCATTTCCAAATTAACAAACCGTAAAAGAGTTAAAGATCATAACCCCATTTGCTCGTATCCGAAATTCAGCTGACCATTTTCATGCTCACTTTTACTTTCTTTTTATCGATTTAAAAAATTCTGCCCACCTACCACTTCAACGATGATGAAAAAAAAAGTAGAAAAAACATTCACGTGTTATAACAGCATTAAATATTCAGAACCATCCAAATTAGTCCAGAAATTCCATCTTTCTCTCCCTCCACTCCTATTTAGAACGACAGACAGTAGAAGTAGTTCCAATGTAAAGGCTAACCAAATAAGCGCACTGACAGTGGGCTAGTAGGTCAATGGGACAAATACTCACTATTATTTAGGTCAAGCTATTCACTTTAAAACTATCTCTTTCGTTGTATATTCCGATTTTCTACATACGTACTTTATCAACCACAACAACGAAGCAACATGTTAAAGATCATAAAAACACTTTTCCTTTTTCAGTTTCACTGAACATTTCTACTCTCTGTTTTTCTCATCATCCTTTATTTTTAACACGTGACTCCCATTTATTGTCTTTTATTTTATTCCCCATTTTTCTTTTATTGTTGCAATTTTTTCTTCTTTCTCTCTCTCTCTCTCTCTCTCTCTCTCTCTCTCTGTTTTTTTTTTTTTTTTTTTTTTTCGGAACGATTCATCGAGTGTTGCCAAAAGGATTAAATAAATGTGTCTCGTTTGTTTGTGTTAGAATTGTTGCTTCTTTCTTTTAAGTAGGTTTTTACGGAAAATAATAACTTACGCTTTTGTGGTTATGAATGAGAGATGGGAAATAAAAGGAAAGTGAAATTGTTAAGAAAAGATTGAGGGCAATTATGTCCGAATATTTTATTTTATCTTAAGTGTTTTGGAAATCGGGGAAGGTGGTTTTTATTCCATAAAACTTCATTTAATTGGGAAAATTGTTTTAAACCAGAAAATCTTTAAAGATTTCTATTTAACTCTTAAATATAATGATGAAATGTTCATATAAATAGAAGAAAGTTCAAAATATCAAATCGCTTGAAATGTGAATTTTTTAATTTGTAGTTTTTTAAAAACTGGCACAATTTTTTTTTTAATTAAATTAGATAATACTGGGGCATCCTAAACTTTCAAAAGTTTAATTTTTAAAAAACTTTTTTTAAGTGTACCAAAATAATTTCAGTTTAAATACTACGACTACATTTTTGAAATACTTCATGCGACTGAGTTTTTAAATTTTCCTTTTGATTTTACACTATTATAGTTTATCAATACATTCTAAACACATTTTTGCATTACTTTGTACATTGATTGATAAGTTAATTTTTTAAAAATACTTTAATGTTTGTACAGTCGGTAACAAAAGTGTCCGAACACTAGCAAAAATTCCTATATAAAAAAACTACACTTAATACTGTTTTGTTAAATAAATCCTTGTCGAATCACGTTCTTAGACTGACTGAGAACAGGATTCGACAAGGATTTATTTAGCAAAATTGTATTAAGCATACTTTTTTATATAGGAATATCTGCTAGTGTTCGGACACTTTTGTTACCGACTGTATTCAGAAATTCATGCCAGCTTTTAACATTCAAACATAAATTTTCTAAAAAAAATTCAGCAATCGATCAAACTACAAATTAATGTACGAATATGTTTAGACTATATTGATAAACTATAATAATGGAAAATCTAAAAACTCAGTAGCATAGAACATTTTACAAAATTTCAAAAAATTACAATTTTTAATTATATATATATATATATAAATACTTTTCTAGGAACTTTGAAAAAAACTTAATATTTATACATTTCAATGCATGTGTATGCAAATTTCATAACTCTAAGATAGTAATTTCAAAAAATGACTTTAACGTCCACACCCCTTAATGTATCTTTCCTAGGTAGTCCTTATAAAGATGGGTTTTTAATTAGAGACTTTTGTAAAAGTTTTACACATAGGCAGTGGATTTAGATGTTCGTTAAAAGAATGATTTCGTTATTATTTTTTCGTAATAGGCGCTAAAAATTAGGATACTAGTACTAGTACTACTACTACTACTATTATTATCATTATTATTATTTTAGCAAGCATAGAAAATAGCTATAATATATTGCATGCATATACTATAATAAATTTGATGCGTTGTATCACTTTTATTATAATATATACATGCGATATATAAGAATTTGATGTAACACATCAAATTTCCTATATATTGCATGCTTATTTGATAAGTAGATTATCCTAATGAATTTAGGAGTAACAATGTTACTACTGGAAATAATAAAATACAGGTGTTAATAATTAATCTCCCGGAAAATAGACTGTTGCAGCTAAAGCGAGAAAATGGATTACCACCGAATTTAGTATGTGGACGATTCGTGAATTGCGATCAAGGAATCTCAAAAACAAATTTTTAGTTAAAAAATGTCCACCAGGTGGTACTTTTATGAAAATAGGTAAAATATGCTAAAGCATTTATATGGAATGTATATTAATTAATTTCAACGCTTATTGATTAGTTTTTTTTTTTATCTCGTATGGATCATTCGATTTGTTATAGATGAAAAATTTCCATGCATCGCACCACCTGGTGGACATATTTTAGCCATTTGTTGTTGTTTTTGTTATTGTTGCTATTCTTTGAGCACATCTTATGAATAGTCCACACACTACATTTGGTGGCAATTAGCCGTTTATATCGGACGTTTGATACGAACTATTCTGTATGACTCAAATTTCAGTTTTACAATCGCATTCCAAGCAGACCTTATTTAAAACAATGTTTATAGGATGCGTGGACATTGCTTCTAGATTATTGTAAATTTACTTTTTCATGTGATCGTTCATTATTTTATATATAATGATTTCTTTTTAGTTATTTTTTCTTTTTTAATAATTGTATTAAAAAATTTGGAGATCTGATGGGTGTGAATAGGGACCTTTACCTATTTAAAAAAAAGTGGGGGGGGGGGGGAGAAATCAGCGGAACAAAATGTTTGAGACATATCTGTTTTGAAAATTTCGTAAAATTAAATTACATTTAAAGGTTGCATGTATCATTTACATTTTCAAAATATTATAAAAGATTTATTTTTTAATTTAAACGAGATTTTAATTTCAGCATGTGTATTCGTTTATATATGCGTGTATGAGTGCATGTCTAGTTGTGTATTACAAAGAGAAAGAATCTAATTTATTTAAGCTTTGTAATATTTTAGTTTAGTTTAGTTTTTCTTTATCGAAATATATAATAAATGCTTTTAAAAGAGTTGAGGATTTTAAATTTATCAATTTGGCAGGTTTTTTTTTTTTTTTTTTTTTTTAAGTGCTTTTCTTTCTCTGACACATTTTCATCTTTCTTTAAACAAATACTTTAAAGCTTTCTCTGAAACTTTTATGACTTAAACTTTCTAGAAATATATTATATCAGGTGTCTACAATAGGCAAACAGTTTTAATCTCTCTCTCTCTCTCTCTCTCTCTTTTTTTTTTTTCATCTTTTTTTACCCGTCTTGTATCCATGCCTATGAATACATTTTTATTCGATTTTTCTTCAAACTAAAACATTTCTGTTCAGAATTATCTAAAAACAATTCTGTTCTCAGTAGTCTGTGAAATATACATTAAGAGCGGATATGACGTTTTCCGAATCATCTACATACGTCATGTCCCACTTTCGCTATCCGTAAATCCAGATTCAAAAAATTGCCCCATTGGATTCTTTGGATACTATCCAAAACAAAAAAACATGGCCGTGGTCGGTAATCACACGTCGTTTTTACAACTTGGTGGTTCCCTTTCGAAATTAGGAAACGGACTCTGATAAGGAATATTGGATAAATCGTGAACGAAATTTTTATGTGTGCGAACAGAACAGTATGATATTTTTGGAAAGTAACATTTTCTGTGGCGTTGCAATCGTTGCCTAGCAACGAGAGTTCTTTCTGATCATCAGTTTGGAGTTGACTTCATCAGTTCACATTGAACGTTTTACAGCGATAAAAAGGATTTTTACATTGTTTTAATCCCCTAAACAGGTGTTTTTGTTGGATATTAAAACTACCATTCGAGGAAAAGTATGTATTATTGAATTTACAAAATAAGAGTCAGTAACAGTGAGTTTGAATTACTGCTATGCAATTATATCCATTTTGGTGTAATTACTCAACTAATTTTATTTATGCATATATTATTTAACGTTAGTGAATTGCAGTGAATTCTTATAAAAATAAATTATGAAGTGATAAGTTACTTTTATATTTTTACATAATTTCAGCTGTTATATAATAATCTTGAAATATTTTCTTTTTCTCTTCTTTCTTTCTTTTCTTTCCTTTTTTTTTTTTTTTTTTTTTCTTTTCTAATAAATTGTGAATAAATTCATAATTTTATAATTATTATTTTATAATACAGGAATAATTTTATAATTCAAAAATTTTATAATTTCTTTATTAATAATAATTAAACAAATGTGTAGATAAGGGCAATGTTTGACATTTTTAAATATTATAGATTGAATTGGTGAAATAAAACTTGTTAAATATTTATATTTAATTGAATGTAGGAAATGGGGAAAATTAAATAATTTAAAATAATTAAATAAAATTACAATTGTCTGCAATGTTAAATATATAACAGCCTTTATTTAACGAATTAATCTAGGAACATTTATACACTCCACAAATTTTCTTTTGTAAATTACAAATTAATAAATTTATTAGTTATAATTTCTTTTTGTCCTTATGTATCCTTATAAATAAAAGGATGGAGAAAAAATATATTTCGAAAAAAAAAAAAAAATGCCTATTTTAAAGTTATATGTTATATTATTATAATATTATCTGCCTCATATATGTGCACAAACATATAAATACCACTATACTGCAATATACAATAATTTCAAGTTAAATAAGTGAAAAATAATTATGTTTCTCTTGTTTATATTACCTTTCTTTCTTTAAACAACTGAAACAAAATGTTGCAAAATTTACAGTAAAATTTCAGCTATATATTAATTTCATTTAGAAGATTAAAAAAAAATTATATTTAATTTTATTTTTATACATTTATTTATTATTGTTATTATATATGTGTGTGTGTGTGTGTTTTAATTACCTTTATCCTCATGAAATTCTTAAGAGAGGACAGCACAGTGAATTTTTCGGCTTTTATAGGGACAGCAAGACTTTCAATATATAAATTTTAATATAATATATCACATATATTGTAATTTATATATAAAAAAGTTATTTATTCCATTAGTGGTTCTGCATTAGAAATATTAAGTTATTATTTAGTGCAAAATATCTTTGTCCTTGTTCATCTGTTTAACTATATTTTATCTTCAAATACATGTTTACTTTTACTCATAAATGTATTTATAATACAAAGGCTAGCACAAAATAATTTCGTTGAATTTGCATAAAACCTTTCTGATTATCTAATTTTAATTTTCAAAACTATATATATTTTTATTGTATTTTTTATTTTATAGTTTGTGTTCACCTTTGATTATAGTGCGACTGCTATCTTTATTTTTTAATTTTATGAATTAAAAAAATTCATGGTCATGTTTAAGAATTTTATATTGTAACTCCAGTTAAATAATCATATTTTATTTACTTTTCATATGCTTTGTTCTGTTTAATATGCTATGTTTAATATGGTAGTTTGAATAGTTGAGTGGAGGATATACAATTCGCGCATTTGATTTGTGTAAATTCAGCGTTGCAGTTATTTTTTTTAAACACCCCTCGTTTTCTGTTCCTTTAAAAATAGCAATACGTAATCATTTATATCTATTTTGAAACAGAAAGATAAACAGACCAAAACAGAAAGATATTCGCTCTGATATCCAAACATAATAAACAAAGTTTCCACCAGACAGTTTCAGGAGGGTACTGCGTCCTGGGGTACTTCTTTTTAGGGGTGGGAATCGATTAAGAGTTTTAACTGGGTTAATCGTACTTCATTAATCGATTAATCGGTCGATTAATCGGATTTTTAATCGGTTTTCATTTTTCTTTATATAATTTTATTTCAATGATAAATAAAACTCTCATATTGTATATATATATATATATATATTATTCATAAGTTTGACTAAAAAAAAATTTCTTTTTTGAAGAATTTTTGTCTAATCAATTATATCTGTTTCATAACTGAAATTTAAATCAATTTTCAGAGTAATAATTGGTGATTTTAAGTGTTAATTTTATATAAATATTTTCACTTGTTCATTTTTTTTTTTATTTATGAATTAATTTTTCGATTAATTTTGAAAGAAACATTAAATAAATTTACACATATTTTATTTTTAAATTGCATTGTCCATCTCGCTTGTCACTATTTTTAAATGAATTCTCAAAATTTCATATCTTTATCATAAAAATCTCAAATTCTTATATTTTAGTTCTTCTTTGTCACTTCGGACTAGAACACAGAATGTTAATTTCTGTTTCTACTTCAATAGCTACTACCAGCAATTCTGAACAGACAATAAACGCTTGAAGATATTATGAAACTCTGTTGACATTTCCCCTATCAGACGGATAGTGGAAATCTCAATCCCCCCTTTTATTTTATTCTTTAGCATTTCTATTTTTTGAAAGCTTCTTGTTTCTGAGAATACTATTACCCTAGCCAACACATTCTGTAGAAGGCTACAGACAGGTGGTGTTGCTGCAGCATGCACATTAAGCGGAATTTTGTTTAATAACTGCCCTCGCCCTTTTCTCTATCAACAAAAGTGCAACAACTTCTTTTGAGAGATTTTATTTTTATTCATTCATTTATTTATTATTATTATGATTATTATTGTTTTGCTTTTGCATTATTTGATGAATGTTTCTTAGAATGTTTGTTAGCAAAATATGTGAAAAAATATTTTGTAGGCAGAACAACATTTTTACTCTAATTCGTAGTTTGAAAATTTTAATCGGACTTTGAAAATTTTTAATCGAATTAATCGATCCGATTAACTCGATTAAGAAAATTGATCGGGACTAAGCATTGATCGATTAACCGAACCGATTAATCGATTAATCGGCACAGCCCTACTTCTTTTTCAACCAAACGGCAGATCGTTTGGTTGAAGAAAAAAAAGTACACTTCTTGCTCCTATCAAATAAATAAATAAATAATAATAAAAAAATTCTTGCCCCTAATTTAAACCTGGGGGAAAACTCTGTAATTTTTCTTTTTTTTTTCTTTTTTTTTTTTTTTTTTTTAGATTATCAAATTTAAAACAAAAGAGAAGTCTTGAATTTTGGATATAACTCATTTAGATATTTAGTTTGAAACATTTGTCTAACATTTGTCTGTCTCTGGTGTTATAATAAACAAATTTATTTTTATTTTTTAATTAGAGCGCGTTTTTAATCGGCATAATTGTTAGTTATGTTTGGTAATAATAAATGTGACGGACATTTTTTTTTTCTGATATTTTTGAGGTGCAATGTCTTTCATAACTTTGCAACTGGAAAACATTCAAATGGTCTGAGACGATGATAGCTGTCAATCTCATTCCAACTAACGCCATGAGATAAGTTATGTGGTTTTTGTATTGAAGTAATTAACTGGCTTTATAAAACGTCACAAGTTTTAATATAATACAAATTATAATATAAATTAAAGTATGCCTATAAATAATGATTATGAGTTAACAGTCCAAAAACCTCTCAATTCGGTTGAAAAAATATTTATTTTATTAAAGATAATATTTAATTAAAATCAAAATTGGTTGGGCTGTGTTAGTTTAAAGCTATATGTTTCATGTTATTTATCATGATATTATATATATATATATATATTTATATGAAGTTATCTTTAAAAATTTTAAAGTTTTTAACACAATATCTGAATCAATTCTTCATAAACAACAATCTTTTTTCGCATTCATTTATAACGTAAATAAATAAATATTGAAGGATATTTATAAATGTCATATCTTTACTTCCTAATTTTTAAAGAATTTTATTTAACTTTATGCATGTATCTAGTATGAATGCATTCATTGTCTGTTTGTTTGGTTTGGATTTGGTTGGGTACCTTGGTTGGTTTTAACCAAAACTGAGATGAGATATTTATACTAAAATTTCATTACGTACAATAATAAATTGAAATGTTTTTTATTTGTCATTTCTTCATATACTTTTATTTTTATACATTTCATACTAAAGAAATTTTTAATTGGGATAATTTAGTAGATTGTTTTCAATTCAATTATTGTAATAGGCTTTTTGTAAATTTTATTACATTATATAATATGAAGCATATAACTAATGTGAATTCCTATATATTTAGAAATTAATGATATAATTATTTGTGTAAATGTAGATAATTATATAGTTATTAATATCATTCTTAATTAATCGCTATTATTATATTATTATTACATATTTTTGTTTGATTAACTGCTTTGATTCTTTTGATAAAAACAAAAGAGGAAGAGTTTTAAAGAACTAGATATTGAACTGGCAGGCTGTAAATCACTGAGAAAATTAATTTTCTCTACCAGTTCTATCGTTTCTGGAAGAGGAACCGTTACAAACAGCAAACAACTTTAACGATTTCGATAATAAATGAAATTATGAAGAATATTTTAAATTTAAATAATCTGGTGTGCCACTCACTTTCTCTTACCCTGAAATTCGATACCACAAAGACAGATTGGACAATAAAAGATAAGATAACAAATACTGTTTTATAAACCTGTCTTAAAAACAATTTGAAATAGGCTTCGCAATAGCTTCATTTGAAAAATAAGTTCTTAGGAGGGGGGGCTACCACCCCCTCAACCCCCCGTTTCAATACTGCACTTGCACATTTAAAGAGAATTTAAAAGCTGTAATTAAATTTAAAAGTTCATTCCAAATTATTCAAACAACTTTCACTCGCACCATTACTTAAAACTTATCAATTGATAAAATGTTTCAAGTAACAACCTTATATTAACCTTAAAATACATTTTAATTGCCTGAAATTATTTGTTTTTTAATTATTCTGATAAAAGACATAGACAAAGATTAAACGCTAAAATCATGACTTATTCAGGGAACCTTAAAACGTGTACAAAAAACAAACGTTAAATATTTAGTTTAGAAAATAATTTATTTATCACATGGGTATGAACAATTAATTTTAATTTCTGAGCAATTTTCCTGAACATGGTAAAATATTATAGTAAAGTAATTCCTACATTCAATAATAAATAAAGTTTTCACTTAAGTATTGGCAGCCCTGTACACCATCTAAAAATTATGTACAAACCACATTGTGCACTTAAATATAATCCTATATTAATAACATATAGCACAGCCTGAAATGCATTTCCATGGATTTCCAAGTATTATCCCACTATATTTTAATTCTTTCGTGTTAGCTTTGTAAACAAACAGTGAATGATATTCATACCATATTCTAAATAAAACAAGTTTTTCTGCCTACAAATTAGAGATGCAACGAACAATGGTTTGGCCGAATAACCGAATACCAATTAATCGGCCAAATTATAGCCGAATATTCGGCCTATTCGGCCGCCGAATAATGAACTCATTTTTGTCTAAAAACATGGTACAGTATGCACTGTATGCACAATTCTTGTACATTTCATAACTAAAATGTATTATTTTCTTTTTTAAAAGTTATTTTTATACAAATTTTTAATTTTTAAAACCATTATTTGATTCTGAAAAAAATATTCGGCTATGTTCGGCTTAAAAATTGCCTCAATAATAATAATTCTTTGCAAGTTTCTTATGAGGTATTGTCTAGTCATATTTTAATAGATACTAGTGAGCTTCGCCCGCTAGCGGGTCACTATTTTTAAATGAATCACTATAATGAATGAATTCTCAAAATTCCATATTCTCGCTCATAAAAAAAAAAAGAATCTTTTTGATCGAGTAAAAACTTACACCGGGTCCCCACTGCCGTCGGCAGCGTAGACCCGTGCGCACTGCGCGTGCACAGATTTAGGGATACGCATATTTATTCTCTACCTTTCCTGCCCCTCCTAATTAACCTATATATACCAATTTTGAACAGTCTAACTAAACTTCTATTTTTTTGTCTGCCTAGTCCCTCTTTCCACCTCCCCTTAATAATGTAGCACTTTCGAAAATATCCTCATTCAATTGTAGGCCCCAAAACCTATATATACCAGTTTTGAATGGTCTAACTCAATTTCTATGTTTTTGCCCCCCCCCCCTGCTCTCTAATAATTTTACACTTTCTAAAATATCCTCATTCGACTCTTAGGCCCCCAAAACCTATACATACCAATTTTGAACAGTCTAACTCAATTTCTAATTTTTTGTCCCACTTGCCCCCAATAATTAAAAATATCACTGGAAGGATTTTTTTTACTATTATTATTAAATAACGAAGGATAAATATTAAATATTTTCATTATGCTTTAAAAAAAAAATCAGAATTTGCTTTTATGGTTCAGTTGGGACAAATTTGAATAGATTAATTTTAAATTTAACAGATTATGTTAGCTTACTACAGATATATGTTTTGCACTTATTGATATAGCATAAAAGTTTTTACATGATCCTTACATTAAAATGGTATGATAAAATTCATTCAAGGTATGAAAGATTTTTTTTTTTTTATATATATATTAGTTAATTTCAAATAAAATTTTCACAATACATGACAAATATAAATTCTGAAATTAAATGTGTATATATAAATAAAAACATTACTTACAGAATTATTCGGCCTGGGCCGAATAATGGACTTGATATTCGGCCGAAGCCGAATATTCGGCTGACAGGCCGAATACGCCGAACATTCGGCTTCGGCCGAATAATCGTTGCATCTCTACTACAAATATATATATATATATATATATATATATATACAGGGTGGCTAGCAGTCAGGGAAAATCAAAGAATCAGGGAAAAGTCAGGGAATAGTCAGGGAATTTCCTTTAAAGTCAGGGAATTTTAACAAATTTTGTGAAAATAAGCTATATTAATCATTAAATTATTAATGATATTTTAAATAACTAAATTTTTTGCTAGTGCCGTGAAATTTTCATCGAAAATAAACGTGAGAGTCAGGGAAAAATGGAGGAAAATCTCGAAAAATAGTCAGGGAAAAGTCAGGGAATTTGAAAAGGTTTAAATGCTAGCCACCCTGATATATATATATTCATTTCATTTGGTTTAGGACATTATGGACGTTAAATTCAACTTACTTGCAATTTCCTCCATAGACGTAACGTATTTGAATTCTCTTGTATTTGAATTCTCTGTACATGAACCATTTGCTTGGATTTAGAATACCGAGTTTGGACTTCCTGCTGCTATTTGTTCTTGAGGTATGCTGATAACAGACACGCAGACGCACACAGACCAACCGCTAAAAACTTGTTTTTAGGATTCTGGGGACTTTAAAACGTGTAAATATAACAAAAATTTTATTTTGAAATTTTGACTCAAAAACAATACTTTCTCTATCATATATATAGGTAAGAGAAAGTAAAAATGGGGGTGGGGGGGGGGAATTCGCGAGAATAAAAATCGTCTGATTTAGATGAATAAAAGAGAAGTAAAAACATTTAGTGCTTAAATGAATATAGACATCTACCAATAAATTAAGGTCTCTCAAAAATATATTTCTTTTATTATTTATTTATTTATATTTGTCCAAAAAAAAAAAAAAAAAAAAAAGTTTTTTTAAAAATACATATTAAATTTTGATAAATTTATCTTTTTTTACATTCTTTTATTAAAATTCGTGTCAGCAAAAGTAAAAACTTCCTTTAAAGATGCCGAATTCATAAAATTTTCTGTCTCAAATATCAAATGCCTTTCTATTATTCTGATTTTGAGTATAACAGTAATATCTATTTACTGACTGCGCAACAGGTGGTTGAGTAGATCGCCTTCATACAGAATTGCGAAATATGAAACCACCATTTTCTTTTCCTTTTTCTTTTTTTCTGAACACATCTCGTTCAACCGGACTCAAAGAAATCTAGTATTCAATATTTTAAAATTTGATCATTTCTGATCGTATTTGCTATATCCCACATAAACGTCAAATGCTGTGCTTTAATTATACTGAAATCATTAAAACTTCAAAACATCGAATTGATAAGAAAAAAAAAAAAACATTAAAAATTCTGTCAAAGACAGAACTTAGTTTAGTACGGAGAACTATTAGTTTCAGTCTGTAAAATTTGTATTTTTATTTTTTAATTTTTAATTATTTTTTATCTTATTTTTTTGTCCGTAAAACTGGGCCACGTACTTTTTAAAATAAAAGAAATAAATTAAAATGAAGTGTTTTCACCTAAATTTCATACTTTAGTTAATTTGAAAAAATCTAATTGTCGTGTCTAAAATCTGTTTAAACCCCTGGATTCGGAAAATTCGCCCCTTTCATTTGATACCGAATTTGAAACGACAGGACTGGTATTTCTAATTTACTTTGGTGTTACACAAAACTGGTCTACAAAAAGTCCAGATTGAAACTAATAGTTCTCCGTCTTTAAAAAATAAAAATAAAAAAAATCCATCATGATATATCAATACATACTGATTTTTTTTTTTTTTTTTTTTTTTTATTGTTTGATATATATATAGTTTTTAATCATCTTTTTCTCTTTCTTTCCCCTTTTTTTTTCCAAAACACAAAAAAGAAGGTGAAACATCTAATTACTTGTATGTGCAATGTCAAAAGCTATCATTTTCCCTTTTATTTTCTCTTTCCTATCAAATTATTTTTTAAATTCCGTTTTCTATCTTAGTAAAGACTTTATTTATTTTTGTGTCGTGACATTTTTTATATCGTTTAAAACATGAGAGGATGGGAGGAGGAAAAATAGAAAAAAAGAATTATGATATAATTTTGTGAAGGTGTAAAGTCAAACATTTTTTTTTTTTTTTTTGTATAATTTTATTTATTTATTTATTTTAGTTGACTATTGGTTAATTAAAAGAAAAAATTAATTGAAAAAAAAAATCTCTACATATTTTTTATGGGGTATTATGATACAGAATGCTTGTCAAGTTCAAATATTAATTTAATTAATTAATGTTTTTTACATGAATGATTATTTATTAAGGACATTTTCGTGTAATTAATGCCATCATATGCACTATTATATATATATATATATATATGTATTTCATAATGACATATATTTAATATAGTTCATAATATAGTTCGCAGTTTTATATTATTTATACTTGAATTCTTAGGTACATAATGTTCGAAGTGGTAAATTAAAAATAACAGAAAAATCTGATGTGAAATTACCACACGACTTCCATTACCCAATGTTACACGCATTATATGCATTATATGCATTTTTTAGAAATCATGTGATCAGAAAACATAAAAATTACCTACCTAACAAATTTACTATAATTGAAAGCTGATATATATATATAATAAAGACATGTAAAGCAGAGTTTATATAGCGCGTTAAAATAATAATAATAATAAATAAATAAAAATATTGTTTGAGACACCAATTTCCAAGATCTAAAACTGACCAACCTAATCAGGATGACTGTTAAGTTTCCTGTAATATCCTCGTAATACATGAGAAAGTATATATCTAAAATGGATTTATGTAACAATTTTCAAGAAAATCGTTTAAGCCATTTTTGAGATACCAACTTTTACCAAAACTTGACATACTCAATTATTGACCGCAGAACAATAATTACATACAAAACGATATTTAAAAAGGAGTTATGGCGAGTTTAAAAAATATCCGAGATCTAAAATTAGCCTACCTAAGCAAAATGACAGCTATTTTTCCTGTAATAACCATGTAATATATGAGAAAGGATATCTAAAATTGATTTACGTAACAATTTTCAAGAAAATCATTAGAGCAGTTTTTGAGATACAGGCTTTCATCAAAACTTAACAAAATAAATTTTTTATCAGAAAACAATTACATATGAAAGAATGTCTAAAAAAGAGTTATTATGCCGAGTTTGAAAAAAATCCGTACAGCCATTTTTAAAGGAACGCTCTTGCGAAACCTGAAATTGTGTTATTTATAGAGGGCGCCTATCAATTTTCCTAAACTAACCATTTATATCATTCAAAAGGACATCTAATAGAGTGTTTATATAGCGAATTTGCAGAACATAGTTAGAATCGTTTTTGAGATACGGACTCACGGTTCCACTTCCGGTTTCTGATGTCCCACTTCCAATTTTCCAATTTTTGCAAAAATTTGGAAATTCATCTGTACACTAGCCCTGTCTCAATTCTGAAGTTCCGTCGCTCTATTTTTATTAGTTTCAGGATATGATAGTCAGAAGATTCCCCACATACACACATACGCACACACTGTCCAATTGTCAAAAATTACTTTTTGGACTCAGGAGGACTTAAAACGTGTAAATCAGCTGAAAACTCGACATTGAATTTTTGGATCGAATACAGTACTTCCATTACCTACGGTAGTCGTTAATGGAAGTAAAAAATTTTAAGTTCTGAAATCTTGCATTATTTAGACAAAGATACTTCTCCTGTTTGTCCGTTAGTTTATTCGTTTACTTAACCTATTATTTTAAGTTTTTTTTTTTTTTTTTTTTCTTTGTCTAAGAAGCATCAGATTTTATAAATAAGATATAGATTAATTTATGTAAAAACGCACTATCTTTGATTTTTTATTTTATTTATTTATCTTTTTTTTATATAGAATTTATTAAAACTCAGTAGTTGTAAGAAATATTATTAAGATGATAACATCAGTATTTATATTTTGATTATAACAAATTTTTGACAGTGAATTACCTAAAGTACAAATATCTTCGACAATTTAAAATTTTTTGTAAATATTTAAATATGAGTATACCTCATAGTTTCATTTCTATATCATATTGACTATAAAAGAACTCCTTATAAAAGAACCTAATAATAGATTCCACCAACATTTAAAAGTTCTTAAAAATGGCAACAATAAAATGCATCAATTTAACTTAGACCACGTTATCAATAATTCAATCGATTTTACTTCCATTACTCGACTACCGTAGGTAATGGAAGTAATTTTTTGGCTATTGGTCAGTGTGCGTGTATGTGTATATATGTGGGGGATCTTCTGACTGTGATATCTCCGAAACTAACGAAGATACAACTACGAAACTTCAGAATTGAGACAGAGCTGGTGTACAGATGAATTTTCCAACTTTTAGTGAAAATTGTAAAACCGGAAGTGGGGCATCGGGAACCAGGAATAGAACCGTAAGTATTATCAATGACTCTAACGATTTTCTTCAAAGTTGCTATATAAACACTCTATTAGATATGTCCTTTCGAATGATATAGTTTGTTAGTTCTGGAAAATTGATAAGCGTCCTGTATAAATAGCTGAATTTCAGGTTTTTCAAAAGCATTCCTTTAAAAACGGCTGTACGGAATTTTTCTTTCAAATTCGCCATTTAACCTCCTTTCAAATATCCTTTTGTATGTACAGTCGGTAACAAAAGTGTCCGAACACTAGCAAAAATTCCTATGTAAAAAAAGTACACTTCATACGGTTCTGTTAAATAAATCCTTATCGAATCATGTTCTTACACTGACTAAGAACAGGATTCGACAAGGATTTATTTAACAAAACCGTATGAAGTATACTTTTTTTACATAGGAATTTTTGCTAGTGTTCGGACACTTTTGTTACCGACTGTAACTGTTATTTTCCGGTCAAAAATTGAGTATACCAAGTTTTAATAAAAGTCGCTATCTCAAAAACGGCTCTAACGATTTTCTTGAAAATTGTTGCATAAACCCATTTTACATATCCTTTCTCATGTATTACGTGGTTATTACAGGAAAATTCCTGATCAGATAGATCAGTTTCAGGTCTCGGAAATTGATGTTTCAAAAAGTAACTTTACCACTTATTATTATTATTTAACTCGCTATGTAAACTCTGTTTCATATGTCTTTACACGTGTATGAACTTTCTCTTACTGGGAAATTTTTAGTTGTGTACTTCGTTAATTCAATTGTATGTCTTCTGATCTCATTATCTCCAAAAAGTGCATACAATGCATGTAATAGTAGGTATTGGAAGGCATGTGGTTGTTTCACACCAGATTTTTTTTTTTTTTTTTTAGTTCGATAACAGCAAGCTGGAAATAAGCTAAAAATTAAAAATTAATTATTTAAATAAGGAATTTAACATTATTAAACTGCATAAAATATGCCACATTTCTTTAAAAAGATATTTTTTATAGTAAAATTGAATATGTAGTACGTGTACGTAATAGAAAACACCGATAAAGGTATTACCGATAATCAACTGAATTGTAATTTATACAAAAAATTCCATTGATCAATGGAATGATGCGATTTCTTTTTTTTTTTTTTTCAGAATATTATTTTCATACTAAAACAAGTAATACGCAAACTAATCTATAAATATTGCAAAATTCATCAATACTCAGTCAAGTATAAAAATTGCAACGAATCAAACATAAAACAGAAATAATTTTGTCATTTAAATGTGGATAGTCAGATTCATACAGATTTCAATCCATGCGCACATTTTAATATATGTATAGACATTTTTACTACCTTACACACATATACAATATGTTACACATAAATACTATTATACATACACATATTTTTAGTCTTATATCATGATACAATGTTTATTTTAACATTTAATTATTTTTCAAAAAAAAAAAAAAAAAAGTTAGAAATTTGTCAAATATTTGAAAAACTTATTCAGTACTAAGTAACTTAAAATTTGTTTATACGTAAAAGGTCACTGACAAAATATTCTAAACGAGTTATCCCAAAATAAAATTCATAACCGTTTAAAAAAAAAAAAAGTAATAAAAGCGAAAACAATAAAATGCAATATAAAGGCTTCGTTTAAAGATTTGTGCACTCTTGCTCCTTGGATCGATAGAGTCATCTGACTTTAATACCCCAAGAGCACGTAATTTTTTTTTCTTCTTCATCTGCATATGCTAACCCGCAGTAATCATATAGTTTTTTACCGCAACTATCTGGTTTTGATAACTGAAATTATTCATTTGGTTAAAAAGAGTGTCTCTTTACTGTAGTAAGCGAAATACGATATTTATAAGAGGGCTTCTTTTTCAGATTTTTGTATACTTTTTTTTTTTCTTGTTTTACATTATTATTGAACACATAAACTAAATATCTAAAAATAATTAAGTAAAACTAGTTAAAAATAAAATTATTCTTAGTTAATTTTTTTTTTTCTAATTGGTTTGAAATTTAGTATTTCTGTATCCTTAAAACACAAAATGCACATACGATTTGAAAAATGAATGTCGCTAATAAAACTTTAAAAGTTAGTTTAATAGATGTATTTCCTGATTCTCGTAGAATTTTTACAGAGTGATTTACTTCATTGAAATTTTTATTAAACCCTGTGGTTGTATTTTTCGTTTTAAAAACACTGTCGTTTTCAAGAAAATATTATAAATTTGCTGAAAAATTAAAAATCCATATAATTAAAAGCAATAAAGGTTTCGCCAATGAAAATTGGGTTATTTACCACCATAGAATGCAAGATAATGTTTAATCTATCCCCACAGCTGTGCTTTCTTTTATTATAAAACAATAGAATGCTTAAAATTGTTTAAATTCCTATTTCTCAATTTCTAAGATCGTTGAATAGTAGAAGTCCCTACAATAATTGCCCTTTTTCAATAAAATGTTGAACATTTGTTGAAAACATTAAAAATTTATATAATTTAAAGTAATACCACATAATAGGAGAAGGAATTTTTTATTCTATCCTTCTATCTCCGCGATTGTACCTCTTTTATTATAACACAGTGTAACGTTAAATGGACGATAACCGTTTTTTGGGTTCGAGGCTAAATCATACCCAACGTGTGATTTCTGATTCTGTGTTTCCCTATACCTTCCCCTTTAGGATACAAACATTTCCCTTATCGAATATAAATATAAACATAATAAATTTGCATTTTTCCCTGCAGTGGTCACGTGTCAAGGATTTTATGACGTAACACGGATATAACAATAACGTGGAAATTTGTGAAAATAAAGCAATTTTCAATAGTTTAAACTGAGATTTTTCTATTCCTGTGATATATGATATCCTGTTTTATGTGATATCCTATCCTATATGATAGTACTTCATATAATAACTATACTTTTTCAAGAGAATGTTAGAAATTCGCTAGAAATATCATAAATTAATTCAACGTAAATAATTCTCAAAATATTACTGGCAAGTTATCCACAAATGAAATTTACGAACATTAATAATCAAATAGCATAAAATCCAACAATAAAATGCGAATAAAAGCTTCGGTTAAAGGTATGGTGCACTTAACTGCACTTTGAATCGATAAAGTCATCTGACTTAAATATCTCGGGATCACGCACAACACTTTTTCTACCCTCATCTTTATACTAAGCTAGAATTATAATAGTTCTTTACCGGAACTACCTGGTTTTAATAACTGGGAAATGGTCATTTGGTTAAAAAGATTGTCTCTTTACTGTAGCAAGCGAAATACGATATTTATATGAGGCTTTTTTATTTATTTATTTTTATAATTTTTCTTTTGTTGTCTGTCGTTTTACTTTATTGCTGAGCAGGCATTTTGTGGCGATAAAGCCTTCATGATAAAATCCCATTATGTCATGTGGAAATATACGAGTTGTTATTCGTTAATGAATGTCCAGTTAAAACGGCCATTTGACCATTAAGACGAGTAAAAGAGTAATGAAAATTTAAAACGTATTGTTCTCTGGAATGGGAAAAATACGTGATACAGTATTTTGTTTGTTTAAGTAGACTTTTATGCTTTCTTTTTTCTTCGTTACTAAATTGCTCACCATAGGGTAAAGATTAAATGGATATTTATTTTCTTGGAAAAAAAAAAAAAAAAAAAAAAAAAATTCTGTGATTTTCTTTGTCGCCGTTTGTTGTGTTCCATCTTAAATATACCAGAATACCTGCCCATATCCAATTTTACTTTTTAATTTTCTAAACATACTTAACATATTATGTCAAATCTGTAAAAACCAAATACAAATATACAAGTGAATAAATATAAATAAATAAATATCAATAAATAAATATATTTCTTTTTATGTCGGGGGGGTGGGGGTATGAACGTGCAAACATTTCTTTTTCAGTAATTTAAAAAAAAACTAAAAAAAAAAAAAAAAAAAAAGACGAAATAATTTTGATTTTTTACTTATGCAATTGTGAAAGCCATTTAAATTCATCGCCAAAATGACAACAAAAATTAAAAGGCTGCAAAGGAACTCCTTTGCTAAATCTATATATCAAAATCATTTTAAGAAAGAAATATAGTAATCGATGCTTGGGAGTGAAGCAGAATTATGCATGCTTTTATATAGAAGAATAGATTAAAATAAGTCCTGTCGTACCAAACTAAAATCTGTTTTGCGCAAAATTTTACATCTATTACTTAGAAAATAAAAATAGGCTTAGATTTTTTTTTTTCCCCTTATAAACCTGCAATAAATATGAGTTGTATTTCTTAAACAGATTATGCTAAAATGTTTGGAATTACTTTTCTCATAAGTTAATATTGTTCAGTTCTTCTATTTACCTTATTTCAGATCGATGAATTATGCAACAGAAAAAATATTCACTGTGATTTTTCAATGAATAATTATAAATGTTATAGCTGTTAATTTTAGATGAAAAAAATAATATTACATTTTCAATGTTTAAAAAGGATATTTGTAGCACAAGCACTTTAATTTTTTCGACAGCTGAAGACTTTTAAATGAAAATTTAACATTTCACATGTGTGATGCAGGAATCGCATGTTACAATTTTCATTCAAGAACTTAATTCTAAATTTTAATAGAATTTAATGTAATCCGTGTCATTCTACAATGCAAAGCATTTTAGCTATCGTTATTGCTTCTGTCTGTTAAAAAAAATCAGTTTGCATTCCCACAGAACATTTCTTCATTTTGTGCTGGGGCCGCGGTAGACCAGTCGGTAGAACGCCGTGCTCGTAATTAGAAGATTGCGAGTTCGGTACTCGAGCCGGCCAAAGGCCGTCGTCTACGTCTACACTAATGGTGACTGGTGCACGTAAAATCTGTCGTGGCCACAATGTCCTCCATGTTCCCATCAAAATTATACCCCTGAGAGTCACCGAAGCGAGGGATACCTCCGTGGAAGATCAAAATTGTGATGGCATGTCTCCGGACCGCCTCTAAGGGGTCAGTCCCAGACCATCGCCAATTGTCCATTGCGCAGCACTAGTGCTACATAAAACCCAACCAACCAACTAATCATTTTGTGCTGAATTTGTTTCCTAGTAAATAAGAACTTGATCATTTTTAATTTACAATTAGGCATGAAAAATCTGCAACGCAATTAGTTTTTACCACACTCATTTAATGAATTTTAATTTATATTTTCCCGTCTGTACATCAGTAACTGATTTTGCAACTACATGGGAATGTCCAATCTACATTACTGCAAATTGTAGTTTTGCATAAAAAAGAGAGAGAGAGAGAGAGAGGAAGTTCCAAATAAACACATTTAACTACAAACAATATTTTTGTACAAAGTTTCACTATTTTGGAGAGGCATTCTAGTAAAATAGTATTACCATTAGTTTATACATGATAGTGTAATATGGTTGCTTTTATTGTATACACGAGTATATTGTTATATAAAACGTTAAAATAGATTTGAATTTAATTATTATTATTATTATTATTATTATTTTAAATATGTGATTTCTGCATCACAGATAGAAAGTAAGATATCGCGTTCCCATAAACAGGGTTAAACAGCACTAACAGCGTCAGCTGTCGATCGATATGCACTCTAAATGAGTCAGTATAATTTACCATCATAATATTCGTACATATTAAGTTTGTGCTCTTCTACTCCATATAACCATATAAATTTTCCTTACATAGGGGAAATTTTAGCATACCATCGATACCAGTTTGGGTATGGCCCTATTTCTAGCATGAAATTGTGTCAAGGTACAACCAAATTTTTTATTAAATCCATTCAGTGGACTGTAGAATCGTCTAAAAATTTTTAGTAACACAGACATTTCGGAAAAATGGTCAAGTCGTGTTCAGGATATTCGAAAACGAGAAAAGTCTCGTATTCCTACCACAGTTTAGTTTAATATATATTTGTACTATTTTTTAGTAATCACATACAGAAGAAATTAAAATATAAGATAAAATATTTTCCATTTTTTTGTGTTCTTTATATTAGAAAAAAAGTAAAAATTACTTTTAAATAATAATTATCAATTATAGACTGACTGATTGACAAATGAAATTTTAAACATTTTTTAACTTAGTGCTTAAAATAATATAAAAGAGAGAAAATTATTGAAAACTGATTATTATTTTTTCTTTTTTTCTTTCTTCTGTCAGCACACAATGTTATGGATGCAGCATGAAGAAAACATAACTATTAGTTACAAAAAGGGTGGCACCCGTAGTTAGGTGTGGTCAGCTTTGTATTAAATAAGCCTTTTACTGCTTGATATACGTACAAATGATACAGCAATGAGAAAATTTATACATAGTTTGGTAATTTCTGAAGCTTACATTTTTGTTTTATTATTTCTATCGAGTTGTAATCTACTTATTTTTGTTGTTCTTTATTTGCTTTATTTGTGTTATTTTATCTACTTTTTATTCAATTTTCTAGTTTTATTTTATGCACATTCTTAAAAGTGACAAATATAATTTCGAGTTCTTATTCTATTAAAACACCGTTGCTACAATTTTTTTATTTGATTTTTTCTTTTTTACTTTATGTATATATATACATAAAGGAGAAAGTATTGGACTCATGAAATCTGTCTGTCTCCAGTTTTCTAAGAGTTTACACGTTTTGAGTAGTATTGAATACGATTTGACTGTTTTTCAAAAATGTCTGGCTATGTATCAAAAATTTTACGGGCACTGTATCTTACGAATCATGGACGAAGTTTAATCAACTGTGATATTTAGTGGGACTTTCATTGAAATTAGTGTTGATTATATTTGGGGGAAAATCGCTCAACAGGTTTCGCTTCCATCGCTTTTTTTTTTTTTTTTTTTTTTTTTTTTATACTGCACTATTGAACATAAGGAGAAATATTTTTAACTTTTCAATGCGGAATTTAAATATTATATGTATATATATTTATTTATAGTAGAAATTTAGTCAATTAGGAACAAATTATTGTTCATTATGAGAAATATTTTTAACTTTTAATTGTGAAATTAAAATACATATATGTATTTATAATAGTAATTTAGTCAACTAGGAACGACTTTTTTTTTATATGTAGGGACATCTCTCCCTCCTCCCAGGGGAGATACTCACTCGGAAGTCTAGATTTTCAATATGTATATCTATCAAAGAACTCATCAATGCCTAGAAAACGAGTGGTTTAACTATAGGTCTGTGGCAATTAAAAAAAAAAAATACCGATCTTTATTTTCATTTTAAAAAAATCTTCAGGCAAAGTTGACTTTTTTAAGACATTTACTGTTCTACTCCTCTAAGATGAAAATTATCTGCCGTTATCATGAAAGATAATTTTAGTAAATCGATAACCGATCCCTTATAAATAATTTGCACTGCGGGAATTTGTGTACGAAGATATATATATATATATATATATATATATATTGTTTTAGTTCTATTAATTGCTAAATTTTAAGATTAAATTTTATTACGTTATCTATTATTTATATATATATATATATATATATATATTTTTTTTTTATGGTGATCACACTGTTAAAAATTTTGTCGTAGGTTGAACCAAAATATAGTACTACCGTAGCTGCAACTATCAGATGGTGATGCCTTATACAGGGTGGGCAAAAAGTCCGTAAATATTTTAAAAATTCATAAAACCCGAATAAATAATAAAAATAAAAAACGGTTTGCAGGTTTAGCATTGATAGGTCATGGGATTTTTTTTAAGATAAGATTTTTTTTTTTTTTTTCAAAATTCAAAAAACAGCCGACAGATGGCGCTGGTGTGAACGACTTAGTTGGAAATATGCAAATGAGACAGGCGATTATAAATACTTACGCTCTTGATCCGGCTATGCGGATATTTAAAATCCTGGGTGTATCGATTCCACCCATCCAATCTGTCGGAACTTAATGATGCAATCCGCCGAGAGCTGTCATGTATACAACCGGACATGCTGCACTGTGCCGTTGCTGGATTTATGACACACCTGCAATGTGTTATCACCACCGACATGGGGAACACATATTGCTGAAATAAATTATTTTTTTATTACAATTTTTATTAAAATCACACAATCAACTGTGGAAGAAAATCATATTTATTGAAATTTTATTTTTCCGACTGAGTGAAAATAATGCCTGGACCGGGACTCAAACCCCATGTTTTCCATTTCCTACGGCTTATTTCTGTCGAGCTATCTACATGATAGACCAGAGATGTTTCTGCCTAAAGCTTGTCTGAGTGAGTAATGCTGACCGGGGTGTCGGCCTGGATAGCTCAGTTGCTAGAGCCTTGACCTTGTAAGTCAAAGTTCCGGGGTTCGACTCCCGGTCCAGGCATTATTTTCACTCAGTCGGAAAAATAAAATTTCAATAAATATATTTTTTTGTTATTTGCGTGTCTTTTCTTTCACTTATGTACAAAACGCCACCTATCGGCTCTTTTTTGATTTTTTTTTTCTTATCTTAAAAAAAAATCCCATGACTTATCGATGCTAAATCTGCAAACCGTTTTTTATTGCGGTTATTTTTTTCGGGTTTTATGAATTTTTAAAGTATTTACGGACTTTTTACCCACCCTGTACTAGGTTTTACCAAAGCTTGGTAGTATAATTGCTGTAACCATAAGATGGGGTAATCCTTTTACCATTATTTTGTGCTTTTTTTCAACAAGAAATACCAAAGCAGAGCAGAAAGTTTCACCATCGTGTGGTTGCAGCTACTGTAGTACAAAGTTTTGGTTAAATCTAGCATATCACTGTAAAAAAATATGTCCTATTTGCTGCCAGAAATTCTCTGTAATTTGAGGAAATACGCTTAATTTACGAAAAAATTTCGTTGTCAGAAAGTATTTTCTCAAATTACAGAGACTTTCTGCCAGCATATAGGACATATTTTTTACAGTATATTGCATCTACTGTAGTACTACATTTTGGTTCAACCTTCAGCTGAAATTTTTAACAGTGCAACACATACTAATTCTTTTCTTTTCTTTTTTTTTTTTTTAAACAATTTTCTGACAAAGTGGAAAAACGTTTAGATTCGATTCGTCTGTCTGACCATTTAGAATGCCTCCAAACTGATATCTTCTTCTACGCTGTTAAAAGTTTTTACTACTTTGAACCAAAACTTGAAACTGTGCACTGTAAAAAATGTAAAAAATATGTAATTTGAGAAAATACGTTCTGATAACGTAAATTTTTCGTAAATTACGCTTATTTTCTCAAATTACAGAGAATTTCTGGCAGCAAATAGGACATATTTTTTATAGTGTAGTAGCTGCAGCCATAAGATAGTG
The DNA here is from genome assembly GCA_963930645.1 of Salticus scenicus. Lineage (NCBI taxonomy): Eukaryota > Metazoa > Arthropoda > Arachnida > Araneae > Salticidae > Salticus > Salticus scenicus. The sequence goes on along the minus strand of OZ005656.1, from coordinate 14,316,881 downwards.
AAACCTTCTTACGATGATTTGTTACGTGATTGAACCAAACTTGGTATTGCACGAGATGCAGCCATATGATGATAAAACATTTTACTTTGATTTGGTATTTTATTCAACAGAAGCACTAAATCGTAGTGGAAGATTTCACCATCTAATGGTTGCAGTTGATGCAGTGCCAAATTTTTATTCAACATAGCACATTTTAGTTACATTAGCAACAACATAGCACATTTTAGTTACATTTATTGAAAACAAAGGTGTCATCACGGAAATAAAATACATAGAAAATTAAATGTTACAATAAGTTAAAACAGTTGGGAATCGTTTATCATCTACATGCATCGCATTATTTTTCCTTCTTTGTCTACTTTCTTCTATATAAAAAAGAAGAAAGTATTGGATTCGTGAAAAATTTTGTCCTCCGGATTTTAATGGATGTACATGTTTCGAGATCTTCTGAATAAGATTAGACCATCATTTAATATATATATATATATATATGTATCTGAGTATCTGTGTCTATCTAAAATTTTGTAGACGTTATATCTAACGTGACGAAATTCAATATAAGTTTATATTTGGTTGGACCTTAACTTGAGTTGGTGCTGGTTAGCTTTAAAATTCGCCCAAGAGCACCGCCCAAGAGGTGGCAATGCAATCTTGCTTTATACTAATTTTTAATGTGCAGTATAAGACAAAATTTCGTATAAATGTGCACAATGAGACTTATTTTTAATAAATCATTGTGAGATTAAAAAGAATTATTCAGAAATGTAATAATCATCTACCGAAACAGTACGCACGATATTTCCTTTTTTTTTTTTTTTTTTTTAAATGTGTTTACATTTTATGCGTTGAAATATTTTCTTTATATCTTTTGAAAGTATAGGTCCTTACGTGTCCCAGATATAGGATGGTAGGCGACAGTTGTTCGTTCGAGACGATATAAAACTAAATTTCGCTAATTTTTTTATCGGGGGCAGAAAATGCATAATGCGATTTTTATATATTATGACTTTATACAGTTGTATGATTTCGCGTTACAGCTTGCCAAATACATAAAACAAACAAGCAGAAAGGAAAAGAAAAATTCAAATGCAAATTAAAAGCATTTCTCATTATACTATGGATTTAACAGAAGGTTTAAAATTTGTTTTAATTTTAGCATAAAAGTGTTTCGATTTCAAAATTCTGAATTTTATGCTTTTCAATATGAAGCAATGTTTTGACTTAAAATATTGCATGACTTAAAGATTAGTTAACAGGGCTGCATAAATATTCAAATACATTTTAAAAACTCGCGTGTTTTTCTTCTCGTAAATATTTTTAGGATGTCTTGAAATTGGTATATACTATTTAGGTTAATTAGAGCATGAATATTTGAAGATTAAATGATGTAACGTGTAAATGTTGTTGGAAAGTTTATTGTAATCTATGCAAGTTACATAGTTTTTCTTTCTTATTATGTAAAGAAATTATAATGATAAAAAGAAACTCAAATGAAGAATAACAGTAAATCAGAATTTTAAAACAGTATCCTACAAAATTCACATTTTATCTCATTCGATAATTTTATGTGATGAATCTTAGAAATAACATTGAGGTTATAACAAAAAAATTAATACCAATCGTTTAAATTTTAACTCTAGGAATTTTTAAATTTTAATTTTTTTCACTTAATTTTACAAAAACAGCTCAGGAAATTTTTCTTCCTATAAATTTTGGTAAAATTAGATGAAACATTCGTTGGAGCTAAATTCTCCGTCCTCCCTTATAATCTGAATCATAATTTAACAATAGCTTGAGCATATAATTTGTTACTGTTTATTGCTTTAAAAACAATTAAATAATTAGATATTAAACTATTTAGTAATAAATAATTAACAAACAATTTCGGTTGCTTATTACTGTCAAGATCATAATAATATGCATAGCATTTCATTAAGTTTGATAACGTAGGGTTTTTTTTTTTTTTTTTTTTTTTTTTTTTTGGAAATAGTACTATTATTACTAGAAAATAAACTAATAATTAAAGTATGGGTGGACCCTTACTTAGGTGTGGTCAACTTTCCGTAAAATAACCCTTTAACTGGATTGTACACATATAATAACAAAGAACTAACGAAAGTATAGACATTATATCTACTGCTCGCCTATTTTATCTCCGTTAAATAAGAAACATCCTGTGGCATCATTAACATTTCATTGCACTAACTACAGTTAAAAGAACGAAAAAGAATAATAATTCGTATTTCCTGCATCACTGCAATTATGCAAGCGATATGTAGTTATTAAAATGAAGCGATCTTTTCATCTTTAGGGTATAATCACATCGGGAACGAGGTTATGAAGATGACCAAGAACCGAAATATATGTCCAAGGACAACTCTAGTCCTTTTAATGGCATGTACGAAAGTGTTGGAGAGAAATGAACGAATTCAAATACCGATTGAATGCGATTAGGAATTGAATAAATGAATGAATTGAAAGTTCATTTGCATAGATGAATTGTCGTCAATGGCTTTTCCGCGATTTCCATTGCAAAAGAGTTCGGCGGTTCAAAAGAATGCCCTAGGTTGTGTCGACACCGAATGTGAAATCGCTGACAATAGAGTTAAATGCATGTTTTGTTTCGGGCGTTTTTAATTAACGGAATGCAATTTTCTGAAAAGAGAATGCATAGCGTTTGTTTTTAAAGCAGATTTTTGTTCTGGTATAAGTTTAATTCACTTTGATTTTTGTGTTTTGTATTATCAACGTACTTATTGTTTTGCATTACAATTGTTGTAAAATTCTTTCTTTACATTAGAAGGTGAACGGATCAAGCATAAATGCATTTCAGATAAAAGTTGCAACTTTGTAATTTCTAAAATAGGAAAATAAAGTTTACAAAAATTAATGAAATACTGACAAAAGAAGAAAATAAAGAATCTACTAATCAATTTCAATTTTTAAAAGCACTTTCCAATGTTTTTTCCTTCTGTTCCATTTTTTTTTTTTTTTTTTTAGGACTGAGGCCTATTAGTCTCAGACAGGGATGTTTGCGTTGTCGTTTTTGATAGTTGGACATTTGTCGAAATCATTTTTCGATAGTTGGACATTTATCGAAATCTAAAATTTATCGAAAATATAATTGAATAATTTGAAAGCGATGTTATAATTGGGAAGGAAAAAAAAACTAATAGACCTCCGTCCTAAACTAAATTCTGCTTTTGCCAGAATTTCATCAAAACCATTTTTTTTTTTTTTTTTTTTTTTTTTTTGAAAGAAAAAGAAAAGAAAATTAATAATAATTAGTATCGTTACAAGAGATATCGAAAACGTTTTTTTTAATAATTTTGAATTAGGAAATAAATAGTGCGCGTGCAATAATATGAAATAAAAATAAATAAAAATATGAATTTAATGATTTGATTTTTATATAAAACATGATCGCGTGCTATCTTAAAAAGTAGATGTAAAATTTAAAGTTTAATTTTCTTGGCAACAATAATAAATTAAAGTAAAAAATTTAATGAAAGTTTGTTCTTTAGATACACGTCCGTGTAAGATGTCAAAAAATATACGACAAAGTATTATATCTCTTTATTCTTCTAATAAATTGTCGGTGAGAGAAATTGCTCAGAAATTGAGTATTCCTAAGTAATGTTTATTTATTTATTTATTTATTTATTTATTTTATTTTATTTTATTTTATTTATTTATTTATTTTTATTTTTTATTTTTTTTGTCTGCTTTTTTGCATTGTTATTTCTGCAAATGTTTTTGGTATGCTAAAATCAATATATGTTATGGAAGATTGATCCAGGCGAAAATTGGGACCCTTTAGCTGTTCCTTCTCAAAATTTCACTACATGAAAAGTTTCCACTTTCACATAATTCGAATCCATAGAATGGGCCCTTTAACAAATATCATATTTACTAAATATTACATAGAGTTACTTTTAAAATAGAAGTTTTACACGATAATTCTTCCCACCAAAAGGAACAAAATTTTCACTACACACATATATATTCACAAAATTATTTATTTTCTACAAAAATGGGACCCCCAGAATTAGAATCTGTATCGGCCGCTGGTTTTTTCGCATTTGTTATTCCGAATAGCACATTTGCGTGAATAGCAATCTTGTTATTCAGTTAAATTTAATATGATGGAACAAAATTAATAATTAAAAAGAATTTTCGAATAATTTCAAGATTAGAAAGTCGAGTTAGTAAAGCAAACGTATACTAACTGGTTTGAAAATAACGTTAAAAACCAAAGGCGTATCTTACTTTGACCTCGCTTAGAGTTTATTTAAAAGTGAAAAATCAACTTGGCAAACTTAGAATAAATATTATTTTATATACCAAGAAATTAAAAAATAGATTTTTATTAAAAAATAGTCTGGTATGTTATTCACACGACTTTCTCTTACCCGGGAATTTAATACTATAAATACAGGTTGGAGATTAAGAGGTAAGATAACGGGTACTGTTGAGCAAACCTATGTTAAACAATTCGAATTATGCTTCCGAAGAGTTTTATGTGATAAATAGTTCTGTGTGAGGGGAGAGAGCTACTGCCCCCCTCAACCACCCGTTTCATTAGTGCACCTACATTTATATAGAATTTAATTCTGTTATTAAAATTAAAAGTTTACTTAAAATTATACAGACAATTTTCACACGCAAAATTCATTGAAACTTATCAATCTTGATCAAACTTTTCCAGCAACAAACTTATATTAACTTCAAAATACAACATTTGGATCTCCTAAAATTTTTCGTTTTTAACTTACTCTAAGAGTTGTATAACACTAAATATCCAAAAAAAACTAGTATGTTGTGGCCACCACAAGACTTTCTTCTATATTTTCCTATATACATATTCAATCAGTAACAATATTAAAAAAAAAAAAAATACGATTTTTTTCTTTTTTTTTTTTTTTTTTTTTGTTAAAAGTAATACATATTCAACCAGTAACAATATTTCAAAAAAAAAAAAAAAAAAAAAAAAAAAAAAACGATTTTTTTTTTTTTTTTTTTTTTTTTTTTTTTTTGTTAAAAGTAAAAAAAATCGATAACTGTTTTAAATTATCACAGATTTATAGTTCAACCATTCGTTTTAAAGGTATTGACGAGATCTTTCGAAAGATACCCATCTTGAAAATTTACCCCCCACATGCACAAAATTTTTTTCGTAATAACTACTACTATTATCAATAATTCATATTAATTTTACAATCACAAGTTTAAAATAACGCTCATTATGTACATTTATACGAAATTTTGTCCTATATTGCCATGTTAAAAATTTAGAAAAAATGCGATCACAGCGCCACCTGTTGAGCTATTGATCCCTAAATGTAATCAGCACCAAATTATGTCTGGGACCAACTAAATACCAAGTTTGGTTAAGTTTTGTTAAAAAAAGAAAAAGAAAATAATAATAATAATACGATTTTTTTACGAAGTTTTTTTTTTGTTAAAAGTAAAAAAAATCGATAACTTTGTTTTAAATTATCACAGATTTATAGTTCAACCATTCGTTTTAAAGGTATTGATGAGACCTTTCGAAAGATACCCATCTTGAAAATTTACTCCCCTCGAGGGGGGACTTCCCCCCCAGGGGGGGTGGCGAGGCTCCTACACGTACAAAAATTTTTTCCCAGTTGACTATCTCTATTATAAATAATTATTGTAAATTTCATAATGATTACTAAAAAATAATTCTCTTTAAGCACATTTATACAAAATTTTGTCCTATATCACCATGTTAAAAATTTAGAAAAAGCGGGATGGCAACGCAACCTGTCAGACAATTTTTGCCAAAAGTTGATAGGCACTAATTTATGTCAAGGTGCAACTACATACCAATTTGTATAAAATTCTGTGCAGTAGTTCCTGAGATACAGTTGCCACAAAATTTTGTCACACACACACACACACACACACACACACACACACACACACACACACACACAGACAGACAGAATACAGTCAAATCGTATTCTACAGCTCTCAAAACGTGTAAATCCATCAAAAACCCGAGGTCGAAAATTTTTACGAATCCAATACTTTCTCTATATTACATATAGAAGAAAGAAAAAAGTTGAATTTGTTCTCAATATATTACATTAAAAGAAAAAAAAAATTCTTTTTTGTCAAAATTTTAAAAAATCGATAACTTTATTTCAAATTATCGCAGATCGATGGTTCAGCCATTCGTTTTAATGATATTGGTGAGCTCTTTTGAAAGATACCCATCATGAAAATTTACTCCCCTCGAAAAATAATCATGAATATACATGACAGTTCGTAACTTCTATCAACAAAAAAAGAAAAAATATTTTAACTAGATTTCATTGCAGTAGTTCAATCCCTAAAACAACTCCTCTAGAGTATTTTGTCAAAGTTTCATAGTGTTTCAATAATAACTTTTGGAGTTATGGCGTTTTGCTATAAAACAAAATGTTAAAAATCTCATTTTGAGAAAAAGCAGAAAACATAATTAAAAACCAGATTGTACATATTAAATAAAAAATAATTTTAAAAATTTCTTGATTTATTTCAAAGTTTTTTTTTATTTATTTATTCATCTTTTTATATGCAGTAAAAAATTTTGATGCTTATATTGAGTAAAATATTTATGTAAACAAACATTTACGGTCACTTCCGGTTTCAAAAATTTGCGAGCAACTAATATTAAAATGCCTGTAACTCGAATTCTAAGCAAAATAGAAACAAAATTCAAACTGACTTAGAAAGCTAAAATGTCAGGCTTTAATATTAAATCAAACATAGAAAATCGGATTTTTGACCGAAAATTGCATTTTAAAGGCACCTTAAAATATGTTAATGGTATTAAATTGGAATATTTAAAATTAAAATAAATTCAACGAATCGAATTCATAAACATTTTAAATTTTTGTTGAAAATAGTTAAAATTATGTTAGTGCGATAATATTGGAAAAATAATCTGAATGAATTCGACAAACAGAACTCTTAACTTTTCAATTTTGTTATGCAATTAGTTGAAAGTATGTTAGTAGGATTAAATTGAAATAGAATTAAAATTTCTAAAAGCTCATGTGTCTGCCATTGCATTGTTGCAAGTGATTACATTGACACGGGAGATCTTCAGCATTGTACGTATATATAATTGCACATCTCTTTCCCACTCCTAAACTTTTTTTTAAACTCTTTCATAAGTTAGTAGTTCTTAAATGTAATGCGTGCGACGTGATGATCGTGATACATCACTTTTTTTTTTTTTTTTTCAGCAGCTAAATCACCTATTTCTTTTTTCCCGCTTAAAGTACTATACAAGCTATTGTTTTCTACAATTTAGAGTTAATTCTGAATGTAGGAAAGCATTAAAAAGAGTTGAAAATTAAAGAGTATAAATGTTCAGTTTAATCGATGTTCTCTGAAATATCGTTTCGTATTGTCACGATTGTTCAGAAAAAGAAGAATAACAACCTGATGTTAAAACTTTGATAATTTGGGTGGTTTACAAATAGCAAATAAAGAAGAGCGTAAAAAATATGATAAACTAATATAAAAATAAATTATATTTACCAAAATTTATCATAAAAGGCATTTATGGTTCCGATTTAATTTGAATGAGGGCATATTTTAGTACTTTTCAACAAAATATATAAAGTTTTTTTTTTTTTTGGGTCTGAATAAAAATGAATGTACGGACGTACATTCATTTTTACATATATATTTTGGATGCCTTTTGAAACTGTTAACATTTCGGTACGTTTCTTACGTACGTTATGGCCTGTGAGATGTATTTCTTTAAATCATTATTTAGTACCTGCATAGTCCACAAAACATAACAAAATTAACTTGCGTTAATGCTTTTTAACCTAAATTTTATTTACTCAAAATACAGTTTCGATGCATATGTGATATATGGAAAATCACATATATATATTGTGTTATAAATTATCTCTTAAAAAAAAAGCGTTAAATTGAACACGTGTAATTTGTTAATTATATTAAAAACATTTTAAACACATGTAAAATTAAATTTTATTTAAAAGATGTTAAAAAATTTTATCCGAAGATTTTCGCTTTATTTGTAAAGCATCACCAGGGATTTTTATGATGCTTTACAATTAAAGCGAAAACCTTCGGATAATTTTTTTTAACATCTTTTAAGTAAAATTTAATTTTATGTGTGTTTAAATTGTTTTTAATGTAATTATAATATATTGTTTTAGTTAAATTAATCGGTATATATATATATATCGTTTTTTATTGTCTAAAAGAACGCAGAAATTAAATATTACTACATTAAACTGGGACTTAATGTTCATTGGGAAGAAAACATTATTTATCCATATGCGCAGAGACCGATTTACTCACTTGGAGGCCCAGGGCACTCATGTTCAGTGGGCCCTTTCCTCATACTTTAATATTAAAAAACGCATATTTTTTATTCACACATCTAAAAATTCTCTCCACTTTTCATTTTATCAGTGCGTGCCTCGGATTTAGTTAGCCTGTAAGTGTTTGGAATGCATGCAGTATCAGTAGTATGCTGAGGGAAAATATTGCAATTTTTTCAATGAACTGATAGTTTCCTTGAAGGATCATACCACTGATTTATATAACAGTGCAGTAATACCTCCATCCATTGACGAAAAAACAAAAAACAATGATCACTATAACAAAATTTAATTTTTTTTCATTTTAAGTATATATATATATATATATTTTAATGTATGATGGAATTTCTTGGAGGCCCCTTTGGTGTAAGGGCCCAGAGCACATGCCCCTAATGCCCTGCCTTAAATCAGGCACTGCATATGCGAGGTCATTGCATTTTAAGAAGTGTTTTAACTGAATGTTAAATACATGATTTCGTTCATTTGATCATTTCTGTCTGAAGCTTCCTATTGTTTTGTGAGATTTAGTAAGGAATGCCCACTCAACTCATATTAAACGGCGAAAGATGAGGTTATTTCTTCTCGTAAAATTATAATTTCAATAGTCTCTTTTGTAACGTAAAAATTAATTATTGTTCTCTGAGAAACTTGCATCATTCTCATGGAGCAATTAATGGAGAAATTGGCTAAGTTTGCTCGCCAATAACTTTTTAAATAAAACCATATACATGTTCTCAATGTATAAATATGTTAGATGTTGCTTTGACAGAAATTGTTGCTGTTTGTTTAAAGTGAGCAAAATATTCAGGCAAAAGAAGATTCTCATTCGCTCAATATCTGTTGACCTATAAGGATCTAATTTTTGCGTTCTTGTGTTCTGTTATTCTCCCGTACTCTTGTGCTTGCACTCTCACATTCACATTTGCCAATTTGTTAAGTACTATGCAACTTACATTTTTAAAGTAATGATAAATTAATAGATAAAATTAATTTTCCGTGAAAAGACCCCTGTTTCATTAAATACTTGACTCGTTGCACAACACACCTCCATTTTAAAGTTTTTATTTATCGGCCCTTCTTTTCAACAATGATTTTCATGTTAACGTTAAAATAAAGGTAAATAATGTATTTATACTGTAGTATAATGTTATTTGGAGCAATTTAAGTCAGTTCAGTACGAGGTGGTTTTAGCAATTCGGTAAAAATAATAGGTTTTACACAAGTTTTGTTTTACCACTGTGGGCAAACATTTTTCCCTCTTAAGAATCAACAGAGTTTTACTTCACTGATGCTCTTTTTTCTTTTTTTTTTCCTCGAAATAAAATGTAGCGAGTTTTCCATTTCATGTTCTAGAAGCTGAGATATAGTCATAAAACAAATTATAAAAATACTACTTGCAACACCATTTACAGGAAAGGTGTTTAATTTAAATAAGCACGTTTTATTTGGACTTTAACAATATGCATCAAAATTAAATATCAGTAGTATCTCCTTATATGCATCTTGTATTTTTAATTTCGTGTGATTACCTATTAAAAGGTACAGATGCAAAGCTATCATGAAATCCTGGAGAACATAGTACAGCAACACCAGTATTGAGCGATCAACAAGAAAACTAAAATCCAGATTAATAATTCATCTAAATATAAAATTTCACGGAATTCCTTGTTTTAATTCGAGGTTACAGCACTTACGAAATTTCAACAGCACATTGACACACAAACAGTTTCTGAATGTAATTTAATTAAATTCGGGAAATTGTAGAATAAAATATTTAAAAAAAAAATATTTTATGCATAACATATGTGATTCCTTGCTTTTAAAGTTTTACGTATTTATTAATTATTTATCTTGTCGTTTAATATCTAATATTGTGGGGTTAATTGTACACACATAATTTGGCAAATTATATAATGTTTTATTATGATAACACATAATTTTCCCCCATAATTAGATGGTTTGTTTCATCCCATTCCTGCTAGAAGATAAGTCATTAATGTGATGTAACAGATTAAAATGATAAATAATTCATAAGCAATCGAATAATATGCCCACATGAATAAATGACTGCCATATATTACTTATCGTAGATGCCTGCATCCATTAGGCAAACTTGTCCTGTATATGTTCATTCAGTTTCATAAATGGAATATCTTAATTATGCCTACACTCAACTTTCTTGGAATGGGTGGAACGATAAAAGACATTTCCAAGTAACATTAATTTTAAGGAGTTCTGAGCTTTTATTTCTGTTTTTTTTTTTTTTTTTTTTTTTTTTTTTTTGTGTGTGTGTGTGTGTGTGTGTGTGTTTGTTAATTAAAAATCCTAAACTTTTAAACATTTTGAAGCAATTGATAGGTATTCGATAATGATAAGTAAATAAGTTTGTTAAAAAGATTAACTGTTTTGTGATATAAATAATCTCTAAAAAATAAAGAGTTAAATTGAACACGTGTCATTTGTATTAAATATATTTAAAACACTTTAAACACACGTAAATATAAATTTATTTAAAAGATGTTAAAATTTTTTTATCCAAAGATTTTCGCTTTAATAGTAAAGCATCATCAGGGATTTATGATTCGTTTCCATTGCGCAGTTTTAAATATGTTTTCTTTTTACAGTCAACAGTTAAGTCTTTTAATAACGTGATATATTTTAAATATCAGCAAAAAACAATATGAATTCCGGTAGAGGTTGGACCAAGGAGTTAAGAAAAGTGAGAGAAGCTGGAACTATTGCATATCATACGAGGTTATTGTAGGAGAAAAAACATCATGAATTAGCAGAAATAAACTATTAACTATTTTATAATATTGTGCCAAATTATTGGTAAAATTGCAGCATCTTTGGAATTTATTGCATTTTTGCAATACATTCCAAACAGTTATCGATTTTTATCATTTTTAACGAAAAATAAAATCCTGAATATAAAAATGTATTTCCTCAGGTATCATCTGTGGGGCATAAAATTAACTCTCTCTGGACATTTAGTGTTATATTTCTCTGAGATGAAAATCATCTACATTCATCAGGGAGAATAATTTTAATAAATAATTTGTATTGGAAAATATGGCAGAAAGCTTTGTGGTGGCCCAAGTACACTATTTTTTTTTTTTTTTTTTTTTTTTTTAATGTGATTTGATTTGAAAGCCAAGTCATTTACTTGTGAATTCTGAATACAGTAATCAGACATGACACAAATAGAAAGATGAAATGCTTTTCTATTTGTTTCCTTCAAGGAAAGTGTTTCTGTAATTAATTTTTATCGTCAGTATAACACATAATTTGATCAAGTTTAATATTATTCAGCATCTTTATTTTACATTTTATAACAAAGAAAATATGTTTAATTACACAAAGTAAGATAAAGACATATTTCTGCCTAGATTCGCATTTTAAAATATTAATTCTAAATTTTTAATGCTAGAAACATTAAAGTTAGTTACTTTAGTTAATTCACAGCTCAAGTTAAACCTGTAACATTCATTTGCTTGAATTTTCTCTTTTTTTACTCTTTGAAAATATACAGACAAAATTTTAAAAATAAAGACTCTTAACATTTTTAATTTTACCTAATTTTCTAGTCATTACATAAATTATTATTTCGGTTTTTAAATACAGCAATACCCACATAAATTTCCATCTATGAAATATACGTCTGTTACATCTGGAAAATGTTTTCTATGAATAACGATCGTGCACTTATTTTTCTCTTGGGAAGCAGGTGACTCTGTCGTGCAAGTGTTGTTTCACATAAGCGTGTTCCACCTGCTCCACTTTTTTACTTTTCCAGATGCTTTCTAAATAATTTTGAAATATTCCAAAGAAATTTGTCTAAGAGTAACTTAAAATCTCAATAGCTCATAACTGAAGTGAAACCCCTCTGTAAAAGTCCACCTCAATTAAAATGACTCTCCTTTAGGGTCAACTTTCACAGTGTTAAATTCTCCCCATTGACTTTAGTACAAGTTTATCTTCAGTAAAGGTCCATAAGGGCTTGGTAGACGTTCAACATCGATTGTTTAAATTACTGTCTTAAGGTTATGAAAGCTTGTATACATATGCATTAAAATGTATCAATATTAAGTACATTAAAATTTCTGTATTTTTTTTTTTTTTTAAATAAAAAATAAATAAAATTTAAAAATTTAAAACCCTTCATGCTAATAAGTTTAAAATTTTTCCCATATATTTAAAATTTTTATAGTTTAACAATGTATTCTAAACATATGTGGGTATCACTTTGTAGATTGACTGAAAAGTTTTATAAATATATATATATATATATTTATATGTTTGAATATTGAAATTTGCATGAAATTTCAACTTTCGAACATAAAAATGTTTTTTAAAAATTAACTTATTAATCAACCCACAAATTGTTACCCAATTAATTTTAATCGACCCGAAAATAATAATAATAGCAATTTATTTAAAAGTTATGGAATATATTTTTTACTTTTTCTTACCTATATACATGGTAGAGTAAGTATTGTTTTCGTGTCAAATTTTCGAAATTGTGTTATTGTTATATTTACAGGTTGTGGGGTCCCCTGAATCCTAAAATCGTGTTTTTAGCGGTTAGTCTGTGTGTCTGTGTGCGTGTCTGTTATCAGCATATCTCAAAAACAAGTTATAGCATAAAGTCCAAAATCGGTATACTAAATGTGTTATAGGGATGCTACACTACATTTTTGTTGAGATCAAGAAAATGATTTGTGTACAGGGACGTCCAAGAGAATGCAAATACATTGAATCTATAAGAAAATTTCTGGTGAATAAAATGTAACATCTATATGCTGTTTTAAACAAAATGGAATGAACAAAATTTTTTAGATGCATAAAAGCATGTTTGTGTAGACTGTGGTATGGAAATCATTCCTCATTCGTTTACAAAAGTACAAAGTCTACCAAACGAACATTTGGATATATTGGGGCTATACTTGGAAATTGCTGGAATTGTAATTCATTTTGTGTTAGATGTTTTTCATATAAGACTAAATTTAAGCACACAATATTATAGTACATATGGTTTATAGACAATATACAGGGCTACCCAAAACTGAGCTAGACGTTCTTTTCTATTTAATGTAATTGTTGGGGGAGCTTTCATACATTTTACAATGTCGACGAACACTGTTCAGCAAGGAAAATAAATTTTTCCTATCCACCCTATAAACGAAGTATTTTTTTTTATGTTTTTTTTTTCATTCTTTATATATGTATATATATATATAATGCTACGTTTTTAGGCGTCTTGAGTACGAAACTCCAATTTATAGCAGGTGATCTGTACATCTCTTAGCAGAATAACATAAAACAAATAACTGCAGGAAATTCAAATTTCGTATTTGGACATTCGTATTAGGTTGTTACTCGAAAAATTTGATCAAGACTTCGATCAAAATTTGATGAAATTAATAACAGCTTTTTTGGTTCAGATATATTTATTCCACTTTTTTATATATATGCTGCTTTTATAATTATGAAAAAGTACTAAATAACTTTCAGCATATCAATCTTATAAACTTTAATACATTTAAAGTTTATAAGATTGATATGCTGAAAGTTATTTAGTACTTTTTCATAATTATAAATAACAGCTTTTTTTTTTTTTTTTTTTTCCAGTATATGCAGGCATTATAATTAATTGGTAGTTGAGGAAGGTGGTAGCTCCACACACACAGAATTATATGTCAAATAAAACTTTTCCTAAACCTATTTTAGAATATTTTTAAAGTAGATCGAATTTTATTATCTTACCTAATTGATCTTATGACATAATCTATAATTGATAGTATTGAAATGCAGAATTCGTGTGAGCGACACACTAGATTTTTTAGTATACATATGTATGTATATATATATATATATATATATATATACATAAATTAAAAGTAAAAAAAAAATGCGAGGCCGCCTTGTTTGTAAACAATTTTAATAAAAATAAAAAAATTAACTGCTAATTACTTAGTTAAGATGCTAAAAACTGACAACTAGATTAGCAATAATAATTTTTAATTATTTATGTGGACTGTATTTTGTATATTCGAAAGAACTCACGAATCAAAGAAATTTACAATGGAAGTAGAAAGATTTTTCAAATAGAAATGTTCGCTAGTTCGGGATGTATGATATGGAAGTTTACTGTACTATGACTATGATAATATGCATAATCCTATATTTGGCTATATCAGTATTGCAGCTATATTTATCCAAATAAAATTACTGTTTATCGTTAAAAAAAAAAAAAAAAAAAAAAAAAGTGTTTTTTACCGTTTATTAAACAGTTATTATACGTTTCATTAAAAACTAATCCCAAACCGATTCCGAACCCGATCTTCAGCAAAATATTAAATAAACCCAATTCATTCTGCTGTGTTACGATTAAAGCCAGTTGTCTGCACTATGGTCCTAGGCCTGAGAGGCCGTGGGGATCTTTCTAAGGGGTCTTAGCTCGCATACGCGCATGCACTGTAAAAAAAAAAAAAAAAAAAAAAAGATTTACAGCATAATATACTGGCAATATGGGTTCGTGGTGGATGGGGGAAAGTTAGAAAGAAGTAATTTATAGCAGAAACAACCGTAAAAGAGTGTTTCTTTACAGTTGTTTACGCTGTAAATTGCCTTATTTAACAGCAGAATGTGCTGGGATAATATGGGTGCCAGAATATTTTGCTGTAAAAGCTTCCATGTTTTTGTACAGTGTGCTTCGAAAAAAAAGAAAAAACGAAAAATTACAAACGGCTAGGCCGACGAACACAACAGGGGAACACAACACCTAGCACCTCACGTCTACCAACTTTGAGGACAGGATCTCTCGACCGCTGGTGGGCCAAATAAATCTAATTGGAAAAGATCCGGCATAGTAATCCAGAGGTCCCAGATTCGATTTCTGCCCTGCACATTTTTCGCTTCCTATGATAACTATACAACTTTCTTTTCAAATAATATTCTGTTATAAATGATTATATATTTTTTGCTTAAATTTCTTAAATTATAAAAACACATTGAAAGTAAAGTGTTTCAAGGAAAAAAATATCCTGCAACTGAAATTGTTAACTGTGTCTTTATTAATTCATAGAATGATTATCTTTATTTTAATCATTTACTAACATACTATGTAACTCTGTCCTTCAATCCTCCACACCTTATCTTAAGCTTTTATTCCAAGATCGTTCAGTTTAAAAAAAAAAAATCACTATACTTTGAAATTGCGTTGCTCTTTTTCCCACAAAGCCGTTCATGCATAATGAAATTATCATAACGTTCGTAAATCTTATGTAACATTGTCTGGTGAGTCATTCGACTCAAGTTACACTAATCTGTTTTAAAATTCGTTAGCATTTTTATTCTGAAAATAAAAGTTTTGTGGATACAGTTTTCCCTTTAAGAAAATCCGAAATAATGCTGAGCGTTTCCATTCTCGTAGACAGGTAGCGTGAGACAATATTGTTTAGTTGGTTTATGATTTATTTTCAAGCAGATCTTATAATAATTTCGGAACGGAAAAATGAAAAAAAAATATTTATTATTTTTAGTAATTTAAATGAAATATAAATTCCATAAACTGAGACATATACCTTTTTTATTTTTTTATGAGGCAGTTCTTGAAAAATTGCTCTTAAAGTTCATGCAAATTTACGACATTTGCGAGGATTTTTTTTTTTTTTTTTTTTTTTTTTTTTTATCGCTCTACGGTCATTTTTTATGTATTAGGGATAATTAGACTAGAACTTAAGCTTCAGTGTATTCTGAAATACTGTTAATATTCATGGCTTAACGGTATTTGGAATCTAATACCTGTTAACTGATGGTCAAAGTGCAACCATGCAGCCACGCACACTTAGTTCTAAGTACATCGCAGATACGTTGTCCGTTCCTTTCATTTACCTTATATTTGTGCTTTGAAAAGTACATCTTTACGATAGTGTTTTGTGATATTGTAACAACTTTTGTTATGTGTTCGATTTGGGCTGTGAAAGTGCAATTTCCCATGCATATACCAGTGCGATATCTATGCGATTTCACTTATGTCGCATATGGAAGCCATTTGCATGCGTGTACAATATTCATGAGATAATATGGAGTAGCAGGACATGCCTGCGATATCATCAATGTTTACTGTGACGTGTTTTCCACGCTCTAGGGATATAACTGTGGTGTAAGGGCAGATGGCCGTAGGAAAATTGGGAAATACAAATTTATTGTTCGAAGAAGCAATCAAAAGTTATCAATATTAAACTTAAGAAACAAACTTTCCTTTTTATAAACTTTTGAGCCAACGCATTATGGCCAATTGTGTCAATTTTAATTTGCTTTACATCGTGAGTCGGTAGTTAAGGTTAACTATGAGCCCCAATTTATCACTAATTATAGACATAATAAAGTTTTTTCCTATAAGAAACATTTTAAATTAGAATTTAATGATATAAGTCGAATAATAAAAACTCATTCATTTGTAAAAAGACTGAATCGGAGAGTGATTTCTGAAAGAGCAGATAATGAAGTTTATAAACTATCTATTTTGTTTGGGATAAATACCTTTACGCGGTCAAATTTATTTACTTGTGGTAAAGTAACTTATTTAATAAGTTATAATGCATATGTTAAGGAAGGGGATTATTATTTATGGTATTCATTACTATATAATTGAAATATAAAACCTTTTCTTGTATTTCCTTTGACTTTTAATAATAGAAATTTGAGATTTTCAATTGTTACAAAAAAAGACGATAATTGAACTTAATATAACTAGGTTATATGCTCATCCTCAAATAAAAAATATCAAAGGTATTGGATTTAAATTTTTTGCCACACATCGAAATATATAAGGTACGTTTTCTCGAAAGAAATATTAAAAGCGTGATTATAAAATACTACTCAAGCTATTTCCTTTACCTTGTCAACAACTCTAGCATTTCTATATATATAAAAGAGTAACCTCACTGATTCACTGACTGATTCACTGATTCACTGACTTAACACGGTTGTGGGGATCCTATGGGAGATAGAGTCACAATTTTTGGTGAGCAGGTTGATTTTAGGACCCTGACGCTCACTAAGACGGGATTTTGCGAAATTCCCCCCCCGGGGGGGGGCAGAAGGCAAAAACCACCTTTATAAGCATAACTCGGCTCCAAATTGCTTCACGGTGAAGAAATTGCAGATGGGGAGACTAGACTTGAATACAAAAAAATTATTTTCTGCGATTTTGGAATTTTTGATTTTTAAGGGGGGTAGGGGGTAAAAATGAGATTTTTAGGGGCGCATAAGGCAAAAACACATTTATAAGTACAACTCGGCACCAAATTACTTCACAGGGAAGAAATTGCAGATTGGGAGACTAGGCTTGAATACAAAAAAATCGTTTTCTGCGATTTTGGAATTTTTGATTTTTAAGAGGGGAAGGGGGTAAAAATGATTTTCGGAGTTGCTGAAGACAAAAACACCTTTATAAGCATAACTCGGCTCCAAATTGCTTCACGAGGAAGATATTGCAGATGGGGAGACTAGACTTGAATACAAAAAAATCGTTTTCTGCGATTTTGGATTTTTGGATTTTTAAGGGTGAAAAGGGGTGAAAATGATTTTCGGTGGCGCAGGAGGCAAAAACACCTTTATAAGCATAACTCGGCTCCAAATTACTTCACGGTGAAAAAATTGAAGATCGGGAGACTAGACTTAAGTACAAAAAAATTATTTTCTGCGATTTTGGAATTTTGGATTTTTAAGAGGGGAGAGGGGCTGAAAATGATTTTCGAAGGTGCAGAAGGCAAAAACCACCTTTATAAGCACAACTCTGCTCCAAATTGCTTCACGGTGAAGAAATTGCAGAGGGAGAGACTAGACTTGAAAACAAAATAATCATTTTCTGCGATTTTGGAATTTTGGATTTTTAAGGGGGGAAGGGGGTATAAATGATTTTCGGAGGCGCATAAGGCAAAAACACATTTATAAGTATAACTCGGCTCCAAATTACTTCACAGTGAAGAAATTGCAGATGGGGAGACTAGACTTGAATACGAAAAAAATATTCCTGCGATTTTGGAATTTTGGATTTTTAACGGGAGAAGGGGTATAAATGATTTTCGGAGGCAAATTTAGAAAAATACGGATTTTCGAGTAAAAGTAATAACTGAAAGATGTAAAAAAAAAAAAAACCGCCAAGCATCTTTTTGAAAATATTTCCCAAAACTCATTTTTTGATTTTTTCCGATTTTTTTTTTTTTTTTTTTTTCGGGAGGGGCAAAAAAATAAAATTAGTGTCAGATCGTTCAAAATTGGTACATAGAGGTTTTTGATACTTACAAATCGATTGCGGATATTTTCGAATTTGTAAAATTATTAGAAGGGGTGGGAAGGGGGGGGCAGTATGGGCAAAAACAAATAGAAATACAGTTAGGCCGTTCAAAATTGGTACAGATAGGTTTTAAAGGCCTGCAAGTCGAATGGGGATATTTTCGAAAGTTTAAAGTTATTAGGAGGGGCGAGAAGGGGGGAGGGGAGAGGGGGGGCAAAAAAATAAAAATAGAGCTAGATCGTTCAAAATTGGTATATACAGATTTTCGATACTTACAAATCGATTGCGGATATTTTCGAATTTGTAAAATTATTAGGAGGGGCAGGAAGGGGGGTGTGTGGGCAAAAACAAATAGAAATACAGTTAGGCCGTTCAAAATTGGTACAGATATTTTTTAGAGGACAGCAAGTCGAATGGGGATATTTTCGAAAGTGTAAAGTTATTAGGAGGGCCGGGAAGGGAGGGCGGAGGGGCAAAAAAAAAAATAGAATAGAGTTAGAGCATTCAAAATTGGTATATAGAGGTTTTCGATACCTACAAATCGATTGCGGATATTTTCGAATTTTTAAAATTATTAGGATAGACGGGAGGGGGGGCGAAGGGGGAAAATAATAGAAATAAGAGTTAGAGCATTTTGGGAATTTTTTCCGAAGGCAGTGAGAACCTGGTGCGACATTTTTCCTAATAAGATTTTTTTTTCTGTTTTTTTTTTTTTTCACGTGATAAAAATTAATGCAATTTTGAGAATTCAGTAATTATAGCGATTCATTTAAAAATAGGGACCAGCGAAGCGGGCGTTGCCTGCTAGTATATATATAAAGAAAGAAAGAAAGAAAATTGCTTTTTAGTTTATTTAAGTAAATGAATTCTCTGCTTTACCTGCCCAGGAGAGCTATTTATTAACTCTTCTAGAAACGGTCAAGTTCAAAGTAGATGCTGAGACTTACTTTATCTTCACTTTCAATGCACATCATAAAAATGTAAAATTATTATTTTTATTATTATTATTTTAATGTGTTCCAGCCAATATATAAAAAGTAATTATACGCATTCTTGATAATAGCAATAATAATAATAATAATTTTACTGGTATTAAAAATAAAACATTTTTCTCTAGTACACCCTAAGCCAATATAACAATATAATTTTATTAATATTTTCTTTTTTTTTTTTTCAGACATTCTTTTTGTAATAAAGTATATTCTCTTTAGTACTATTATTTAATTTTATGTAATTATTTATTTGTGTTCTATTATTTAGTTGAAGAGAAGCTATAGGTTTGTATAAATTGTACAAATAAATAATAAATTTTATTTCTCTCTCTCTCTCTCTCTCTCTCTCTCTATATATATATATATATATATATGTATATATATGTGTGTGTGTGTGTGTGTGTCAATAATTTTAAACACGCTTTTGTTGTTTTTAAGTAGGATTAATCACTAACTTTTTTCAGTATCCGACATTACCTTTATTGGATGTCACCCCCATGTTGATTTCAAACTTTTAATTTAAAAGTTTTCTGTCCTTCCAAGCAATTTTTGTTACAAAATAATTGATTCTGATTTCATTACAAAACTGAATAGGAGCGAATACTTAGGAGCTTTTATGGTGAAACACGTAATAAGACAGCGGGAGACTCAGGGGTCTTTGTTGAAATGTTCAGTTTGCAAAGAAAAGTCCTTTTTTTGTTATTGTATATTTGAAGTTCCTTGTGACCTCCGACTGTGTATTACAAGATTCAGAACAGAAAGATTTTGTGTAATATAATGTATCGACACTGGGTGGCTAAATCATTTATTCACCGTTGCCAAACATAATGTATCAGCGCTAGGTGGTTGAATCATTCATTCTTTGGTTCGAAACGGGACGTAAGTTACTAGAAAACACAATTTTTATTAAAATGTTCAGTCGCTCTGAGCATACATTTTTGTTATGGTGCAGGATATGCACTTGAAAAGATTTTTATCGCACATGATTATTCCTTTTCATGGATGAATTGGTCAGAGTAGTTGCATTTCCTCATAGAATGTATTAAGGGACAGCAAAGCAACGTTTAATAGTAAATATACCGGAAAAGTTTCAATAAAAGTTTCTATACAATTTATAAGTTTTACTAATGTAGTACTCTGTTAAGACTGACATGATGTTCGTATTAATAAATGTAAAAAAAATATTTAATATTCATTTTTCTTCTGTTGTAAGTATTGATATTTTAATACGATGTATGCATAACGCTATTAATAACAATATATACATAACTAATTATCGATATGTATATAATGAATGTTTGTGCGATATAAATGATTGATACTTATGAAGCACGTACTATAATATCAATGATATACAGGATGGTTCAAACATCCCTGACACATCTCAAACTCCAACATAAAATAAAATAACTTACTTACGAGAAAGTAGTTTGTACTACAATACTGCTTAGAATGAAAAGTTTTGTTTAAGCAAATGAAAAAGTTAGTTCCAAATTTGCTCATAGAAAACTCTGTACTTTAAAAGCAGCATTTAAAAAAGGGTTAAAAATGAAAAGCCCAGCCCATGCAGTACAGTTTGATCCGTAGAACGTGGAAAAGACGTCGCAGTGTGATATTGAAGACATCGTAGGTATACGTCTCATTTCTTTATCTGCGTCACTGGGGTGTAGTATAAATGTGGAATAGTTCTCTGTTTGTGACACGAAATGGGACGTCGCATTAGTACACGCATGAGGCTTCACGATAATATCGCTATCTGAGAGGCCCACTTTTCATAGCCCAATTTGACTGAATAGAAGGAGTTGCAAAAATATCACAAAATTCTATCGCAGTAATGTGTACTATCCACAGTATCTAGAAACCAAGTGTGTTTTATGGAAGCAATCAATTAAAGGACATTTATTTTCTGAAAATCGCTACAACATTTCAATGCGTCCATTGAATTACGTTTTGGTGAGATTTGAATTATAAAAGACGAATTTCACAAAATAAACACCCTTTACAGTGCAGCCACATATTCTAAAACTAGTAGTGAGGACGCGTCCAAAATGTTGGAGGGATGCCAGCTTGACCGACAGTTTGAAATTTGGAAAACATCCAATAATACCGCGCTCAGTTATTACTCATTTTCTCCGAGTCAGATGACTGTCAACCCTATTTTAGCAGTGGACTCGTTCAGTTAGCACTTGCGCAGATGCTTCCATGGTTTTATGAAATGTGGTCGAAGAATAATTGCTCGGCTTGCATTGTTAATGTGTGTTGTTGCTGTTTTTTTAGATACAGCGTCATCTATAAGCAAAATTTAGAACTGACTTCTTTATTTTCTCAAACAAAACTTTTCATCGTAAAAGAACATTAATGTACAAACCACACTCTCGCATGTCAATTATTTGATTTTATCTTAAAATTTAAAACGTATCAGGGACTTTTGCCCCATTCTATGTATAACAAGAATAACCAAAAATAAAAACTTCCATGTAAAATTTTTAAATTTCTGAATTGTTGTAATATTGAATTTATTTTCGACTACAATAATACATGATCGACATTCATGCAAACTTTACATTCCCATGAAATTCCAAACTATATTGAAAAAATGAGATAAAATAGCCTTAAATAACTAAGATTCAAATCAAAATTTTGAAATGAACCCTTAATATAGGCTGTTGCAATGAGTCTGGACAT
This sequence comes from Salticus scenicus, assembly GCA_963930645.1. NCBI lineage: Eukaryota > Metazoa > Arthropoda > Arachnida > Araneae > Salticidae > Salticus > Salticus scenicus. The sequence continues at coordinate 14,294,520 of OZ005656.1, read as the reverse complement.
TTATTTATGACCCTAGCTCATCAAACTGCACACCGTGAAAAATTCCTTTAAATTTACTGAAATGTTTATCCAAAGTCTCAATAAATTTACAGTAGTTTTCAATTCAAAATAAATAGTCGTATCTCTCAGTATCATTTTATATTTTTATTAATTATTTTAATTGTTTTATTTCGCAATAAATAATCTGGTGTGTCACTCACACGACTTTTTCTTACACTGAAATACAGATTGAAGATTAAAGGGTACGATAATGAGTACTGTTATGTGTGATGTAGAAATCACATATATTTTTAATATTTTCATTTAATTTTTAGGCTTCGGAGCAGCTTTACTTGACAAGTAATTCTGTGTGCCTCAACCCCCCGTTTCACATCTGTACCTACATTTATATAGAATTCGAATCTGTTATTAAATTCAAAGGTTCATTTAAAATTATTGAGACAACATTCACACCAACATTCCTTGAAACTTATCAATCTTGATCAAACTTTTCTAGTAACAAACACATTAACTTCAAAATAAAACTTTTAGATCGTCTGAAATTATTTGTTTTTAATTTATTCTAACAGACACTGACAAAGGTGAAACGTTAAAAAACTTGACTTTGGTAATCAGGAAGCCTCAAAACGTGCAAATATACAAAAACAAACGATGAGTATTTAGCTTAAAACTATACATTATTTACCATATGGCTCTGAAGAATTCATTTCAATTCCTGAGCATATTTCCTGAACATGGTAAAATATTATAGTAAAGCACTTAAAATAACAACAAAAAAGAACGTTATCGCTTAACTTCGGTATTCAGGAAGCCAGAAAACGTCTAAATATACAAAAAACCAAGCAATGAATATTTAGCTTAAAAAAGTACGTTATTTACCATATGGCTATAAGGAATTAATTTTAATTCCTGATTAGCTTTCCTAGACATGGTAAAATATTGCAGTAAAGCACTTCCACTAACAATAAAAAAGAATGTTATGTCTTAAATATTAGCAGCCCTGTATATCTTCTAAAAGTTATGTACACATCACGTGGAGGACATAAATATAATCCTATATTAATAATACACACCACAACCTGAAGTACACTTCCATTCATTTTCTTCTATTGTCGTACTATAATTTAATTCTTTTGTGTACCCCTGTAAATGAACAGTGATTGATTTCTATACCATATTTTACACGAAAGATGTTTTTACGTATAATATATATATATATATATTCGTTTCATTTTGTTTAGTGCAGTCTGTGTTAAACTCTACTTACCTGCAATTTTCCCCATAGACGTAATATATTTGAATTCTCTTATGCGTCCCTGTACACGAACCATTTTCTTGATCTCAACGAAAAGTTTAGTGTAGCATTCCTATATGATACACATTTAGAATACCAAGTTTGGACTTTCTGTTAGAATTTATTTTCGAGATATGCTGATAGCAGACAGACAGACAGACACACAGACAAACCGTTAAAAACATGATTTTTGGATTCAGGGGGCCTCAAACGTGTAAATGAAACAAAAATTCAATTTTGAAACATTGACCCAAAAACCATACTTTCTCTACTTTATGGGTAAGAGAAACTAAAAATGGCAAATGAATACTTTAACTTCAGAATAAAGTAGTAAAAAACATTAATACACTCCGACCAAAAAATAATTAAAATAACATCAGCCAGTAATATATATATATACTATTTATATATATAATAGATTTTTTAACACCTTCATTTACTTTTCGCTTTAATTTTATTTAAGGCTTAAGATAACTAATTTACAGTATTTTTTTTTTTTTTTTTTTTTTTTTTTTAACAATTTTATCCAATTTATCACAATATAAATAAAATTCCAAATCATAATGCTTTTAAGATTAAATTATAAATATTTATATTGAATTTTAGATTTTTCAGTGTGAATATTTTATAAGTAAATTTATGAATTAAATAAAAATTTGTAAAAAATCTAATCGAGTCTTAATCTGAATAATAAAATTAAAATATTTTTGCATTGTTACTACAATAAATCTGTACTGATAAGTATAAAGGATTTAAGTCCAAAAATGTCGATTTTGAGTTAAGTACATAGTCAGACCCAGAAAAAAATTCTCTATCGATTGGTATAAAGGATTTAAATCCATGTCATTTAGTCTTTGAGAAAATCCATCGGTAAAAAAAGATTCAAGTCAGAAATTTAGCAGTAATCTTTGTATAAAATATTTAATTCAATTTTTTCCCTTTATTAAATGAAGGTTGACAATCACTGAACGGTATAAAGGGCATAAATCAACATAATCCCTTTTTCCTAATCGATTCTTCTGATTAGTTTTTAGTTAGTTTAACTTTATTTTTCGTCTCCTGAAAAATCAAGAATATGGACTTAAATCCTTTATACTTATCAGTACAGAAATACTTACAAAACACTGTTGAATACATTAATTTTTCTACTATATTTACGATAACAATACTTATTTATGTTTACTTCTTTGTAAATAAGTGCTCGGATCGATAAACACCACTGACAGATTCCCTATGGATATCACTTTAAAAAGAAACTCCCCCTTTTTATCGTGTTCCATTCTTCAGCAAAGACAAGCGATCCTCTTTAAAGAAATATTATGACAAGAACAGGCGGATCGAACGGGATGCTGTAACTGAAGCATAAAATGAAAGCCTTTGTGTTGAACTCTTCCGAGAAATCAGCTGCACACTAATTCATAATGCATGGAATCATTTTAAATGACACATGTTTTGCGTTTCAGGATTTTTCTTAGGGAAAAAAAAATATTTAAATTTACATTAAAAGACTTGATCTATTATTTTATCTTGAAATTATCTGAAAGTTGATTTATAAAAATCTGGAGTGACTCCACTCGACTTTCCGAACATTAGTTTATTTAATCAATCGTTCATTATTAAAAGAAAAAGAAGTCTTTAAGTAAACAAACAAACAATATATATGTATATATATATATATATATATAATAGGATGTTTCAGTATTTCCCCCTATATATTACGTTGTTTAATTAAACATTATTTCACTTCAAATATTTTAATCTCGTAGGTGATAATGATAAAAACAATTTCTTCATGTTCCTGTAAAAATCTATTAGTGCTGTATTCACTAAAATATATACTTTTTGTGTGACGATGACTTGCAAAATGTATATAAATTTTCAGCTCAATCAGATAAGGCGTTTAAACGCTATCGCACTTAACATGAGCATAAATTTGCAGCTCAATCGAATAATGCATTCGGGTGATATTGCACTTTAAAAAATTTGAGCCAAAACTGAAAATATTTTTGTAATGTAGATTATGAGTTATGGTTATTACGAAAATATGTATAGTTTTAATCAGATTAATATAGTAATGATAATGAGGTAATAGGATAATTATGCACTGAAGAGCCAGAAAGACTAGTACACCTGCCTGAATCGTGTACCGCTCGCACTAACACACATAAGTACCGCATTACGGCGTGGTATGTATTAATATTTGAAGATATCCTGAAGGCAATCCACACTTTGAATCCTTCAAGGCAGTCCACAAATCTACAGTAGTGCAAGGTAGTGGAGAACTCTTCTAAACAACACACTACAAGGCATCCCAAATGCGCTCAACAGTGTTAATATTTGGAGTGGACAATAGAAGTGTCTGAAGTCAGAAAACTGTCCCTGGCACCACTTGGTAAAAGCTTTCAACTTGTACGGTATCGCTTTATCCTGTAATTGTCTAGAAACGCTGGATAATCTCAAAGGTTACTACAATTGTCCAAGTCCATCGAAATCCACAAAGGTTATACATGGGTGTAGGTAGGTAATCGGGTAGGATACTTGCGAACATGTCGTTTGTGAGAGTCGTCTCTAGACACACATATCGGGAATCCCATATTACATACTTTATTATTTGAATTATTTGTTTTCATTTTCGAGCACATGTTTTTTAACAGCATCGACTTCTGTCCTTGATAACATCTGAAGCAATTCAACATTTTACAAGTTGAGCGTATCATTATTATTATTGTCGTCGTTGTTGTTGTTGTTCAATATTTCATGTGCCACATTTTCCCCTTTGCATTTGTCCCTGTACCGTTGTTTTATGCGTCTTATCCGTTTGCCGAATTATTTATTGGAAATATGATTATAATTTTTTGCGGAAAGCGACAAATATATTTTTTTCTTATCCGGCCAGGCACGTCTTTTTGATCGGTTCTAAATCTTTAGACGGCTTTAATTCATTAAAATAATAATAATAATAATAAATAAAAATAAACAAACAAATGTTTTGGATGATTATAAATCCATTCTGACAGGTTGCCAATTTTGGAGAAAATGGGTTTCAACTGGTAAGTCCTAACTTTGTTGTAAAAGCAAACAATACAATAATAATAATGATAATAATAAATAAAAGAGTAAGTAACTTTAGTCACTTCATAAAAATTAATAAAAACGATGCTATAATGAATAAAAATGGAAACAAAGGCTTAAAAGTAACAAACATCTAATAAGAAAATATAAATGAAAGAAATAACATTTGTTATATTAGAGAAATGAATACAGTCATCTGGCACTAAATAAAAATTTGTGAAAGCTTGGATACAAAAATTAAAACTTAAAAGTACTTTTTTTATTCTCTTAATTTTTTTAAAACTATTTTCAAATAATACTACATTTTTATTTGTAATATATTAGCGCATAAAAAAAGAAATCTCCAACTGAAGAAAATGTCTGAGCTATAAGATTTGTGGAGAAAACTCATTAATGAAACTGTTTTTTTCCTTCTCTCGTAAATACGGTATGTTTCTTCGTCATGCACGAGTGGTTGGATTTTATTAGACTTTTCCTGACATTTATCTCCCTCTTGATTTATTTTCTATCGGTGTGATTAGGAAAAATCCCAAAATGAAGCGGATGATGTAATTCACGGCAATTTTGCTAGTTCAGTCTCTCTTCTTTAAAAAATAAATAAATAAATAAAACGTTAGCTTCGTTAAAAATAAATGTATAGTGGTGCTAGAGGAATTGGAATAAATTAGCAGTTAATTTCTTGCGTTAATGAAGTCATTAGTTGAACTTGTATCATTAGCTGCTAATATATTTTTAAATTACAGTTCTTACCAGTAAAATTATGTAATTATATTTTAATTAAATTATTCCTCTTAATTTTTCCAAAAAGCAAGCATTTTGTAAAATGACATCCAGTAGGCTCTTAACATTAAAACTTTGAATTTACTAAAATTATATTTTCAAACTAAATTTTTTGCATTTGAAACTGGAATATATTTTTCTCAAAATAGAAAATTTTAAAATATATAATACTTATGATAAAAACGATTATATATTATGGAAACTTTTTTAGTAGTGAATATATGAAATATAGTTTCTGAAAAGAAAATAATAAAAATCTTTAACCAAATAAATTCTATAAAAAATAAAAAGAAAGAAAGATTTAAAAGAAATTGCTATTGAAATTTTGTTTATGTATTTTGTTTTTAAAAATAAATGTGCTCTTTAAAAAGCGAAATGCTCTAATTTTAAACAAAAGGTCATGTACTGTAATATTTTTTAATCAACTTTATAGAATTTTAAGAGTTATAGCATCTTTGAATTAACGGAATAAATAGATGAAAATCTGTCATTAAATCTGAAGTTATCTTGTTTCGTGTTAAATAAAACCGCACTGAAAATTACTATTTATAGCAAAAGTTTTGCATAAAAGTGTAAACTGAAAAAAAAAAAAAAAAAAAAAAAATCTTGGCAGCAAAAGCTGCCAGAAAATATCCGTATGCTACAGAAAAACGTTGTAAACAGACATTTTCCGTAATCAAACAATACAGAAAAAATTCATAAGAACAATTTTTTTTCCGAAATGCACTTTATAAAAAATTATTCATATTAACACGTTGAGCGCCGTGTCAGCCATCGGTGGCTGACAGTGTCAAATATGATATAAAGCCGCGTCAACCATCGGCGGTTGACAGGGTAAAATATGATATAAAACTAAAAATATTACATTGTTTTAATTAATTGTTGAAAATTTATTTAAAATTTACTTAATTTTTATTTATTATAGGACAATATCATTAAGAAATTTTAAAGGATTTTATTGAGAATTTGCGTGGCGCTCAACGTCTTAAATAAAATCTTCCCGTTCGACTACACAGGATCGAACCAGAGCCCTCTCCATAGTCGGCAAAGGTTTTACTTCGGAGCCACGCAGTCACGCTTCGCACTTTTCCTTCGCACTTTTCAATCCTATACATGTATAGTGAAGAATTTAATAATGTTATAAAATTTAGCAATTAATAGATACATGATAATACCAGAAATACATACATAAAAGTTATTGTAATTCAATTTAAATGTTAGCACATATTTTTTATGATTCATTTACAGCGCCTATATATATATATATATATATATATATATATATATATATATATCATCCTTTGAGTATTGTTTGTTTTTTATGGTTGTTTTCCGTTAGATTCTCTGTTATTTTGAACTTAATAGTTTATTCCACTTTAAATTTCACTTCAATTATTTTCATCTACGATAGGGTGGTGACTAGGTTGGTGGCTAGTGGTTTGCAATTATAGCACTAGTGAACGAAATCGGACATCGGTGCTCAAGGGTGAAAAAGATCTTACCTGATGAAGTTTTTTCACCTTTCTGAGCTTCTCCTACTTGAAAAATATTCATTCTTATTGGTCTATGTGGTTTCAGCGAACTTGTTATCTGTTGCTTGGCTTTTACTACGTTTAGTAATTCATTATTATACATATATATGTGTATGTGTGTATGTATATATATATATATGTGTGTGTGTGTGTCAGTGTGTGTACTTTATTTTATTATTATTTTATTACTATTATTATTTTTTATTTTTTTATTTATTTATTTTATGGCTCGACACATAACTTTTTTCGCTCTTTTATTCGTCTAAATCGGAGCTAGGCATATATTCATGTTGGTAGAAATCCCAGGATTATCAAGAGCGGTGTATATAACTCTGAAAAAAACATTGATATTCGCAGTAAATTTATATTTCTTGATCGTTTTATCTATACACACACACACAAAAATAATAATAATAACAATAATAATAATAATAATAATAAAGTTTAAACAACAAAATTTTTTTTTTAATTATATCAACAAAAAAAAAAAAAAAGTTTAACAAATGTTTTGTCATTTTAATAAAACATTTAGTTGATACCACAAATCAATTGGTTAAATAAACCTTTATATGTATACATATACAGCCTAAACTGCAATTTAAATCTTTTTAAACTCTTTTTCTATGCAGTAAAATTTGAATTTTGTTTTCTATAGTTTAAGAAGAAATAAAAAAGTATTTTTGTAACTTTTAATTTTTTTTTCAACTCTGTTACAAAGCAAGAAGAATCTAGATTATTTCCATCTCATCAACATCTCATAACTGCAGCAATGCCATTTTCTCTATAAATTTGGATACTGTGATCAAGATGTGATTATGAAATACAAATTTATGGTGAATACTTATAAGACTTTCAGGATTTAAATGGATCTCTTGTAAAAGCAGTTGAATAGGATCGAAACAACGAATATATATATATATGTTTGTGTGTGTGTGTATTTTGGATATATATATATGTGTGTGTGTGAGAGAGAGTGAGTGTGTGTGTAGTTTGGATATATCCAAAAAAAAAGAAGTGAGAGATAAAATTCATTCTTTTACATAGTTTTAGTCAATACATTATTTATTTTTTTGCGAAACTGATATTTTCTTAACAATAATAATAATAATAATATATTGTAATCATTTTTTAATTCTTAAAAAATTGACAATTCTTAATAATTTTCATGTGTCTGCAAGTTTTGCAATAGATTTTTGATAAAACGTACATACACATATTTTTTATACGCATTTATTTTAATATTAGCTTCTAGTTGCAACTTTAGCTTGCAACTTTAGCTTACAATTGCGCATATAAATTGCTCTAAAATTTATAGAACTAAACATTATTTTTATTTAACCCACTTCTTTAAATTTTATCATATTTATTTTGATTTGAACGCTCTGGGATATTAATCCACTTTTAATAATATCTGCAGGTTGTTTTTGAGACTGAAAATTTATTTCATGGAATCGAAATTTATTTTCGGTTAATTAGAATCACTAATTAGAATTTCCATCTGTAGAAAATCATCTACCTATTTTTAATGTCAAAACTTTTTTTCCCAATGATTATTATTTAATAAAAGAAGAAGAATGTAATAAATAAATAGCTGTCTTTAAAATTAACTAGCGTATAATCCGTTTTTATGGTTTTGTGAGTTTTTAGCCTGGAGCAGTGTTCAAATTATGTTCTTGGAAATGCGTGTAATTTATAAAGACGAAAAAATTATCTGTTAATAACAAAATTTTATATGTATATTGTTTTTCGGTATTATCTATTTTATTTTTATCATTATTATTAAATCTTTTACGAAAACCATATAATTTAAAAACAAGAACGTAAATGTAATACATGAAGTATTACGTATTTAAAAAATAATAATAATAACAGGATATTGAAATGTATAATGACAGTAAGATTCATAATAATAAATTTTAAGACACAACGCTAATAACAGACTTAATAAACTGTGTTTTAGAGAGTATTAAAACAATAATTTTAAAAACTGAAGAGTAAGCATTCAAACCATGTTTTAACCAAATATTGTTTTCCAGATCACTTTGTAAAAATACTAAAAAATTTACGAGCTGGCACACTTCCCACTTCCAAATCATGTTAGATGATAAATCACATAATTATTATCCTTATTATTATTAGTGAAGTTTAAAAAAAAAAAAAAAAAAACGAAATTTAAACAGATTTCGACAAAAGTTAAAAATTACCTATAAATAGTGTTTATGAAAGTCAAAAAGTCGGTAAATTCAGTTAAAATTTAAAGATTTTATAGAGTTGTTTTTATTTATTTATTTGTTTATTTTAAAATAATAAATTGATTTTTTCCCCCTAGCCACATTTGCATTGATACTTTTGGCATTTTATAATTTTCAAACTAGTGTTCTTCCTAGTTAAATCCTAATATGTAAATTAAGATTTTCTCGTCAATTCGCCACGTATTAACATTTTCCCTGAGAGCTAGTATTTTGCTAAAAAAGGTTTTGAGTCAAAAGAAAAAAATTAGAAGGTATGCGTGTTGGAGATCAAAATAAAATAAAATAAATAAATAGTTTAAAAAAAAGATCCCCCTCATTTAAGAGTCACCTATATACATATATATATATATTATATGTATATAATTTGTCTTGAGAACAATGAAAAGAAGGAGAACGAGAAAGAAAATTTAACAGATGAATAATTCACCACAAAGGCCAATTTGGTAACTAGTTAACTTGAATAAGTTTAATAATTTTAATTTGTTTGAATAGTTTTCATGTTTTAAATTTAAAAATATTACTTACCTATATATATAACACTGCATTTAGACAAATTTAAAACAATATTCACTCTCTCTGACTTGAAAAGTAATCTGGTGTGTCACTCACACGACTTTCTCTTACCCTGAAATTTAATACTATAAATATAAGTTGGAGATTAAGAGGTAAGATAACGAGAACTGATATGTAAATCTATGTTACTAGAACAATTCAAATTAGGCTCTAGTTCTGTGTGAGGGGGGGCTACTGCCCCCCCCCATCCCCGTTTCATTATTGCACATACATTTATATAGAATTTAAACCTGTCATTAAAATTAAAAGTTCACTTAAAATTATTCAGACAACTTTCACACTCAACATTCCTTGAAACTTATCAGTCTTAATCAAACGTGTCTAGCAACAAACTTATATTAACTTGAAGATACAACTTTTGGATCTCTTAAAATTATTCGTTTTTAAGTTACTCTAAGAAACACAGACAAAGATCAAATGTTAAAAATTTGACTTCGGCAATCACGAAGCCTCAAAACATGTAAATATACAAAATACAAGCTATGAATATTTAGATTTAAAACATATATTATTTACCACATGTCTATGAGGAATTCATTTCAGTTCCTGAGCAACATTCCAGAACATGATAAAATATTATAGTTAATCACTTCCACTAACAATAAAAAAGAATGTTATTGCTTAAATATTTGCACCCATACATATCTTTTGAAGATTATGTACAGACCAAATGGTGTACCTAAATATATTCCTATAGTAATAACACACGGCACAACCTGAAATACATTTCCACCAATTTTCAGCTATTGTCGCACTATAATCTAGTTCTTTTGTGTAGCCCTGTAAATGAACAGTGAACGATTTCCGAACCATATTCTACATGAGACATGTTTTTATGCATATAAAAATATGTGTTCATTTCATTTGTTTTTGTGCAGTCTATAGCTGTTAAACTCTACTTACCTGCAATTTCCCTCATACACGTAATGTATTTGAATTTATATTGGGTGTCCCTGTACACGAACCATTTGCTTCATCTCGACGAAAAGCTTATTGTAGCATCCCTATATCATACACATTTAGAATACCAAGTTTTACCCTGAAATTTAATAATATAAGTACGGATTGGAGATTAATGGTTAAGATAGCGAGTACTGTTATGTAAACCAATGTTAAAACAATCCAACTTCGGCTTCGGAAAAGCTTTATTTGACAAATAATTCTATGTGAGGGGGGGGGGGGCTATCGCCCTCCTCAACCCCCCGTTTCATTATTGTACCTACGTTTATAGAAAATTCAAATCTGTTATTAAGTTCAAATGTTCATTTAAAATTATTCAGATAACTTTTACACGCATCATTCCTTGAAACTTATCAATCTTGAACAAACTTTTCTAGTAACAAACGTATTCAGTGCAAAATACATCATATGCGTTTCCTGAAATTATTTGTTTTTAATTTACTCTAACAGACACAGACAAAGATCTAACTATAAAACTTGACATCGGTATTCAGGAAGCCACAAAACGTGTAAATATACAAGAAACCAATCGATGAATATTTAGCTTAAAAAAATACATTATTTATCGTATGGCTTCGAGGAATTAATTTCAGTTCCTGAGCAGCATTCCTAGACATAATAAAATATTATATGATATAGTATATAGTAAAGCACTTCCACTAACAAATAAAAAAGAATGTTGTGGCTTAAATATTGGCAGAACTGTATATCTTCTAAAAGTTATGTACACGTCATATTGCGCATATAAATATAATCATGTATTAACAACAGTTGGCACAACCTGAAATACACTACCATAAATTTTCAAGTATTGTCGCATTATAATCTAGTTCTTTTGTGTAGCCCTGTAAATGAATAATGAATGATTTCTATACCATATTCTACATGAAACATGTTTTTGCGCATATAAAATATATATATTTGTTTCATTGGGTTTAGTGCAGTCTATAGCTGTTACTCCCTTAACGCGCGCTGTCCTCGCTGCGAGGACGCAAAATTTAAGATCCCGGAAAATTTTTAGCAAAAATTTACGTTTATAACATAGTTTAACACGTTATAACCTTAATAGGTTAACACGTTTATAACCTTAAAATTTAAAATTTCTTTTAGTTTAATCCAGTTCATGAATTCCGGTGCAGTATAATTTAAATGATTTGAAATATCTTGCGCCGCAAAGGGTCAAACTCTACTTACCTGCTGTTTCCCCCATAGACGCAATGTATTTGAATTCTTCTGGATGTCCCTGTACACGAACCATTTGCTTGATCTCGACGAAAAGCTTAGTGTAGCGCCCATGCATAGTACACATTTAGGATACTAAGTTTGAACTTTCTGCCATAATTTATTTTTGAAATATGCTGATAAAAGACACACACACATACAGACACCCACACAAACCAACCGCTAAAAACATGGTTTTTAGATTCAGGGAATCTCAAAACATGTAAATATAACAAAAACTTAATTTCGAAAATTTGACCCAAAAACAATACTTTCTCGACCCTATGGGTAAGAGAAAGGAAAAGGGGGAAAAAAAAAGGAAGCATTTATATAAATGCGCAAATTTAAATATCTAAATGCTTCTTTATATACACCTTCTTTTAATTAAGTAAAAGAATATTCGTTTCGCTATATAAATACAATAAAATGTATTTTTCACTAAGCCAATAAGGAAAATTAAGCAAGTTTTATAAATTCATTTATAGTATAATCAATCGATTTTTTTTTCTTTTTTTCTTTCCCGTTTTAACCAATTTTAATGACACGACCGTCTTCGTCAAATTTATTTAAAATGACATTTTTTATATATTAATACACGATAAATTTTAAACGCATATGCACTTTTTTTTTTTTTTTCAATCGGCTTTTTTAGATTTTATTACAATCTGGAAAATATTTTCACTATGTCTGTCTGGACTGAAATTGTTATTAAAGTTGTGCCATGTTGGAATTATTTTCTAAGATAATTAATACAAATAAATTTTCAGTAGAAAATAATTAATTAATTTTACAGTAACTCAGTTGGTTATCCGCATATCACACTAGTCCATCTGTACATCCCAGTAAAAAAAAGTACTTCTAGCAAATCATATTATTACACTAGCCACCTTCGGCGACCAGCTAGTTCGCGATCCTTGAAAAATCCGACTTTACGAAACTCCCGCTCGGTGGCGCCTGCGGCGCCTTTTTCCCGTTTCAGGTCTTACAACAGCTTAGTGACATATAGTGAAAATAGCTTAATTAAAAATTTTAATCTCAGTAAATTCCCGCTCAAGAAATTGACGGAATAATGGTGTAACATGTAAGTTTTTTATTTTATGTCAACCACGTGAATTTTTAGAATCCGAATCCTATTTCTTTTAGACAGAAAAAAAATCGTAGTCACCATTTCCAGTAAACCACTCTAAATTTTGCATAATAAGAGACTAGTCTATAGCTGCACCTAAAAGCTTACAATTTCTGAAAAAAAAAAAAAAAAAGAGTTAACAATAATACTCGGTAATATATATATATATATATTTTTTTTTTTAGGGAATAAAAAAAAAAGTATAAATTAAAAATGTTCTTTTAAATAAAATTCAAATTATTAAAAGATGATTAAAAAAATTTTTTTAGCTATTATTATTATTATATCAGTAATTAACGTCTCGGAAATTCCTATAAATAAATTAATATTTTAAATCCGATTGCATTTTATGGTATTTTTTATTCATTAATTTACCTCAAAAGTTTTGGATTTTTTTTTTTTAACTAATTAGTCTAATAATGTTAAGTAATTTTTTATTTATTTATTTTATACTTATGTTATGTAACATAAAACAAAAGTTATTATTATTATTATTTTTTTTTTTTTTTTTTCAAATTTCTGAACTAAAGTCTAACTGTTTTATTATGTTTAGTAATCTAAAGCAGTGGTGTAGTTGTATTTTATTTTTCTATTTATTTTTAAACTTTTCATCATAGTACAATAGATAAATAAATAAATAAATAAATAAATAAAAATAAATTTTTATCCTGATGTTAACGAATATTATCAGTTTTTAAAGCTTATTGGAAAAAATCAACATTTCTCTCTCTCTGCCATACATGGTACAGAAAATATTACTTTGAGATCAAATTATCCATTCTAAGTTTTTGTTACAATTACACGTTTTGTGGTTTCCCGAATCCGAAAATCAAGTTTTCAGCAGTTGGTCTGTGTATTTGTTATCAATATAACCCAAAAATTTATGTTAGCAACCCAAAAAGTTATGTTAAGTCCAACTTCGGTATTATAATTCTGTATGGCATGACAGTACTACATGTTTATTTATTTTTTTTTTTTTTTTAACTCAAACAAAGGGTTTATGTACATTGACATTCAAAAATATTCAAATACAGTGCGTATATTGGAGAAATTCGTGATATGAAAAGTTTTAAATATTATATTTTTATAAATTGCAATTTTCTTTGGCATCAACTGGAATTGATAAGAATCATCAGATCATTTAAAAGTGTTCCATGGTCTTATGCGTAACGTATAAAAAGAGATATTGCCGATGGCGAGTTTTTTAATAAATTTTAGCGAAAATTATTGTTGTGAATAAATCATTTCGCTAGATCTGTTACTCACTTTTAATCTTGCTCTTGTTCTGTGTAATTTTTCTTATCTAAATTTTTACTCTCTCCGTGCTTTTGTTATACATCGAAAGAGTACTTCTGATTTTTTAATTTATTGTCATACGTTAATTTTATTCTCTCGGATATATTATGAGATAGTAAAGACATGATATTTGAAAAAAGTGGTCAGTTGGTGTTCGTGATATTTTATGAACAATGCAATGTGAGTTTGATGTATTTGACATGGTGTAGTACTTGTTTAGAAAATTTCCTGTACAAATTAAGAAATTATTATTTCATCAAAACATTTAATTTAACATCTGGTGCCGTAACCAGGATACAGTGCTGGAATATAGCGGACACAACGCAACCTGCTAACGAATATACAATATTTTTTATACTATATTTATAAGGTATTTTTTATATTGTATATTTTTATGCAAGTTTTAAAATAGAATATATGAAATTTTCCATATCACATAGTATATTTATCAGCCTAATATTACTCTGGACATAATTAAAATAACGCATTTTTTATACATGCATAAAAACGTATTTTCTATAAAATATGATACGAAAAGCATTCGCACCATTCGTTCACAGGACTGCACAAAAGAATTCGAATAAATTTGGACAAGAGCCGAAAATTGCTGAAAATTCATATACAGCTACTTAAAATGAGTCGAAGTCGGTTGAAAATTCTCTCATTAATTTGGAATAAATTGTTAAATTTAATAGTAATTTTAAATGCTTTATTAATATAATTATAATATTTAAATGGGGGGAGGGGTTGAGGGGTATGGCATCCCGCTTCACACAGAAACGTATTGAAAAAAAAAAATCTACTTTGAGAGTATTCAAATACAACAAGCACGTCTTATCTTACACCTTAAACAGTTATAATAATTGTTCTTTTTAATACTTTACATTTTACAACAAAGTTGAAAAAGTGTTTTTGACTTAGGTTTGTCTGTCCATCAGTCCGTCTATCTATCCACGCTCTAACTCCCGTAAATATCCGTGGAATTCCTTGAAACTGGTATAATTTATTTAAGTTCATTATGGCATGTTCCCTATTGAAAATGAAGTATATACCGCCATTAGTTTGTGTACAAGGACATCCTAAAGAATTCTAAAACATTGCATTCTATGAGAAGCATCATATTCTACTACCTTTATTTTGCACAAATCATAAAGAAACTGATATATGTACCCCTCCCCCACCCCCCGCCAAAAAAAAAAAAAAAAAAAAAAAAAAAAAAAAAAAAAATTATATAGACTATAGTATGATTAGCATTAAGATTAACGGGGCTACACAGAAATATTTAGATATATTAATGGTTATAATTGGAAATTGGTGTAGCAACATTTTCGTTTTTATTAAGCCTTTTTAACACTTTTCAACAATGTAAGTTATTATGATGTTAATTATGATGTCTTTCTGTCCATCTATCTATATGTCCGCCTCTAGCGTCCAAAATTATTTTTAGAATTTCTTTAAAATGATATAGGTTATTCACTATAACGTTTCCTGTTTAAAATGTTATAAATAGAACAACTAGTTTGTATACAGAGATATCCAAAAGAATGGCAACGTATCGTGTCATGGGAGGCATTTTTATAAATCATATTTACATAACTTTGTACTGCACAAATCATAGTGAAATTAACATTTGTCATTCACAGGGTAAAAAGTAAAATATTTTCTATAGAATATGGTATCTTTAGCGTTATGATTTACAAGGCTACAGTGAAATATTTAGATGCGTGAAAGGCTACAGTTGGAATTCCGTTTGTTTTACGCGTTTATAACACTTTCCATATGTTTCCCATTTCATAAATGTTTCAGATTTATTATGAATTAAATTTTGTTGTTATTTCAATTTTATTTTAATTTTTTTTCAATTTTATGTCTGTCTTTCTGTTAATTCGTTCTATTCGTTGTGTGATCTCACACAGGCAAAATACATTGAAAGTTAAATGATGCAAAGAACGCGTATATTTGGAAAGTGTTATTAATTTGTGCAAACCGTATGATTTTTCATTCTTGTTTTATAGTAGACAAATAATAATAATAATAATAATAATAATGTCACCATCTGTTTTTTTCTCCCCTGGAAATGGGAAGTTTGTTAAATAGCTCTTAAAACATGTTTTTTAATAATTAAGTGCTGCATTGAAATTTAAAATTGCATTTAGAAAAATATGCAATTCACTTTTTCCTATATATTTTTCATAAAATTCCTTAAATATTTCGTAATATATAAAATGAAATTCTCAAATTAGTTTAAATAATAATAATAATAATAATAATTACATGTATCCGCTATTTATTACTATTATTATTACATCTAGGCAAGAAAGATGTCACAACCAAAAAATGCAATATTTGTGAGACATCAGCTTAAAGAATCTTATTAAATAAAACTGACCTAAATGCCTGTAACAAAACTATCGCAACTGCTTCTTGAGTGAATAAATTGCAATATAGAGACGTGACGCTTTTCATATACGTTGGGCCATTTCATACACTTTTTTTCAGTGGCATGCGCTCAAAATTACCATTTTTTGACTGGTGTCACTTTTTGCTAGGAGTGCAGTTTTTTCCATGAAATGTTTTTCAGAACCTAAACAAGTATATATGTTTTTGAGTTCTAACAACAATTTTTAATGTTTTCTAGATATGCATGTGTATTGGCGTTCATCTTTTAATTATAGAATTTTTCAATATATTCTTCTCTTGTGAAAATATTAAAATATTTTTAAGAATATATTTCAATATTTTTTAAATATTTCTGTATTTTTAAGAAAATATTAAAATATTTTTAAGAATATATTTCAATATTTTTTAAATATTTCTGTATTTTTAAGAAAATATTTCTAAACATTTAAAGAGAGATCTTTGAATTATTTATTAAGCAAATACTGATTTAAATCCGCGATTCGATTTCCCTATCGAAACGGAAAAGAAATTGTTTTCATTATGCAATATTAATCAGAGGTCGATCCAGGCAAAATTTGGGTCCCTTTTGCGGCCCCTTCACAAAATTCCACATAGTAAAAAGGGACCCTTCACAAAATTCAAATTCACAAAAAGGGACCCTTCACAAAATTCAAATCCATAAAAAGGGACCCTTCACAAAATTCAAATTTATAAAATGAGTCCCTTCACAAGATTTTGTTTTATGAAAATGATCCTTTTATTAAATGTTTTCATATTTTCAGTATTATTTTTAATTAATGCCTTAATTTGGCTCAACGAAACTCTGTATTAACTTGATATTAAACATTACATAAAGTGATTGTAAAAACGGAAGATTTTACACAGTATTTTACTCTTTCACAAAAATATTTTATATTTCACAAAAATAAATAAAAATTTCACAAAAATATTTTGTTTTTCACAAAAAAGGACCCAAAACTAAAAACCTGGATCGACCCCTGTTAATGTAAAATTCAATAATAAGAAACATTTATATATGTATTTGTAACATTATCTAATAGTTTTATATTTCTTCCTGTTGTATTTTTGTTTCATTATGTAATTAATATCAATGTAAAATTGATTAACATATTAAATATATAATGATAATAAGTTAATAAAATATAGTAAATATCTTATAAACACCTATATTATTTTTAATATTTATAAACTTAAAATGCAAGACCGATTTTATTAACAGTCCAAATTTTATTAATAGAGATTTTATCAGACATGTTACTTTTCAGCCTTAAGGCTGAATTCAGCCTTTTTAAGCTTAAAAATTATTATTCTTGGGATCGATGCAAATCAGCATTAAATCTTTTTGGACATGTTTAGGGGGAGGGGGTCAGCCTCAGTTTGTGCATTATATTATTAGTAATTTCTGTGTGATTGGCTTTCAAGAAATGTCAAATTCAAACTTGGAGAAAATGAAAAAGAAATAGCAGTTCAACTGCATTTTCCAAATGAACTTGAACTACATTATTTTGCTAATCAATTGCCCCAGCAAACAATGCTTCTATAGAATAAACTTATTTTCAAGTATATGTAATAAATTTGTCTGTTTTTTAAGCAATTACAACTATTTTAATTATAATTAATATGATATTCAATATAAGATTTATTGTTCTGATTTTGTTTATTGTGTGTACATGTATGCAATCAGATTTAACATTATTTTTATTGTTGAAAAATTTATATTGTGTCAGTTACCTGATACCACTTTTGAGATGAGGGGGGGGGGTCGTGAAAAGGTCAGCCCTTTTTTTCTGTAAGCTTGTACCATGTCTGTTATATTAACAGAGGAAAATACGGCATTAATTTGCTTAATTTTGATCTTGAATGAAAGAGTTTTGTCTATAAATGTATCGAATTTAGTTTTTTTTTTTTTCACTGTAAATACTGCAAGTTAATCGCTGTCAACAAGTAAAAAAATGTTTTTACGCATGCGTAATGATTATTTGGGATGTACCTTTAAATGTTAACGCTGACAACAGATCTGTTAACGCATGTGCTGACAACAGATTCGTTGTTACACTAGACCAAACAGTTTAATGATTTCTTTCTTTCACTGTCTAATAATTAAGAAACTGACGTTATATTTTATTACAAACTTTTGCTAAATTTGTGGAAAATGGCGTCATTTTAATTTCATCTCAGTGCTAATCACAAAATTACTTCAAACTCAAATGAGTCTGTTTAGAACTACGCGTACTTCGTAAAATGGTCAACTTAGATGTATTCCATAAAATTTCAAAAAAATATTTATTATTCTTATTTATTTATTTATTTATTGAATTTTTTATTTGCGATAAACTATCATTAAGTAGTTATATTTCTGTTTAACAGTCTCACATAGAATATATTTTTTTATTTTCTCTTACCCATATACATGGCAGAGAAAGTATTACTTTTGAGTGAAATTTTCGAAATTGAATTTTTGTTATATTTACACGTTTTGAGATCACCTGATTAAAATAATAATAATAATAATAATTACCGGTTGGTCTCTGTGTGTGTCTGTCTGTATATCTGTTATCAGCATATCTCAAGAACAAACAGTATCAGGAAATCCAAACTCGGTATTCTATATCTGTGTCGTATACTGGTGTTACACTAAACTTTTTGTTGAGATCAAGCAAATGTTTCGTGTTTAGGGCCAACGAAAAGAATTCAACAGGGCCGTTCAAGAGATTTCTGGACCTCTCAAAATGTGCAAAAGCATCGAAAACTCGAAGTGAAAATTTTTACGAATCTAATACTTTCTTCTAAGAAAGTAATAAAAACGAGGAATGAAGAACAAATCGCTGTTTTTATTGAAACGAGAAAAATCTTGTCCGTATCTAATCCATCCTGCTCCATCTTGTGGCAGTTGATGACAGAAGTTGAGATAGTTCCCACATGACTTCCCTCTCACGAAAAAGGTGTAGATGGATATTTCCGCCTCTACAGACGAACAAGGGCTTATTTAATTGACTCACTAGATCTCAGTTAAAGTAAAGAAAAATTGATTCTGATATCAGATAAATATGCAGATTTTTTTCTATTCAGTCTAAATTTTTTACATTCTCATAAGTAAAGTTCAAATATTTTGAATTTTATAGTACAATATGATTACAGTTAAAACTTCCGTTATAACACCATCCTGCTGCTAAAAGGAACAAACGAATTACCATTAAATTCGGTATGCAGATGATTCACAACATGCTCTAAAGTAATCAAAATAATAATAATAATTATTATTATTATTTATTTGTTAGTTAATTAATTAATTAAAAAATTCTTTAGTTTAAAAATTGCACACCAAGTGCGAGGAAAATTAGCAAATTTAGCAAATGGAATGATTGACAGGGATTCAAAAACTAATTATTATATCTTTTAATTATTTTTGCTTTTCGAATGAGTCATTTGCTTTGTTATATTTTCCGTTATACCATGCAAAAAGAAATAAAACTTTTCCACTCAGGCAAAGGATAATTTCAAATTCTTTTTTTCTTTTTTACTTTCTTCTATATATTATAAGAATAAAGTACTGGTTGAAAATTTTCGACCTCCGGTTTTCGAATGTCCTAAACACGCTATGACTATTTTTAAAAATCTTTGTCTGTCTGCATGTATCACAAATTTTGTGGACACTGTAACTCACGAACCACTAAACGAAATTTAACCAAACTTAGTATTTAATTGGACTTTGACCTAAACTGGTGCTGATTACATTTGGGGATCAATCGCTTAAAAGATGGCGCAGTCATCCCAATTTTCATAACTTTTAATATGAAAGTGTAGGGCAAAATTTCGTATAAATGCATATAATGGGAATTATTTTTAACGAATGATTGTAAAATTCATAAGAATTATTAATAATAGTAAACTAGGAAAAAGTATTGTGCATGTAAGGATATCGCCCCTCTCCCTAAGAGATTGTGCCAGATTTTCAAGTAACAAAATTGGCTTTCTTTGTACATTTGGTGTTATGCTTCTACTAAGATGAAAATCGCCTGAATTCATCATGGAAAATAGATTCTTTAAATAATTGTTTTAATAAATAATTTGCAGTCTGCGTGAATTTGTATAGGAAAATTGAGAAGAAAGTGTTATGTTGTGGCCGGAACATGGCAGTTTGTATTCTTTACTTTCTCTTGCCCATATATGGTAGAACAAATATTGTTTCTTGTATCTTTTTTAAAAATTGAGATTTTGCTATATTTACTCACGTTGAGGTCTCATTAATCAGAAAATTAGATTTTCAGTGATTGATTTTTATATCTCAGAGTCTGTTATTAGCGTAATTTAAGAATATATAAGAGCTAAAAATCCAAACTTGGTATTTTGAATCAGTATTATATGAGGAAGCTACTTGAAACTCTTTATTGAGTTCGGAAATCGGAAAAAAAATGTTCATGCATAAATATCTACAAAAATATTTTACATTATTTCAAGACTTTCTATTGGCGAAATTTCTGCTTGGTGTTAACATCATCTTTAGACTGCGCTGAATAAAATTAAACTGAAAAACATTTTTTATTTGCCCAAAAACTTGTCTCATATAGAATATGGTGGGGAAAATATGTATTCTTCGTTCACAAGGCCATAGACAAAAGAATTCGTGTATGTTAGCGATAAGTTTGGAAGTAGCTCGAAATACATTTCAAGTTGCCTTAAGTGTTTTTCATTCTTGCTATATATATGAGGGATAATATATACAACTGCATATGTAATTTAGAGATAAAATGTACAGGACTACTGAAAAATGGACGTATAGATGAGAGGAGGGTATTATTAATTGGTGTCATAGTTTACGCATCTGCTAATAATAATAAATTCATAATTGTTACAGCCGTTTTATTATTTTGCATTCATCGATTAGGTATTTGCTTTTTGCGCAGTAATACTGACTTATGTCAAATTGAAATCGTTTATTTTAAAGGACTTTGCTAACATGCAAAAATAAATTTATCTGTTACCTTTCTACTGGAACACCCCGAGCGCTCGCAGATGAAGACACTCTTTAATTATTTTAAAACTAGCAAAAGAGTCGTTTGAATTTAATATATCTCACACTCAGCAGTCCACATTAACCCTTTGCCGGCCATAACGCTCTAAAGCGCTCTAAACAGTTTTGTCAAATTTAAAGACTGTTTTATTCAGCTATCACCAATAACTTTGAGGAGTGATATTTGATATACATAATAGACGAATAACCTTCGAAAAGAGTCTTTAAAATTGACAACACTAACCAGAAAGTGAAATTAAATAGTACAGGTAAAGGGATAATTTACACTTAAAATATTCATCGAAATACATTTAGCAAAATTAATTTGAATTTTAACGGGTTATAAACAGTCCTGAGTGTAATATAAAAAATATTTTTACTTTATTTTTTTAATGAAAATCTAATATATCTTTTTCAAAGTATTAATTATTTTTAAATTAAAAATACTTTTTTATATAGTTCGAAAATATATATCCTAATTACCAATACCATCAACGCTATTCTTTTTCTTCAAGTATGAATAAATATTCTCACATAGGGAGACTCCACAATTCTTTCTCGATCTTAGCATTTCTTTATTCGGCGTCAAATTTTTTCGGTGAAGTCGAACAAAAATTCGGTTTTTCAAAAATTTAATTCGATTCTGTTACTTCTCAATTTCCAAAAGCAAAATGTTGGCTGATTTCCATTTCATAGCAGAAATTTAAATTCTTGTCAGTTTAACAAATGGCTTCTACTTTATATTGAACGCTGCGTTTCTGTTATTTAAATGCAAATCAATAACTCGTTCTATCTTAAAACTATCTATAGGGAAATTCTCGCCATACCATTATGTAAAATAATTGCATGTTAAAGCAATAACGGGAACGAGAATAATTCAATTGTGTATATAAGATAAATTAATTATAAGAGGAGCTATTCAAAGCGTTTTACATATTGAAAGAAATATCTTTTAACTATATAGTATCTTTATTCATTGGAATTATTATTATTTTCATAGAATGTAACTCACATGATGTGCACTCAGAAATAAACACGAAGAAACCTTAATTAACCTTTAGAAATAACTGATTTCTATTACTTTTCAGCAACGTTCAAAAGTGTTTAAAGTGGATCCGTCTGTCTGTCCGCCTGTCTGTGTGCTCTTTCACCTCCATAAATATTTGTAGAATGCCTTGAAATGAAGATATATAATTCTGTTTTCTTAGACAAAGTTTACTAGTGAAAATTACATTGATTCCATTTCTTATAAGAAATTTAAATTTCAATCAGATTGACAAATTGCTTCTACTTTTTATTGAACGTCCCGGTTCTGTTATTTAAATGCAAATCGATAACTCGTTCTACATTAAAATATCTTACGGTAAATTCTTGTCGTATCATTATGATAAAGAAATGCATGTTAAAGGAATAATGAAAAATGGAACCAATTCAATTGTGTAGCGAAGCTAAATTAATTTTAAGAAAAGATATTCAAAGTGTTTTACATGTTGAAAGAAATATCTTCTCAATCTATAACTGGGATTATTAATGTTCTCCTATAAGATAACTCACTTGATGTGGATTCGAAAATAAATTTTCTTTAAAATGTTATTCATTTTTAATATTTTCCAACAACGTTTCAAAGTGATTAACTTAGATTCGTTTGTCTGTGTGCATTTTCACCTCCGTAAATGCTTTTAGTGTGCCTTGAAACCAACATATATAATTTCGATTCTTGCAAAAATGTTTGCCATTGAAACTGAAATAGACTAGCAGATTGATTTGACACAAAAATATTCCGACATGTTATGAAATGTAAGTGGCGATTTTTCAAAGTGCATTTTCAGTTTTTTTTTCTTTTAATGTTAGATATATATATTTTTTAATATGTTAATGAATATTTTATGTATTAAAGATGCTTTTATGTAATTAAAAGCTACTGATGACAAAATATTAAAGCTGTTCGACCTTATTAATTTGCTCATACTTGAAATAATCAAAATACAGGGTGGGGCATAAAGATCTCCCCATTTTAAGAGGTCAATAAAAATATATAAGACATTGAAAACAAATATTTTATGTTTACATTCGGAAAGAATAATGTTTGCCATTAATTAATTTTTACAATCTGCAACAATTTTTGCTGTTTATGAAAAAGAATATCGTCTTGTTTACGAGCTGAACGTCGTGGTGATTGCGTTACAGCATCACTTACTGCTGCCACGTTCTCCAGAGTTCGAACATGACGGGGTCTACCGGGCGACTTTTGTTTTAAACACGAACCTGTTTCTCTAAAATTAGCAACCCATAAGGATATTGTCTTTCTGTCGGGTATTTTTCCATGCCTGTTTACGCCAAAGTGCCTACGAAATAATCGTTGCGTTTGAATGATGGAATCCGCGTTTTTAAAATAAGTTTCAACAACAAACGCCGATGTTCACTTGTCCAAGACATACTGTCAACTGAAATAGCGTAACCAGGGAAATATAACAGCGCTACTTCGGATACGCCCTCTACAGTAGCGCCGCCGCAGCGACAGCGGCAAATTAGGGAGATCTTTATGCCCCACCCTGTATAATTAGCTATAGCTAATGTTTTCTGTCTATATTCTAAATAAAAGTGACAAAATGTTTTTTCCGCACTCATACTTTTCTTGCTGAATAAGCAGTTGTACAGAAGTCCCAGTTAAATAGTCTTGTTATTAAAACAAAGGTTTCGTTATAGCGTATATTTTATACGTACCAAAATGTTCCAAGAACACATATCCCGATTATGAATTTTCTTTTAAATTTACTCAAAAATAATAAAACTTTTCATTTGTATGACGATTCCATGATTCTTTTCTTCTTCTTTTTTATTTATCTTGACGCTCCTTTATTCTTCTTCAAATTTTTCGCTTTTTAGTCAAACAAAAATTCGGTTTCTCGAGAATTTAATTAGATTCTGTCACTTCTCAATTTCGGAAAGCGAAATGTTGGCTGATTTCCATTTCATAGAAGAAATTTAAATTCCGGTCAGATTGACAAATGATTTCTACTTTATGTTGAACTTTCTGGTTCTGTTATTTAAATGCAAATCAATAACGCATTCTACCTTCAGGTAATAGCTACCCACAGGGAAGTTCTTGTTGTACCATTATGCATGTTAAAGGAATAATGGGAATGAAAATAATTCAATTTTGTAGCGAAATTAAATTAATTTTAAGAAAAGTTATTCAAAGTGTTTTTTATGTTAAAAGAAATATCTTTTCAGTCTATATCATCTTTATTCATTGGGATTATTAGTGTTCTTCTGTAAGGTTACTCACGTGAGGATTCAAAAATAAAATTTTCTTTAGAAAGGTAATTCATTTTTAACATTTTACAATAACGTTAAAAAGCGTTTAACTTAAATTCGTCTATCTGTCTATGTGATGTCGATAATCACATATTCTAAAAAATATATTATCATATTAAAAATTAAATTAAATTAAACTAACGAACACATGTTTATGACCTCTAAATTGCAACTTAAATTCACATACACTTTAAATTTTTACATTCGCCCTCTTCTTACATATGTATCCAGTTGTGAAATAGATTTTGATGGCCGGGAATATTGACGTATTAACTGAATACAAATTAAAAACACAACTTGAGAAAGTACGTACGAAGTAATGCAACAACTCAGGAAATCTTCAGAAATAGACATTATTCACTCTGTAGACTTATTTTATTTAAATATTTTAAAAATATTAAACATCTGTGGCGACCATATACGTGAATATAAAAATTAATAAATTTTTGAAGTTATTACAAAGTACGGAGTGGAGGGGGAGCTTACATTTTTGGGATGAAGTCGCGCTTCGATTTCTTGATTAAACGTCGCCAGAGCTCTAGTCGACTCCAAATTCAAAAAGTAGCGAAAAAAATATTTGTCATTATGTTATGTATAAATACATACAATTTTTGAAAAGGTTACCACATGATTATAAATCAAACGGTCCTCACTAAACGCCAAAACACGCCATGAGAACCGAAACTTTTAAGCAAAAATTAACGTACTATATTATGAGATAAAGAATGCACACAAGGCGACAAACTGCCTTTATTTTGTAAGATGAAAAGAAACCGAATTAGGAAAAGCCAAAACAAGCTATTGTAGATCTGCATTAACGTTAAAGAACGAATGATATATGATCAAAGGTTTCGATAGAGTTGCAATAAGCTAAAGATACATATGTGGGAAGAGGGAGAATGTAAAAATTTAAAGAACATACTGTATGTGAATTTAAGTTGCAATTTAGAGGTCATAAACATGTGTTCGTTAGTTTAATTTAATTTAATTTTTAATATGATAATATATTTTTTAAACTATGTCATTATCGACATCACAGTCTATGTACATTCTAACCTCCTTAAATATTTTTAGAAGGCTTTGAAAAGACATATATAATTCTGATTATTTATGCATTCCATACTATAAAAACGACATAAATGTCACTACATTTTTACTTCAGGACCACAAGAAAATATTCCAATACATTATGAAATATAAATGGAGATTGTACGAAGTGCATTTTCAGTTTGTTATTATTATTATTATTATTATTATTAGTTTTTTTTTTCTTTTTTTTTCGAATATGTATTTTATGTATTAATAATGTTTTTATTTAATTAAAATAAAAACTAATGATGACAAAATATTAAAGTTATTCGGCTATGTTATTTTACTGATACGTTAAATAATCAAATTACAATTAATCACGTCTGATGTTTCCTATTAATATTCTAAAGAAAAGTGAGAAAAATATTTTTCCACACCCATACTTTTACTGCTGGAAAAGTTATTGTACTGGAGACCCAGTTAAACACTCGAAGTATTAAAATAAAATATTACATTATAGCGTGTATTATATAAGTATCTAGTTATTTAAAAAAATAAATAAATAAATAAAAAAGGTTTTCTTTAATTTTACTTAAAATGAATAAATATCCTCATGTGTGTGACGATTCCATGATTCTTTTTACTTTCTTCTATATGTAATATAGAGAAAGTATTGGATTCGCGAAAATTTTCGACCTCCGTTTTTTGACGGATCTACACGTTTTAGGATGTCCTGAACACGAATTGATAGTTTTTAAAAAATGTCTGTCTGTGTGTCTGTCTGTCTGTCTGTCTGTGTGTCTGTCTGTCTGTATCATTTTTTTGTGGACGCTGTATCTCACGAACTAATGAATGAAATTTAACCAAACTTGGTATTTAGTTGCACCCTGACATGAACTGGTGCCCATTAGATTTGGGGATCAATAGCTCAACAGGTGGCGCTGTGATCGCATTTTATGCAATTTTTTAACATGGCAGCATAGGACAAAATTCCGTATAAATGGGCATAATG
Source organism: Salticus scenicus (assembly GCA_963930645.1). Lineage (NCBI taxonomy): Eukaryota > Metazoa > Arthropoda > Arachnida > Araneae > Salticidae > Salticus > Salticus scenicus. The sequence goes on along the minus strand of OZ005656.1, from coordinate 14,267,623 downwards.
AGAATTATTTTAAACTTGTGATTGTAAAATTAATATGAATTATTGATAATAATAGTAGTTAACTAGGAAAAAAAATTTGTGCATGGGGTGGCATCGGTTCCCCCCCTGGGGGGGAAGTACCCCCCCGGGGGTGTTAAATTTTGAAGATGGGTATAATTCGAAAGATCTCGTCAATACCTTTAAAACGAATGGTTGAACCATAAATCTGTGATAATTTAAAACAAAGTTATCGATTTTTTTTTAGTTTTAACAAAAAAAAAACTTAGAAAAAAAAATCGTTTTTTTTTTTTTTTTTTTTTTTTTTTTTTAACGAAATTTTACCAAACTTGGTATTTAGTTGGTCCCCGACATAAACTGGTGCTGATTATATTTGGGGATCAATAGCTCAACAGGAGGCGCTGTGATAGCATTTTATCTAAATTTTTAACATGGCAGAATAGGACAAAAATTCGTATAAATGTGCATAATAAGAGTTATTTTACACTTGTGATTGTAAAATTAATATGAATTATTGATAATAGTAGTACGTAACTAGAAAAAAAATTTTGTGCATGGGGGGGCATCGCTTCCCCACCTGGGGGGGAAGTACCCCCCCGTGGGGGGTAAATTTTGAAGATGGATATCATTCGAAAGATCTCGTCAATACCTTTAAAACGAATGGTTGAACTATAAATCTGTGATAATTTAAAACAAAGTTATCGATTTTTTTTACTTTTAACCAAAAAAAAAAAAAAAAAAAATCGCATTTTTTTTTTTTTTTTTTTTTTTTTTTTAAATATTGTTAGTGATTGAATATGTATTAATTTTTACAAAAAAAAGAAAAAAAAAATCGTATTTTTTTTTTTTTTTTAATATTGTTACTGATTGAATATGTATAGGAAAATATAGAAGAAAGTCTTGTGGTGGCCACAACATACTAGTTTTCTTTCTTTTCGCGATGTTGGTGCTCCTTTAATCTTCGCAAATTTTCTCCTTTATAGTCGACAGAAAATTCGTTTTTACTTTCCGAACACTATAGTGAGGAAAGTATTGTAATCATGTCAAAAATCCGAATTCGAGATTTTGATGTTTCTATACGTTTTGAGGTCCCCTGAGTCCATTTTCACTATTTTTACGATGATGTATGTGTGTGTGTGTGTATGTGTGTATGTGTGTATGTCTGTGAGTGAACACGCTAGCGTCTAAACGCTTCGTTCGATTAACCTGAAAGTTGGTACGCATATTATAAGTCACCATAGTACGAACCCTATAGATTTTGGTGAATCTAGCACTTATAGTTTTTTTACAGGGACACAAAGAAAAATTCTTTATTATTATGGCCTATAGGAGCAAAATCTTAAAAGTGCGATAGCATCTAAACGCCTCATTCAATTGAGCAAAAATTTTATACACATATTATAGATCACAAATACTCAATCTGTTTAGATTTTGGAGAATCTAGCACTTATAGTTTTTTTACAGGGACACAAAGAAAAATTCTTTATCATTATGCCTATGGGGCCAAATTTTTAAAAATGTGATAGCGTCTAAACGCCTTATTAATCCGAGTAAAAAATTTGTACACATGTTATAGATCATAGTTGAACTAACTGTATAGATTTTGGAGAATCTAGCACTTACAGTTTTTTTACAGGGACACAAAGAAAAATTCTTTATCATTATGGCCTATGGGACTAAATTTTTAAAAGTACGATAGCATCTAAACGCCTTATTGAATTCAGCTGAAAATTTATATGAGTATTATAAATCACTGTTGCACTAACTATAAGCATTTTGGTGAATCTAGCATTTATAGGTTTTTACAGGGACACAACAAAATTTCTTTATCATTATGATCTATGGGCTCAAAGTTCAGTAGCGTTAAATAAAACAACGTGTAATAGATGGAGAAAAATGCTCAAACACTCTATTATGGTTTTCTCTCTTTTGTTTGTTTAACAACTGCTCTTTCTTTACTTTATCTACAAAACTGTTAATTACTCAATGTTCGGAAAGTCGAGTGGAGTCACTCCAGATTTTTTTTTTTTTTTTTTTTTTAATTAGATTCTGTCATTTTTCAATTTCGAAAAGCGAAATGTTGGCTGATTTCCATTTCATAGAAGAAATTTAAATTCCGATCAGATTGACAAATGGCTTCCATTTTACGTTGAACGTCTCATTTCAGTTATTTAAATGAAAATGAATAACTTGTTCTGTCTTTAATCTATCTACAGGGAAATTTTCGTCATATCATTATGTAAAATAAATTTACATTAAACGAGCAATAGGAATGGAAATAATTTAATTTTGTAACGAAGTTAAATTGAATTTTAAGAAAAGCTATTAAAATGTTTCATATGTTCTATAAAACATCTTTTTAATATATAGCATCTTTATTCATTGGAACTCAGTAGCTTTAACCAATAAACTCGCACGTTTATTCATATACAGTGAAACTTGGATAATTCGAACTTGTATAATTCGAAATTCTGGATAATTCGAGTTTTTTACTCGGTCCCTTGAATTTTGTATTAAAATAATGTTAAAAAATCGTGGATAATTCGAAATTTATTTTGGATAATTCGAATTTTTCATGCGATTAACTTTAAAATATTATAGTAAAATTTTTTCCCAAGAGTTTTCTCAGCTAAAATGCATTATTTATTTTAATAGTCTTTCAAAATAAGGATAAGGAAATACAAGAAAAGCCCCTACCTAGTGCATCAGAAGATATGGTGCATATACATGAACTTCGAGGGATTTTCGAATTGAAAGTCATGTCTGATGTGGAAGATTCTATTTTTGTATCAACTGATAGGTTGCAGTCATATGCTATGACACAAAGATTGTACTTTAAGAATCAATAAAAAATATCTGACTATTTTTTAAAAAAGTGTCGAATAATTAAGCTCGTAAAAAATATTGATTTAATGGGAGGGGGAAGAGGATGTAGCAATTTTCTTAGATAAAAAGTTTATATGTTAAATCTTTGATCGTAGAGTTTTAATTTCTTTTAATTTATCTCTTCTTTTTGACAAAATAGCATGCTTGCCAACATCCTAATTAATATTCTGTAGTGTTGTTAGTACCGCCCTTTTTTTCACACCAGTAAATTTTTAAAGTAATATTTTGCAAATACAATTACGATTAAATAAGAAGAAAAATACTCTAAAACGGATACTGGTGTGACAAAGAAGGCAGGGCTAACAATACTACGGAATTTTAATTAGTATGTTGGCAAGTATGAAATAGTATATGTAATTCGAATTTTTGGATATTTCGAATTTTTCTCGGGTCTCTTCAACTTCGAATTATCCAAGTTCTACTGTATATGCATTTTATTTAATTATGTATTAGTTCCCCATCATACTATGGATAGGTAATCGACAAAATTTTTTATCTTGTTTTTTCGATATTTTTTACACGTTTTGAAGTATAAAGAAGCCGGAAATCAGTATGTTGCCCGTGTGTAAAATGTTAATTTTGGTAGTGTGTTAGTTTTTACTTCCTTATACAAAGTATAAGGAAGTATAGAAATCCCGATTTGCAAAATGGATTTTGCATTTCACATTGCTCGAAAACGAATGATCGTTGAATGTTGCCAATTTATACGTGTAAATGTCATGATGTCTAGTTGTACACCTGCAAGTGTCGTCTTAACACGAGCTCTCGTTTTACAGATATAATGGACTTTACACGATTTTTCGTGACGTCTGTATGTATGTGTGTCTGTGTGTGTGTGTGTGAGTATGTCGCATAACTCAAAAACGGTTGGACGTAGAAAGTTGCGAATTGGTACATAGGTTTGTTATAACATCTAGTTGTGCACCTCCCTTTTTGGACTTTGTATGATTTTCCGTTTTGGAGATATTTAGGAAAATTAGGTTCATAATGGCCAAAATGTATCAAAAAACGGTAATAACTCAAAAACGGTTTGGACAAATCTTGCAATTTAACTGACTTCCCGACTAGCTAGACATTTGAAACTTTCAGAAAAGTTCAAAACACGTTGACAATGCATTTTTAAAAAATTTTTAGCCAACTGTTTCTATACCCGCTGCCTTCAGCAGCGTTTATGTGATTCAACAAAAAAATTATTTAACTAACTTCTCGACTAGCTAGACATTTGAAACTTTCAGACTAGATCAGAACAAGGTGAAAATGCATTTTTTTAATGCTTTCAGCCAACTGTTTAGGGTCCCTGCTGCCTTCGGCAGCGTTACCAGTACAAATCTTGCAATCTATTTTTAACTAACTTCCCGACTAGCTAGACATTTAAAATTTCTGGAAAAACTCAGAACACGGTGACAATGCATTTTTTAAATATTTTTAGCCAATTGTTTCAGGTGACTGCTGCCTTCGATAGCGTTTATATGGTTCAACAGAAAATTTATTTAACTAACTTCCCGACTAGCTAGACATTTGAAACTTTCAGAATAGTTCAGAACACGGTGAAAATGCATTTTTTTAATACTTTTAGCCAATGTTTTCGGGTCCCTGCTGCCTTCGTCAGCGTTACCAGTACAAATCTTGCATCGGTTTTTAACTAACTTTCAGAAAAGCTGAACGGCACACGGTGATAATTTATTTTTTTAAATATTTTTAGCCAACTGTTTCGAGTCCAATGACAATGTTTTTTAACATTATGTATATTTCTAAAAGTGTATAAGGAAGTCATGTGGTGCCCACATCAGATTTTTTATTCTGTGCACACGATATCTCAGGAACAAATAATCGCAGACCAGTTTTAAAACATCACTTACGACACTGGCAAGAACCGTATTTGTTTCCAATGTTCTAATTTAAAAACTTTGTAAGTTCTTGTAAATTAACGTTTTTTTTAGCATTAAATAAAGGGGAAATTTTCGCAAAAATGTGTATTAAGAGAAGTTACTCGAAATTTGAGTTTTTTTTAACATGGCAGAATAGGGCAATATTTCTCATAAACTTGCGTTATGGGGATTATTCGATAGGAAATATTAAAAAGTTGCGTAAGAATAAAACTGGCCCTAATAAAATTAAACAACAAATTAGGATAAAGTAAATGTATCGAAACGGAGTTAGAATAGCCTAGTGAGTGTGGCATACCATTCCGCGACCATGACAAGTGATCGGTAAACTTCATTCCTCTTACAACTAATGTAGTATAGTATACCTTATAGTAGAAATTTATGAGAACGAGCATATAATGGGAAACTGAGCAGAGTCCACTTATATGACAACTAGTTTATTCATTTTTTGCATCCATTAATAATATTATAGTGTACATTAATGGTGTCGAAATATATGTAGATTACTAGATTACATTATTTTAATAACACTAGAAACAATAGAATTTCAATTATTTGTAACTGATATTTCTTACATATATTCTAAAGAAAAGGGCGAAAATGTTTTCCCGCAATACAGTTTCTATTGCTATAAAAGTAGTTGTGCAGAAATCAATTTCAATTAAATACTCATAACGTAAAGTTAAAATTTACATTACAAAAAGTGTCTTTTAATTTTTGCTCCTAAAATTCCGGGGATTTTCTTCAAAATTAACATGAATACGGGCTAGGACCTCCTTAGAAAAAACACCATGGAGGGCAATCTCAAGGTTTAAGACCCTCGTGTTATCAAACAAATGGAAATTTTGTGGTTTGCCTTAAATTATAATAATAATAATAATATTAGATAAGATTTTCGAAATGAAAAAAAAAAAAAAAAGAGAAGGAAAAAGTGAAAAATATAGAATCAATTAAAATTTTTGTGAATGGGGTTCAATATTTGTTGCATATATTTTGTCATACATGTAACACCATACAATTAAATACTTAACCCTTAAATGCCTGATTATTTTTAAATCGATTTGAAAATATTTTACTTCTTTCCTCTCTCAAATAAATCAAGAGAAAAATACTTTTAAAAAATCATACTTTATTTTAAGTCTGGTTTACAGCTAAAAAGCAATTTATTGTCAATCGGCAAACGTGAGGCATTAGAGCTTCAATATTATTATAATAATACTTAGAAGACAAAATTGGGTATGCTGCCGAAAGGCAACACTCGGCATTTAAGGGTTAAAATCTTTTACTTTGTTTTAACTATCATCTTATATTAAATGGGAAATATAAATTATATTTTTCCCTATACATTCCAAAAATATTTATTCTGATAACTTTTTTTTTTTTTTTTTTTTTTTTTACAGTTTCGATGCTATTAATATCATTTTATTACTTCATATATGACAAATATTCTCACATATATGGAAATGTCACGATTATTTACTGCTTCCTTTTCAAAATCCTGATACTCTTATTTTTCGTCAATTTTTCTGTGTGAAGTCGAACGAAAATTCAGTTTCTCGAGAATTTAATTAGATTCTGTCACATCTGAATTTCGAAAAGCGAAATTCTAACTTATTGTAGTGAGAATGACAAATGACTGACTTCTACTGACGTCTCTAAAATCTTTCTTCTTGTTTCAGTTATTTAGATGTAAATCAATAGCTCGCTCTATCTTAAAACTATCCACGTGGAAATTCTTGCCGCATCTTTATAAAAGAAAAATGTATGCTAAAGTAGTAACGAAAATGAAAATAATTTAATTGCTAACGAAGTAAAAATAATTTTAAGAATGGTTGTTAAAAATGTTTTATACGTTGAAAGTATCATCTTTTGAATTTACAACATCTTTATTCTTTAGTATTCTTAATAACTTTAAACAATGTAACAAATTTTGCTTCAAACATAATTTACTTTGAATTTAATTTTTTTTCTTTTGATATACGAACATATTTTTAATGTATCATAATGTTCTAGTATAATAATGTTGTAGTTCCCTTCCGGTATTCCAAAATAAGTGAGAAAATATTTACCTTCATTAGCACTTTTACTCTTAATGCTGAAAAATTAATTGTAAAGCAGCCGATTTTAGATAGGTACACTTAAGATTAAAGGCTACATAACACAATCTTAATAAAAATTATTAAAAATGTTTCATATTTTGAAACATGTATTAATTTATAGCATCTTTATTAATTGTGATAGTTGATAACTTTGCGTAATGTAACTCTCACCTCGCGTGCTTTACAAATTATATATAAATATATATGCATATATATATATATATATATATATATATATATATATATATATATATATATATATATATATATACATGTATATAATAATTCTTTAAAAAATAATTCGTTTTTAATTTAGTTTTAAAATATGGAAACATATTGATATAATATAATAATGGCGAAGAAATATTTAAGTTATTCGTGTATAAGTTATTTTATTAATAATTTGAATAACAAAATTTCGATTATTAATTTACAGATTACCACTCTTATTGCTCATAAAGGTATTATACAGGTGTTAGTTATAGTTAATTCATCCTAATTTCCTAAAAGCAAAGACTACATTACCGCAAATATCTATTAATACTTGTTGCTAAAATTCTGTAGGATTGAAAAATTTTGAAATTCAAACTTTACGATTTACCTTTATTTTATGTGTGTATTTATATGTTATTGCATATCAGTTTCAAAATAAAGGAATATGGAGAGAAAATATAGAATGAATTAAATTCTCTATAATGGAGACAAAATAATTTTTGCGAATAATTTTTGCGTATTTTCTATCACACGCATAACACAAAAATATCAGTGACACTTAAAAATTGCCACTATGTGTCTCTGGGATAGAAAATACTAGAAAACAAGTAATGTAATAAAATGCAATAAAATTTAACAATAACTGGAATTATAATTTTAGATAAAATTAAAATAAGGCATAAATCAAAGCATAAATCAAAGCATGTACAAAACAGACAACATAGCATCTCTGGGGAATGTGTCCGCCAGATTGTGAGAAACAAGTATTTTATTAATATTCTGAAAATGCATCAAATTTCGTACTTCAAGGTAAGGGACCTTTAAGCCCGGATCCTATTCTGAGATGTAAATGTTGGCTTTAACTAAATACTTTATTTTGTCTACACGTAACCCTTTGCCGCTGGTTGTATTTTGCCGCCTAACCGCTTTTGACAGCATTATTATAAACGGACATTTTTTAGCATTATGATTAGCTTGTGCCGATTTCTTGTACTCACTTTGTCATAAACGTAAAAATCGTCTGATTTAGTTAAATAAAAAAATAATCTGGGGTGTCACTCACACGACTTTCTCTAACCCTGAAATTTAATACTATAAGTACAAGTTGGAGATTAAGAGGTAAGATAACGAGTACTGTTGTCTAAACCTGTGTTAAACAATTCAAATTAGGCTTCGGAAGACTTTTATATGATAATTAGTTCTGTGTGAGGGGGCTACCGCCCCCTCAACCCCCCGTTTCATTAATGCGGTTATAAAAAAATAATTCTGTTTTTAAAAAATAATTTATTAAAATTATTATTTAAACAAAGTATCGTTTATGATAGTGCAGACGATTTCCATATTAGAGAAGCAGTATAACACTAAATATCCAAAAAAATGTTGAATTTATTCTTAATATTACATTTTTTTTTCCTTAAAAATTAAAAAAATCGATAACTTTATTTTAAATTATCGCAGATCGATGGTTCAACCATTCGTTTTAAAGGTATTGGCGAGCTCTTTTCAAAGATACCCATCATGAAAATTTACTCCCCTCGAAGGGGGACTTCACCCCCAGAGGGGAAGGCGAGGCTCCTACATACACAAAAAAAATTTTCCCAGTTGACTACCTCTATTACAAAAGATATATATTCGTTTCATTTGGTTTAGTGCATTCTATAGATGTTAAACTCTACTTACCTGGAATTTCCTCCATAGACGTAATGTATTTGAATACTTTTGAGTGTCCCTGTACACGAACCATTTGCTTCATCTCAACGAAAAGCTTACTGTAGCATCCCTATATGATACACATTTAGAATACTGAGTTGGGAATTTCTGCTACTATTTGTTCTTGAGATATGCTGATAACAGACACACAGACCATTCGCAAAAAACATGATTTTCGTATTCAGGGGACCTTAGAATGTGTAAATATAACAAAAACTCACGTTCGAAAATTTGACCCTAAAACAATAATTTCTCGACCCTGTGGGTAAGAGAAAGTAACAAGAAAAACAGTAATGTGCTAGAAGAATACAGTCAGTCCACTGTCACTAAATTAAAACCTGTTGGGCAGAGACGTTTCTTAATTTTAATTATAACATATAATACATTATAGTCGTTCTATTTTTCTTCCCATTTTACTTTATATTTGATATTCGCAATAAAACTACTTGTGGTATTTACTTTTTTTTTTATGTATCAATATAAAATTCCAATGTTTCGCACTTTCACTTTGAAATCTAAAGAAATAAAGAGACAAGCACAAACTCACGCCAATTTTCTTACAATGGAAAAGACATTCAGACATTAATGTTTAGTCTTTTCAAAAGTACTCCTTTTGAATGGTGAAAAGAATGGAGAAGATTAAAGAGTCTATTTTCACCCTGTGTTTTACAAAATCTCCCTTCAAAAGAGAGAGGCAGTTTGAAAAATAAAACGTTTTTCTTCCATACAATGCTGTCTGAAATCCATTTATTTCTCCTTTTATGTTCCACTCACAGCATCACAAAACCGTTTGCTTGTCCACTTTTGAGCAAAATTGAGCGTACGCACCCCTAGTTAATCCTAATAGGCACTCATTCAAGAAAATTTTGCGCTGCAAAAAGCGCTTGAGGTGTTGAAGATATGTAAAATCATTATGACATTTTTTTTTTTTTTTTTTTTTTTTTTTCACATAATTTTTATTAGAAAATAAAGTATGTTATATAAAAAATGGTGGACTAAGGACTATATACTAATTAACAATACAATTTTAGTTAATGAATACATAGTGTGATATCAAACTTTTTTTTATATAATTGATGTAATAAATATATAATTATATTAGAAGAATAATTCTTCAATAAAATACTTCAATAAATTATTTATCGAATACAATTATTAAAATTATTTATTGTTTTCTAATTCTTTAATAAGATGTATTTGAAATACAGGGGATTGTTATTGAAGTTCGGTTACAAGCAGCATTCTGCAACTAAAAAAAAGAGCAGTTGCCGCCAAATTTGATGTATGTGATAATTAAAATATTTCATTTTTACTTTCTCTTACCCATATGATCGAGAAAGTATTGTTTTGGGGTCAAATTTTCTAAATTGGGTTTTTGTTATATTTACAGTTTTGCGAAAATCATGTTTTTAGCGGTTAGTTTGTGTGTGTGTGTGTGTGTGTGGTGTCTGTTATCAGCATGTCTCAAGAAAAAATAATAGTAGAAAGTCCGAACTTGGTATTCCAAATGTGTATCGTATTGCAATGCTACACTAAACTTTTCGTTGAAATCAAGCAAATGGTTCGTGTACAGGGAAATCCAAGAGAATTCGAATACATTATGTCTATGGGGAAATTTCTGGTATGTACAGCGTTATTTGACTTAAGTTGACTTAAACGAAATGGAATGAACAAAATTTATTTTATTCATAAAAGCAGGTTTTGTGTAGATTGTGGTATGGAAACCATTCATCATTCGTTTACAGGGCTACCCAAAGTATTTGGATTTGTTGGGGCTTAACTGGGAAATTGTAGGAATCGTAATTCCTTTTGTGTTAGATGTTTTTAAGTACGACTAATTTTAAATACACTGTATTATTTACAGTGCATATGGATTAAAGACAATATACAGAGCTACCCAAAATTAAGCAAAACGTTCTTTTCTATTGAGCGTAATTGATGAAAGTGCTTTGAACATTTTACTATGTCGACGAGCATTGCGAAATTAATTTTTCATTCCCATACTGTAAACGAAGTATTTTTTGAAGTTTTATTTTCAACATTCTTTTTTGTATAATATCACGTTTTGAGTTGCCCTGATTACGAAAGTCCAACTTTTAGCGGTTGTTCTGTATATATATATATATATATATATCTGTTATCAGCATAGCTTAAAAACAAGTAACTGCAGAAAATTCAAGTTTGGCATTTTGAAATTCGTATTAAGTTTCCATTTAAAAATTTTTTCAAAACTGGCAAATATAGTCTTCATTTGTTCAATGACCTCTGTTCATGTAAGACTGGTTAGCGAGCATATTTCAGGATATCTCGAGTAATAGTCAGTTACCAGAAGATATTTCTTTCCACTTAGTTCAAATAAATCGGTGGCTACTCTTTCCCAGGGAAGTGTTGGTGGAGTGGAGGGAATTAACGTTTCATAATGGTTGATTTTAGTCTTTACACACTGGGAGCAGGAGTTCACCCTTTCTTTGATCTGGCAAGAAATTCCATACCACCAAACAGATTGGCGCGTTCTCTACACATGTGAATGCCGAGTTGTTCATCATTAATTCTAGACATAATATTCTTTTGCAAGACTTTTGGAATGACTAATCTTGAGCCTCTTAATAAGAGACCATTAGAGATGGTAAGTTAGTCCTTAAACTTCCAGTACGGACATGCATTTGATGGAAGATTTACGTAGTTTGGCCAATCGGTTTTGCAGTATTCCATGACCAGCGAGCAAGAGGCATCTTTCAAGAGTTCAACTGTAATCGCCTGAAGTCGTTCCTTTGAGGAGGGAATGGTCTTGATCACATATGAGACATAGGCTTTAATGTCTTGTTCAGTCAGTATATCTTTGCGATCAGATATTTCGTCTTCGGGACGTCTTGAGGGAGTATCAGCAGTAGCTGTTTTATCTCCAGGAACATACAAGATTTCATAATTAAATCGCATCAGTCTGATTCTGAATCTTTAGATCCGAGGAGGAAGATCTTCAATGCTCATTTTCCCAAGTAGTGGTTCTAGAGGTTTATGATCTGTTTCAAGCACGAATTTCAACCCAAGCAAATATTGTTGGATTCTTTCAGCAGCCCAAGTCGCTGCAAGAGCTTCTTTTTCAATTTGTGAGTAATGAGTTTTTGCTGGAGTAAGTGATCGGGAAGCATAGGCTACAGCACGGATTTCACCTGTTGGCCGTTTTTGCATCAGAACAGCCCCTAATCCGAATGAAGAAGCATCTGCAGACAAGACAGTATCATACTTGGCATTGTACTTAGCTAGACAAATGTCAAAACAAAGTATGTCCTTTATTTCTTTTAAGACTGCATCATGTACACTAGTCCAATGAAACACAACATTTTTGTTTAAAAGAGCTCTCAGCGGTTCTGTTTTGGAAGAGAGATTCGGGAGAAATCTTGCTACATGATTCACCATACCAAGTATGCGTCTAACACCAAGGACATCATTTGGAGGAGAGAGATTTTTGATGGCGCTGACTTTGGCAGGATCTGGTCTAATGCCGTCTTTGTCAATGACATGACAAAGAAATTTCACTTGAAGAATAGAGAATATACACTTTTCGGAATTAAGAGTGACACTTGATTTAGCGAGCTTTTCCAGTACTAAAGTTAGCCTTTTGTCATGTTCTCCTTGGTTTTTACTAAATACAAGAGTGTCATCTGTTTGATTGACGACACCTGGTAAAAGCCTCTCAAAATCTTAGTCATCCTTTGCTGAAAATGTTCTGGAACAGAGGTGATTCCAAACGGAGGTATCGTAAAGCAGTAGCTGCCAAAGTGTGTGATGAATGTGGTTATTTCCTGTGAGTCCTTTGTCAAGGGAATCTGAAAGAATCCCACGTTAGCGTCAAGTTTGGAGAACACGCTTGCTTCACCGAGCAAACCGAGAGATTCTTCGACGTCTGACATGACAGGTATTTCACGAACAACAAATTTGTTTAACTTTGTGAAGTCAACGCAAATTCTGATATCACCACTAGTCTTTTCCACCGGAACGAGTCCTGCACACCACTTGGTAGGCTTGTCGATACTTCTGATTACGCTTATTTGTTCCATGCGATGCGATTCAGTTTTTACACGCCCACGCAGGGGAATAGGACACGCCTGGCAACGCTTACGCTATATGGAACGGCATCAGGTTCCAAAACAATTTTATATTCTCTCTTCAATCTTCCCAGACCAGTGAATAAGAAGGGGAATTATTTTACAATTTGTTGATTTCTGTCGTTCTTCCCCACTGAATTGACTATCTGAAAGATGTTAAGTTCGGTGAGTGCCGAGTATCCTAGGCGAGGTTCGCACACATTTTCAACAACAAAGAGAGTTTGTTTTGAAGTATTGCCCTTATACTTCAATATGGTTTCGAATTTACCAAGCACTTTTATTCTCGAACCATCTGATTCTTTAAGAATTTCATTAGCTTTCGACAGAGTCCTGGGAACACCTGGTGTTTAGAGATGAACGACGGGCACGGCCGCACCAGAGTCAATTTTAAATTTCACGCAAGAGTAGTTCAATTCAATGTTTACATGCAGAGAGTTTTTTGACTCCGAGGTAACGCCACCAACAGTGTACATTGAGGACGAATTTTCGTCATGCATTGAAGAAACGAATTTTTTCTTTGATAAGCACACCTTAATAAAATGGCCACGCTTTTTACAGCCTCTACAAAAAGCATTTTTTGCCGGACATTGAGTTCGAGAATGTGAATTACCACCACAAAAATGGCAATTTCCCTTACCTTTAGAGTTATGAGATATCTTTGGAGAGTTATGAGTAGTTGGTTTATACTTTACATTCAGGTCACATTTCGGGTTTTACTTTTTCAAAGAGCTGACAGCACTTTCAGAATGTCCATCCAGATGCAGGAGTTCTCGTTATTGTTGTTGCACAGCTTCTTTTTGTCGTGCCTTTTTAATGGCTGTTTCCAGAGTTAATTTTGAATCTAACTGCAGAATTTCTGAAAGTGATTTATCACTTAGTCCGACGACGAATCTATCTCGTATTAAACGAGTTTTAATAGCTCCGAAGTTGCAGTGTTCTGCCAGATTAGAAAGAGAAGTGGCAAATTGATCCACAGTTTCGCCGACTTGCTGTTTACGGAGATTGAATTTCGCTGACTAGTATACTTCATTGTGCTTTATGACAAAAATGAGAATCGAACTTTGACTTTTCAACATCATATTTGTCTTCGTCATCTGTTGATAGTTCAAAAGAGGCCAGTATTTTTCTAGCTTGGCGTCCCATAGTATAGAAAAAAGTTCGTACCTGTGTTGTTTCAGGTTTTGCATTGAATCCGGAAGCATATCGAAAGTCTTCGAATTCTTGTATTCATTCGGGCCAATCCGCTGAGTTTTGAAAATTAAATGGTGCAGGTACCTTTAAAGGTATTTGAGTAGAATCTGCAGCCATAATAAAGCTGTTTAAGAGAAGATTCCAATTTTTAACAGCAACAGAGCCTTTTTTTTTTTTTGGTCCGCTTTTGATTTACGTACGAAGAGTTCTAAAGCAGAAAATATTTAAGAAATTTTTACCGAAAACGCTACCTGACATCATGTCGTGTTATGTAAAGTAGTTTAAGAGAGAACTGCAAATCTATAGAACACTAATAGAACATTTACTTGACGATTCATACAAGATCGGCGAATACATTTAGAACAAACTCAAAACTACACATCGAACACACAGTAGCAGTCATAGTCATTACATCAGTGATCGCAGTATTTGCGATAGCGAGGGATTCAGTTGGTAAGTTGCAATCACACGACACCGGTGTCTACTATTTTTATTATTATTATTATTATTATTAAAACTCGAAAAAACAGTTTCCTTTATTTTCATTGAAGAGACCTATTCAATTAATTTACTGAGCATATAATGATATTTTATATAATAGATTAATAAAACATGGCGAATAGTCAATTTAACGTAGTTTACAGTTGATACGTCGTTTTAATACTGAGACAGGACAGATTAGTCTGCTCTGTGCACCTAAACACTATTTAAAGCGTTCTTTTTTTTTTTTTTTTTTTTTTTTTTTTTTTAGATTATAGAGACCCTGTATTCCTAGTATAGGGCTCTATACGATTATTGCGACCCTTGACTTGACTGCATCGCCATCTGCTGAAAACTTTTGTTAAAAATTCCTCAACTACTGCATAAAAATTTTACAATTTTCACAATAATTATGCCGTTTAGTTAATCTTCTATTGATCTTTGTTTCCGAGATTTTTCATTTTGAAATCAGGACATCCTTCTCTCCATACCCTGTATTTAACTTTGAGTTAGCAAAATCCATTATTCTAATTTTACTTTTAATAAATGTCGAGGGAGGGGGCGGGTTAAAGAGTGCTGATATTTAGCTTAGTTTAAATCGTTATGCGATGGGGAAACAAAATTATGTTGGACAGCAGATATGAATGTTTCAGAATTTTTTTTTTTTTTGGCAACCAACAAATGTTATTCACATTATTATATTCAAGAAATACTTGTTGTATATAACAAATACACTCTAATAAACTTTCCTTATATATATATATATATATATATATATATATATATATATATCCCTTCGAAAATAACAGCTTTATCAAGTTATATCTTAATAATAAAGAAGAAGAAGAGAGAGAGAGAAAGAGAAAAAATAAAAATGATTAAAATAAAATCTGTTAAAGACAAATTTTAATTTAGAGTAAAAGACCTTTTTCTATTAAAATTCCTTCAAGACATTTCGATAAACCTCGCAAAAATATGAACTCATACTGCTAGATATCGAAATTTTCCCGCAGGATTTGCAAAATGAATAACCAGATTGAAAGGTGGTTATTTGCATGATCATTTATGACGCAAAGGTTTAAAAGATGGAACTAAACTTGACATTTAAATGGACCTGAACAGGAGCTGGTTACACTTGGGAATCAATTGCTCAATAGGTGGCTCTGTCATTACATTTTTTCCATAAATTTTAATATAACAGTATAGAACAAAATTTCTTATAAATGTATATAAAAATTAATTTTAACTTTTTAATGTGAAATTAAATATAGGGGAATGCCTCCGGTTGTGGGCACAGTTTTGATTTTGGCTAATAACTTTTGATAGATTAAATATTATGCAAAAATATAAATATCAATAGAAAGCTAGAATCCTTAGCTAACGTTTGATAGAGTAACTGTATCGATTCCTATAACCAGAAAATTTTTATCACCAATTTTGTGAAGTGGTCATATTTGGGCAAAAAATTGTATACCCGGTTGTAGGCACACTTAAAACATACGCTAAAAATGGGAATATAATAAGAAAAATCACCATAAATTCAGGAAATAACAAAATTCATTTATTTTGTAAGGATTCAGTGGCCAAAATAACAACAGAAAATGGCATTTTTCCAATTATATTCATCATCTTCTTCGTCCTCCAAATCAGAAGTACAATGCTTGCAAGTAAAATAATTTACATCTATATTGGTATACTTCAAATGCACCAGACGATTACACTCGTTGCATTTGATTGAGTTGGCTCTTGTTAAGCATAGTAGCAGGTGCTCCAATCAGATGATGCAGAAGCCGACATCAATATCAGATTGTGGTTGTTCCTACTTTTAGCGCGCTTGGCCAGCAATATGACATATAGGGTTGCCTTACTTTTTCCAAGCTTCTTCTGGAGGGAAACATGCTGCGTGGAAGTCCATGTTGTCGAACAGTCGATTTTATGGATTTCTTATGTACTAATCAATCCTAAATGGCTTTAACCAGCGCATTAAAATCCATTCTTTTAGATGGGTCGACATAGCTAAAAATGCCTAAAAATATATAAAAACACTAATAAAATATTTTATGTAGACATAAATGACCACATTTGACAATTTGTAAGTCAAACACACACTTTAAAGCAAAAAAAAAAGTGTGCCCACAACTGGTTACATGAACGTGCCCGCAACCGGGAATTGCAGTCATTTTTATAATGACAGAAAAAGGAAATTTTCGATCCACATTTTGGCTGTTTTCCATATTGCATCTCAAAATATAATGAATATATTGCATGAATATATATTATATTTACATTTTTGAATTAATTCCTTCAATTTATCGCATTCTGAAAATATTTACAAATTACTTTTGTGTTGCTTTATTTTTTCAGATTTTTTTTTTTTTTCCCGATGCCTTGCACTTACTAAGCAAATGCGTTTATTCACTTCGATGTTAGCACAAAAACTGCGTACAGTTACAATGCGAGTTTGACAGTACTCAAATACACCATATTTGCTTTCTGTTAAAAGATATGGGGAGTGTCCATAACCAGAGAATGCCCGTTCCCATATATATGTATATACACCGTGACCAATAAGTTCTCATACATTTTCAAACTTTCATTATAATAACACAAAATAAAACATACAAAAACTTTTTACAGCAAATTAAAGTAGAAATTATTGAGTATCTTTGTATTAAATGCTTTGGAATAATTCCGCGTTTTAATTTCTTAATGAGCTTAAGTCTTTTTTCAAATGCACCACATGCGGCACGCACCGCTTCCATGGATATTTCCTGCCATATCTTTTGCATTACATTTTTGAATTTGCTCAAATAGATGAATTTATAGTTATTCAGTTGGGAGAGCATATATGACTACACAAAATAATCCAGTGGGTTCAGATCGGGGTAGTTGGGGACTATTTGTTTTTTGGCAAAAAGTCAGCTAAATTTTGACTGCAGCATTTCTGAACCACACGCGCAGTATGAGAAAGGGCACCATCTTGTTGAAAGCAGAAATATTCCACCCCATACATTCTCTAGACATTTGGGAGTAAAACGTTTTCCAGAAACTCAGTTTTATAATATTGGGCATTGATTTTTGCCCCCTTATCAATGAAGACTAACGGGAGTTTTCCTCTTTTGGAAATAGCGACCCAAACCATCAGAGACGAAGCATTTTGATAACGCGGAACGTAATACTGGCTCTCAGGGATGTTATCAATAGAAACTGACCATACTCTGTCAGTTTGGGGTTTGAGACTTTGCTGTAAAATAAATAGTTTCTCGTCTGAAAAGACTAATTCATCTCCAGCGTGCCAAGCAGAATTTCTTCCACCCTTTGCTTCCTTTTCAAACTCCGAAACTCTATGAATTTTACGTTTTCTATAAGCTGTGCACCCAAGGTCCTTTTTCAGAATGTTTAACATTGATCCCCTCGATATTTTTAGCTCTCGTGCTAGTTTCCAAGCAGATCTTTGTTCGCTTCGCCGTATCCATTCCCTGACCATTTCCACAGCGTCTTAGGTCCGAACGGACCTCGGTCTGCCAGATCTTTTTCTGTCACCGACAGAGGACGTCTCAGTATACCTTTTGATAGTTCTGTAAATGAAATCTCTCTTCACAACTAGGGCTTTAAAGTCTCTGAAAATGTCACCCGGCTGCTCTCCTTTGATTAATTTATCTATCACAATTTCTCTCAATTTCTTTATTCTACCTTGGTAAGGAAAAATTACAATTAGTGCAACATTTACAATTGCAATAGCTTTATACCTTACACTAAATTGCCTGCAAAATAATTGGGACTACTGTAACACATATGTGCAACTTTTTAACGTGCTTCAAAATTTGTATGAGAACTTATTGGTCACGGTGTATATATATGTGTGTGTGTGTGTGTGTAATACATATATAGTATATATAATACCCGGCATATACAAAAATATATTATATATGTAAATAACCCAATATATTTTGTATACGTCGACGCATCGCTTCCCGCCCCTCCCAGGGAAGGTGAACAATTTTAGCATAGGTAACTTTTAAAAGAACTCGCAAATACCTTTAAAACGGTGATAGTTTAAAAGAATTTTTTTTTTTTTTTTTTTTTTTTTAAGAGGGGGTGGGGGACGCATTTCCTTAGTTATATATTATCGTCTGTATTTATCATGGAATGTAATTTTCATACCTAATACTTTTAATAAGCAATTGTGTACTGCATGAATTCGTATAAGAAAATATAGAAGAAAGTTTTGCGGTGGTCGCAATATTATATATATATATATATATTATAACTATATATTACGTTTTGTAAAAAGTAAAAAAAAAAAAAAAAAAAAAAAAACTTGCCTAAACATTTTTATGATTTTGTCAAAAAAAATTTAATATGAGATTTTTTTTTTTTTTTTTTTCTTGAAAACGATTATAAATTGTTCATTTTATCTTGACGCTAATGAAAAATCTTTTTATAATGTTTAGTTAGCGAAGGTACAAAATCATAAATCGGAAGAAATAGTGTCTACGGGAAACAAACAAACAAACAAAAAAAAAAAAACATGATAGCTGACTGCCTTATTCAGGGCCCGCCCGTAAAAAATGTCCGCTTCAGCAAGCCACATCAATTGTTGAGCCTTAATCAATATATCAAATAGTAAAATAACATGCTGAATAACATTTTTATTAAGATTCTTTCAACTAAACCCGAAACAAAAATCACACAATTTTTCTTTTAAAAAGAGAGAATACACGTCAATCAGAATGAAGTAAACATATACATTAGTATCAGAATCAAAAGAAACAACGTCTTTCGCGAAAGTTTGTGATAAGAAACAAAACAAAATTGACCATGCTCCCATTTATTACGTGCTGGCTCATCCAAATTTATCAATGGTCGCCCTTGATACAGTTCTAAATGTATAGTTCATTCTTTCAACTGTTTTGGTCATGGGCTTTCATGCATCAACAAAATTTGCTTGTTCTGTTTTATTTTATTTGATAAAATTGTTAACAGTCTAAGACCTGCTCAATGATCTCGCGAGAAAATTCAAAATATATCTTTAAAAATTGCGAAACTGAACTCTTTCGAAACGGTTAGAAAGTTCATTCACATAATGATAATATAATCTTCAGATAATTCGAGTGATAAATTTTTTAAATTTGCAATAAGAAATGGGGGAAAAAATAGATAAATGAAAACAACATTTTATAAATTGCTATTTGTGTTTTGCAATCACAAACAACCGAATAAATTATTTATTAATTTATATTTTTAAAAGTGTTCAGGAAATACAGAATCAATTTATTTTCATTTTGGAAGATTGACAAGTTAAAATAATTTGAATTAAATTCCTGTGTATTTTTTTGGGAATCCTGGAAATTTTTCTGAATGAATAAGAGTTTATTTTCAAAAAAAATTCTTCTACTAATTGATTAAATTGAATAAATATCAAGCTTCTTCTACAGATTCTTGAAAGTTGTCAAATTTGTATTTCATACAAAACTATAATTTAAATTTTATCCTTAAAAATATTAATTTTTCAAAAAATCAGAGTTACATTTGAGCAGTAAATGAAATTTCTATTTCATCTCAAATGCCTGTGAACTTACCCACATATTTATTATTGTTATTATCAGGAATAAACACGTACTTTTGGTTGTCTATCTTCAAAATTTTATTAAAATTAAAGGGAGGGGTAGAGCAGTAAATCACCTGTTAATGTTATTCAGTATGTATATAAATTTTTAAAAAAAATTACCAAAAACGAATTGTCATAAAAATTGTAATGCTTTAGCAATATAAAATCCTTGTTAAATAAAGTTTTCTTTATTTCAAACAAGCCAACGAAAGTTTCAATGTACTATGATAAAACATACGAAAATTACAGACATTTATATCCTTTATTCGCAAATGATGGCAAATCAGCTATTTTGACATATATTTAAAAGTTAGTCTCAAAATAAATGACATTTCTAGAATCAGCATACAAAATTCGATAACTATAGAAAATTTTATTTAAACCGGTATTGGTGGGTGTCATGGCCTGGTCGAATATGACTTGGAATGACATCTTTTCCTTATTTCCATCAAAAAGAAAAAGAAAAGAAAAGAAAGAAAGAAAGAAATTATATTGTTAAAATAGGGGGGGGGATGCCATTTTACAAATTTTCTTTTCTTTTCTCCCCCCGTTTGACAACCTAATGCTGTCAAACCAAAAAAGTTTTTTTTTTTTAATAGATTATACACCCAATGGCATCCTAAAATCTTTCTCTTTTTTTTTTTTTTTTTTTACTCTCTTAAAAATAAATAAATAAGTAAATAATTGAGAAAAAAAAACTTTATAAGAAAACGTTTTTAAATTTTAAAAACTCCCAAAATATTTCCAGATCAAAATAACTGAGCACAAATTTTCTCTACAATCTATGGTAATTGTTATTTCATATTGTTGTCTTTTCTTCTTCTTCTTTTTTTTTTTTTTTTTACCGAAATGTAGTATTATTTATAAATATTATTCTGCCATAGCACGAACTTGCGAATTTCTTTAAATTTTTAAATATATTGTTGTTATTATTCATTACTGTCAATCAAAGCTTGAAAAAAAAAAAATTTTTTTTTTTTTTTTCATTTTTCTTATTTTTTTTTTTTCCTTCAAAATGTTTAAAATTCTTCTTTTTTTCTTTTTTCTACCAGCATTTTATTCGAATGAAATTCTCCAGCCATTCTCATGCCAATTTTGGATTAACTTCGACTCCCATCTAAACTAAGGTAAGATTTTACATACTTATTGCCAGGGCTCGTGGAATATGGTCGCCTGGTCGCCGTTGGCGACCAATATATTTTAATCGGCGACTATGTTTCAACTTTAAAAAACTCATTTTTTTTTTTTTTTTTTTTTTTTTATTGTATGAAAAAATTTGCTCCCAGAATCAGGTTCCGATTCTATACTTGGTGTAGTCTAACTCTCACCGTTTTGATTCCCGCTCCTCCCACCACATTTTGAGACACTGTGTTGAATCAATACACCATTAGGGCATTTACGCCGCTTTTCTCCGTGCATGTTTCACAACTTTGTTTTTAATTAGTACACTGTTTTAGGGAATTGGTCTTCACTGCCCCTGTTTGCACGTGCTTTGTGACCTGGTGCTGAATCATTGTGCCAGCGCAATTATATTGAGTCGAGGCTGATGGTGTAGCGGTTTAGTAAAAATAATAAAACTGCTTTCCTCATGTTAAATTTAAACAGGTGTTTTCTGATGTATCATTCTGTCTAGTAAATATATATATATAGTATTTTATGCGCAGAAATTAAAATTTCTATATTCAAGTAAGTTTCAAAATTGTAAAAAAAAAAAAAAAAAAAAAGGATATTTTTTACTTGCTGCCAGAAAAATTTGCCGACGACCAGTTTTTTCCAAATTCCTGGAGCTCTGCTTATTACTAATTTCGTCGAGCAGAAATGACATTATTTTGCCGAAAAATTGAAAAACATTATAATGTTATATTCTTCTCATGTTATAAGAAGCTAGTAGGCTTTCTTTTTTTTTTTTTTTTTTTTTTTTTTTCGGCCATACTAATATTGAAATACATAGATATTGAAATATAATAATAAAAAGTAGTTTTTACCTTTCGAAAATTATTTAAATTACTAAAATAAAAAAAAAAATTAATTAATTAATTATTTTTAATGGCCCTGTCAACTAGTTTTTATTTTAATTTTTTCCTTCTCGATTTTACATCATTATAGTTTAACAATATATTTGGATAAAACTTTCTTGAATCAATAATGAATTAATTTTTCAAATAAATATGATTTTTTCTTGTTTGTTTGTTTGAATATTCAAACTTAATGCAAATTAATTTACCATTCAAGCTTAATTTTTTTTTTCTTTTTTTAATAATTTATCAAAGAATCCACAAATTAGTACCGAAATATTTTTAGAATGTATTGTAAAAATATAATAATGTAAAATCAGTTCTTAGGAGCATCATTTAAATTTCATTTTTAAAAGCATTAAAATTTTACATTTCTTTATTATTATTATTGTCATTTACATAATTTACGATAAATTTCGATAATTTTAATAGCATTATTATTTAAATGCATTTGCATGAAAATTTTTATGATTCTAAGACAGTAATTAAGAAAAAGGATTTACAGTGCTCACCACTCCCTTACATCAAAAGGGATTAGTTCAAAATGGTAGTTGTAAATGCACATTTGATCCCGTCTGATTATTAATAACAATTATTACAGAGTAAAGCTATTTATAACGATGAAGAAGTGTACAATTTCCTTGCTAAATCCTCTATCTGAAATAGCAAAATTTTAAATATAATGGGAGAAAAAATAAAATAAAAATTAAATATAGTTTGGAAAAGATCACTTTCTATTTTACTTAATTTGGACAAAAGTAAAATAATTAGTCCAATATGTTTCTATTTTAATGTTTTTATTGTTCGGCAACATATCGGCGTATGACTCCCTTGGCTTGTAAGACACATTTTAGATTTAAATAAATATTTGAAACATGAGACTACGGTTTGTACTAGAATGATTTTACAAAGAAAAATTTTCCTTAAACAAATTAAAAAAAAAAAAAAAAAAAATACTCCGAAATTTTACTCATAGATGACGTTGTACCTTAAAAACTGGAAAAAAGAAGCATAATAAACGCAAAGTAAACAATTAACAACCCTTTATTTTGTGAAATTTACTATATTATTTCAATATGCGTGTCCCTTATAGCTAAAATCACATCCTAATTTAGTCCAGTAAATGCTCTTTAATGACTTGCCTTCCGCAAAACTCTTTCTCTTGATAAATCGTCGCGTCGCTCACATTACAAAGAGACGTAACTCAACAAATCACGATTTTTAGCAAAGCATTTTAAATAAGATTTTAAGTAAGTCCAAAATTCCAAAAGGCTCAAAGTGGTATCTATAAGGTATGCCCAAATGAAAAGATGACCTTACCTGTTGCGGCGTTATATCAATCTCAGTGAGTTAATGTGTTGGCCGATATATGGCATGATGGTATTGCTACATGCACATGCGCAGTTAACGGCTTCGCATCAATATCCTCATTACTGGAGAGACATTTCCGCAGCTCGTTGCATGATGGATTCCTCAAGATCAACACAAAAGGTGTGCCCAAATGAAAATGAGACTAAAGTTATATGTGAAGAAATTTTAATAACAATATTATAATTACAGTTCATGTGGTATAGTGCAACTATAAATAATTGCCATTTGATACACTGATCCCAGCGCGTAGAAAGGGAGTGGATGGCTTAACAGATGGGTCAGGCAAACATCCATTCTCTCCGTCTTCTGATTCTCTGACATATGCTTGGGCACACATTGTGCACAAAATTTTGCCATAACCAAGCTTTTGTGGATTATGTGATGCGCAGTTCCTTTGTTATATCGACAGTTCAACAGCAATTTAACGTGTGGTGATCCGGCGATTCTGCCATATGATCTCATCCACAGCCGATCTTTTTGTGCTGATCTGGAGGAATCCATCATGCAACGAAGTGCGGAAATCACTCTATAGCCATGAGGATATTGATGTGAAGCCGTTAACTGCGCATGTGCATGTAGCAATACCACCATGCCATATATCGGCCAACATATTAACTCACTGGGATTTGATATAACGCCGCTACAGCTAAGGTCTCCTTTTCAATTGGGCACACCTTATACGACATGTCAAAGTGGTGTAACTCAATTTCTGTTGGTTGCTTAGTTATAAGGGATTTATAGTTTGTATCTGAAAAGTAAGTAATTTTAAGTTGTACTTGTCTGTTACGAGAACGGCGAAACAGGAGAAACTAGTTGGCATAGGTAGACTCTGCTGGGTTCCCCATCATATATATATATTCATAAATTTCTCGTACAGGACATATTATATTCATGTTAAGAGAAATGAATTTGATCAAACGCTTGACACAGTGACAGAACAAAATCCTCGCCTAATAGGCTACCCACCATTCAGTTCGATCTTATTCTAATCTATTAATTTATTTTATTGGGATCAATTTCGTAGTTTATTTTCATGCTACTATTTCCAATACAACAATCCCAAAAATGCATATTTATATGAAATATCGCTCCATTTCGCTATGTTGATAAAATCTTAAATTTCGAATTACTTACGAAATTTTCCTATTAGAATATTTGTAGTCAATCATGTTCATACAAGTATCATAAATGTTATTTTGAAATTGTCTGATTTATTTATGATCCTCACTGGACGTTTATGCTCGATTTTGCCTTATTCTGCCATTTTAAGTAAATCGTAAATTCCAAATAACTTACGATTTTTTTTTAATTGGAAAATTCATACTCTATGGTATTTATGTCAGTATCCTAAATAAAATTTCGAAAGTGGTCTGACATCTTTATGATGAAAATATCCCTCAAGATTCACGTTTGTGTAAAATTTTGCCCTATTCTGTTATGATAAGAAATTCGTAAAATTCTAATAACTTACGAAATTTTTATATTGGAAAATTCATAGTCAATAATATTCATGCCAGAATCC
Source organism: Salticus scenicus (assembly GCA_963930645.1). Classification (NCBI taxonomy): domain Eukaryota; kingdom Metazoa; phylum Arthropoda; class Arachnida; order Araneae; family Salticidae; genus Salticus; species Salticus scenicus. The sequence goes on along the minus strand of OZ005656.1, from coordinate 14,242,536 downwards.
TAAATAATATTTCTAAAGTAGTCTGACATCTTTGCGATGAAAATATCCCTCAAAATTGACGTTTATGTGAAATTTTGTCCTATTCTGCCATGTTAAGAAATTCGAAAATATCCAATAACTTGCGAAATTTTTAAAGTAGCATGTTTATAGTAACTGATGTTCATTCCGGCATCAAAACTGATATTTTAAAACTGGTCTGACATTTTACAGCAAAATATTTTCATTTAATGCAAGTTTAAGTGAAATTTCGCCCTATTCTCCCGTGTTAAGAAAATCGTAAATTTCAAATAACTTACGAAGTTTTTTTATTCAAATGTTGCAAATAAATAGGGTTCTTGCCAATGTCGAAAGAAATATTTTAAAACTGATTTGACCTCTCTGCGACAATTTTTTCTTGAGATATCGTGTACACAAACATACTAACGGACTAACACACTAACGGACTAACTAACAGGCACCCTACAGACGGACACCATACAAATTTTGTCATTTTCGGATTCCTCACACCTGAAAACGTGTAAAAAGGTAAAAAAACCGAGGTCGAAAATTTTCACGATTACTTAAGTTCCCCATACCTATAATATGATGGGGAACTAAAAAGATTCTGAAGCGAAAAAAAATTCAAAATATTTTTAAAATATTTTAAAAACTTCTTATTAAGTGCGAGTTATGTCGTAATAAAAGAGTTTTATGATAGGCTCTTTAACGTTATACCAACCACTTGAGAAAAGAATCTTCGTTAAATCTGGACTCTCGGGAAATCACGGCTTACAATAAATGAATTCAAATGTACGTACACATCAAGCGTTATATAAAACTCCATTCATAATATTTAAAATTAAGTTTTTGCATTAATAAATGTAATTTATTATTTAGTAAACATTCCTTTTAGATGCATTGGCACTATAATCTCCACTCCATCAGTGTTTCAAACGTTTTCCATCTCACTTGCGCCATTCGAAACCTATTGTTAACACTGCATTGTGTGAAGCATCTTTTCCTCTTATGTCGCACATGTTGACCCGGGGAGTTAGTTAACAATCCTTTAATTCCATTGTTTTACGCCTCGCCACTTCTGGAATCTGTGACGTCATGGCATTGGGTCCGACGGCGCGTGTCCAGTACACCCTTAATTAATGAAACATTCTTTTGGTATTCACGCCCACGAAACTGCAGCTTCACGACTATTAGATTGTGAGATGGGAGTGTGTGTGTGGGGGGGGGGGGGAGACTGCAGGTGTGATCTAGAAGGTATGGTTTATAAGATTTCCCCCCCTCCAAAAAAAAAAACTTTTTTTTTTTTTTTTTTTTTTAAGGAAAAATCTAAAAATAGTAAAATGTACAACATAACTGGATATATATATATCAAATTTAAAAAATAATAATGAATGAGATAATTTTAAATGAAATTGAATATAAATATACAAATCCATCAAATTTATAAAATGCTTCGTGATACTGTTTACGGCAAATTTTACAGATTAATTAATGACTTTGTATATGCTTAGTTCAAAGCGTTCGGGGCATAGTTCAAAGAGGCGGATTGAAGTTAGATTGCGTCTTCCAAATTTCTTTATACTGTCGATTTAAAACCTAATCGGTTTTGAATTCCACTTGCTTTTTATATTTAAATTTGGGTTTAAAATTAAATTGTTTTTCAAATTTTAATAGGCTTATGAATTTTATCTCCATATGCACTGGCCTAGTGGATCTAAGCGTAAATCTAATCCTGGTCGTTCCATCTCTGCGTGAAAATAGGAGCATTTGGTAGTTACATACAAAATTATCCAGTCCGTCTGATCAATCGTACAAATATAATCAATGTCCATGTGTTTCAAACCAGTTAGAAAAATCCTTAATAGATCAAAGTGGCTTAGAAAGTGTTCTTAAACTGATGAAAACCCTAATCAGTTTTCAGTTTCAGTTAGCTTTTAAATCGGAGTTACTTTTCAAATTTTAATTGCCTCCATCTAACAAATATTAACCACCTGTAAAAATTCGGCGCCCTTAAAACAAAGGCGCCCCTGGGCCCGGGCCTCACGCGTCTAAGCCTAAATCCACCACTGGGCTCCCTACATTTCTTTAGCTTTCGTACAACTGGTCATACCTTTAAAAAAAAAACTATCAATTATTAACTAAGCATTGTTTGCCTTTTTGCCCTTGTATATTTAGCACACCAGGCAAACTTTCTTCCTTAAGATAAAAACGTCCCATATATTGCAATGCGTTATTTTGAGTCAATATTTAAGCTTCAACTAATAAACTACTAAATAAACTAGTATGTTGTGGCCACCACAAGACTTTCTTCTGTATTTTCCTATACATATTCAATCAATAACAATATTTAAAAAAAAAATACAATTTTTTTTTTTAAGTTTCTTTTTTTTTTTTTTTTGTTAAAAGTAAAAAAAAAATCGATAACTTTGTTTTAAATTATGACAGATTTACAGTTCAACCATTCGTTTTAAAGGTATTGACGAGATCTTTCAAAAGATACCCATCTTCAAAATTTACTCCCCCCCCCCCCCCAAGGGGGGAAGCGATGCCCCAACATGCACAGAAATTTTTTTATTAGTTAACTAGGGGTATAGTTAGTTAGTATAGTTAGTTCCTAGTTAACTAGGGGTACTATAGTAATAGTTAACTATTACTATTATCAATAACTCATATTAATTTTACAATCACAAGTTAAAAATAACTCTCATTATGTACATTTATACGAAATTTTGTCCTGTACTGCCATGTTAAAAATTTAGAAAACATGAGATCACAGCGACTCCTGTTGAGCGATTGATCCCCAAATGTAATAAGCACCAGTTTTTGTCAGGGACCAACTAAATACCAAATTTCGTTAAATTTTGTTAAAAAAAAAAAAAAATAAAAAAAAAAAATAAAAAAAAAAAAAACGAATTTTTTTCTAAGTTTTCTTTCGTTAAAAGTAAAAAAAAATCGATAACTTTGTTTTAAATTCTCACAACTTTATAGTTCAACTATTCGTTTTAAAGGTATTGACGAGACCTTTCGAAAGATACCCATCTCGAAACTTTACACCCCAGGGGGGGGGGGGGACCGATACCCCCACATGCACAATTTTTTTTCCTAGTTAACTATTATTATTATCAACGAGACCTTTCGAAAGATACCCATCTTGAAAATGTACTTCCCGGGGGGGTACTTCCCTCCCAGGGGGACAACCGATGCCCCCACATGCACAATTATTTTTTCCTAGTTAACTACTACTATTATCAATAATTCATATTAATTTTACAATCACAAGTTTAAAATAGCTCTCATTATACCCATTTATACGAAATTTTGTCTTATACTGCCATGTTAAAAGTTTGCATAAAATGCGATCACAGCGCCATCTGTTGAGCAATTGATCCCCAAATCTAATCATCACCACTTTATGTCAGGGACCAACTAAATACCAAGTTTGGTTAAATTTCATTCATTAGTTCGTGAGATACAGCGTCCACAAAAAAGTGATTCAGATAGACAGACATTTTCTAAAAACTATTAATTCGTGTTCTGGACATCCCAAAGCGTGTAAATCCATTAAAAAACGGAGGTCGAAAATTTTCACGAATCCAATACTTTCTCTATATTACATATTGAAGAAAGTAAAAAGGATTTTTGATTCTTAAGATTTTCTTTCATTTTTTTTTTTTTTTTTACTTTCTTCAATATGTATATATAGAGAAAGTATCGGATCCGTGAAACTTTTCGAACTCCAGTTTTCGAGGGATTTAAACATTTTAGGATGTTCTGAACATGATTCGACTGTTTTTAGAAAATGTCTGTCTGTCAATCTGTCTGTGTGTGTGTATGTATAATTACAGCGACCACAAAAAATTATCAAAATCAAGCATATTTGGTGATTTAGCGCTGTTAGGTGATAAGTTCGCTAGCATCGAGATTGCCGTGTACGAACAGAACCGTGTTTTGCTTCTCCGCCAAGTACTCAAAATCAATTGCCTAACAGTGTGAAATCGCCAAATATGCTTAATTTTTAGAATTTTTGGTGGTTGCTGTAATTCAATTCAGCAGATAATTTTTGCACTTTCTCGTGTTTTATGAAGAGTAGAATCATATATACTTTTTTCAATATTTTTTGAAGACGACACCTTTTGAATGTTTCCTTGTAAGTAATGTGTTATGAGTTGAATTGAATTACTCTGTGCTGATGTGCTGCATTGACAAAATTAACATGATCATTATTGTCAATAAAACCTCATACTACACAATAAAAACTAACTTTTAATTAACTAAGGTTTACACACATAGGCTTACATACTAGGTTTACACACATAGGTTTACACACTAAGGTTTACACACTCTCTTGTCAACATCATGAGATAATTCAAGTTGAGGTAGCAGCCATTTCAAAAGATAGCATACGTCGAGTGAGTTCAGATATCGTCTTGAAAAGTGTATCCAGAGTGGCAATATTTTAATTTATTCCGGAGCATTTTTAGATCCGCCTTTATTTCATACGCTTTTATTTTAATAATAATTTTTTCTTATTTTATTGTAGTTATACATAGGAGAAAATTATTCTATAAATAAAGTGGTTCGAAATAAAGGCGGGGCTAAAAAAGCTCCGGAATAAATTAGAATGTTGGCAACTGTGGTGTATCACTCGCTGTAATCACTCGTGTATCACTCGCTATAGAGGGAGGGGGGGGGAGGTTACAAAGGAGCAAATTAGAGACCCTCCTTTTAGTGCTAGATTTGTCTTGGGAAATCTATGGGAGCTCTGCGTTTTCGCGAAAACTTCGAACTTACCCGCTCGGGAAGGGAAAGTCAGAAGTGGGTAAGTTGCTGCCGAAGGTAGGGGGACCCGGCTGCTCACGTTGCGAGTGGGAAAAACCTCTACCGAACACAGCGGGAACTTTAATTTAGGTTATTAATAATGTATGGTATTTTGACAACTCATTCAAATAGTGACCAGCGTAGTGGGCAAAGCCTGCTAGTTATTGTATAAAAATGAAATGAAATAATAGTGTTGAATGTTGCCGAGTAAAAACTTTATAAGAAAACAATATAAACTGAAAAACTGTTTAACAAATCGTGTAGAAACAATAAAAGACGTTGTAAGAAAAAAAAAAGTAGGCATAAATGCAGCATGAAAGCGGTAATGTACTAATATTTGAAGAACATAAATGAGGGTATTATTTGCGTACCTAAACCAGAGAGAAAAATTAAAATACATTGAAGGGGTTTTCTTAAAAAGTTGCTGTTTCTATGCTGCACACGCGTTTCCCTGATGTAAAGTTCTCCTTCTGCTTATATAGTCCCACTTAAAACCATTCATGTGGATTTTTGAATTTTATGGTGTTTTTCTATAATGTTTACTTTGATAATTTTATCTTAATGGTTTGGAAATTACTTTTATTTTTTTATTTTTTATTTATTTATTTATTTGAGGAGGAGAGGGGAGAGGAATTAAAAAACTGCTTACTCAGGATTAGGAATTTTAGATAATCAACTGCATTTATAATACGAATACAATATTGTGTGAAATAAATACGTTTGTATTCATTTTAAGAAAGCAAAAATAACTTGCCTAAACAGATGGAGTGTTTTGGATTTTCTGAAACAGGATCAGAAACATATGCGAATAGATCACAAACAACATTTTTTTTTTTTTCCGACCCTGACTTTGACAGTGATATAACATAATCCCTTGTTGTTTTAGCATCCGTCGGCACTTCATAACTCCTTGAAATCATTTCTGACTCATAGCTTGGCAATTCATCTGACGATATTGTAATGAGACGTAATCTGAAATAATCGTCATAAATGCACGTCATAAATTTAAAAACAAATATGTAATATAATCAGTTTTAAAATGAAAACTTTCAACTTTCTACAGAGCTTATAAATGCATTTTTCTTAAATACTTCTCTAGCTTTGTACACAAACGAAAAATTTAAAGCGATAACCATTTTTCTCTTTTCCTTCTTTTGCACATAAGTTTTTGAACATATGAATATATAAACATAAAATTTAAATATCATGGTTCGTTACCAAATCATTAATTAAATTTTACATAAGTGATAATTTTTAACCTATCTAAGACTGACGTTGCAAAAAAAACAACGCATTAATTTCAGTTTTCTTTTAAAACATATTCTAAATTATGTTGAACTAAAATATAACTTTTGTGTGATTCTCTAAACTTAAACATAATAAACTTTTTGTTCCCACATTACCCCGAAGTTAGCCGTTATTTTATTTATTTATTTATTAGGACTGAGGGTCTATTAGTCTCAATCCGGGATTTTTGCGTTGTCGATTTCGATAGTTGGACATTTGTCGAAATCTAAAATTTATCGAAAATATAATTGAATAATTTGAAAGCGATGTTATAATTTGAAAAAAGAAAAAGAAAAAAAAAAACTAATAGTCCTCCGTCCTAAACTAAATTCTGCTTTTGCCAGAATTTCATCAAAATCTTATTATTATTATTATTATTATTGAAAGAAAAAGAAAAGAAAATTATAATAATCAGCATCGTTACAAGCGATATCGAAAAAGTTTTTTTAAATAATTTTGAATTAGGAAATAAAAAGTGCGCGTGAAATAATATGAAATAAAAATAAGTAAAAAAATGAATTTAATGATTTAATGTTTTTGTTTTTAGGGGGCTGCTCATGCATATAAAAAATGCGTATTAAAACGAGTCGAAGGAAGCGAAATAAGTATTGAGTTATATTACGATAAATACGATATATAATATGATACGATAATGATACGATAATACGATATGATAGACCTATCGTCCATGGTTAGTAGGCATTTTCGTTGAAAGAAATAGTTTGTTCGTTCGGTACAACTTTCACATTAGTCCCGTGAGGTACAACTTTCACATTAGTCCCTTGAGGTACAACTTTCACTTTAGTCCCGTCAGGTACAACTTGCACATTAGTCCCCTTTAAATATAGTGTTTTTTTTTTTTTTTTTTTTTTCTTTGTTATTTAATTTTGTTTTTACTCCGGATATTTCAATATATTTCTCATGCAAAATAAGATTAATTAGAATTTAATTGTCTGGTTATTGTAAGACAATTATGTGTAAATTTTTACCAGTAAATGTTATGCGACAATTTATATCACTTAACTTTTGACATATAACTATATTTTATAATTACATATCCTCCAGCTTTTTTATTCACTGCTTTATTCGGATAAAAAGTATTGCTTTATTTATTTATTTATTTTTAATAAAGGATCCGATTTTATATATATATTTTTTTTAATATGAAATTTCAGTCAAATTTAAGGTCATATTTGAAATTCATCTCTGTTGTTTGTTTTGCAATACTGGTAGAGAAATGTCGCATGCAGTCAATTATACAAGCACGGCATTATTTCATTATTCCCAAAGGAAAAAAAAAAAGAACATCTAAAAAATTCCATGAACAACATAAGAAATTACCAGTATTAAAATTAATTTTCTAAAAGCAGAAGAAAATGACACCTGCAGACGACAAATTACAGTCTTAAATGCACTTTTTCATTGAGGATATGTAAGCTAACTCTTTTTATTTATATGCAGATGACAAATTTCTTTGCTAACAATAGCAACATTCACTTATTACCATATTTTTATTAACTTGCTTTCTTGTTTTATTTTATTTTATTTTTAACCTGTAACTTCACTATACTGAACAACCATCTAAAATTCAGTCTTGTTCTCAATAATACTCTAAAAAAACCTATGGACCATATTATTGCTAAAAATAGTGAAAATAGTAAATTGAAAAGTTCTATTTCAAAGAATTTTATGTTTTTAATTTATTTTGTTTTATTTTATTATTATTATTATTTTTTTTTTTTTTTAACTTTTTTTTTTTTTTTTTTTTTTTTTTTTTGTCTGATATTGTGAAAACGTAACATTTTGTTAACTCTTATAAAAATAAATTTAATATTATGGAAAAAGCTTATTTGTCTAACTGTTGTTCTAAGAAATGTTAAAAAACTATTTGCTGTATTTCCAACCGCGGAAACATTGATATTATTTCAAATTTTCTCACGAGTAAGCTTTGGTAGAAATAATATATTTAAACAACTTTAGAAAAGAAAACAAATAATGCCCTCATATGTTAAATTAAAACCGAATTTTTCTTGCTTTATTCACTTTTTTTTTTTTTTTTTTTATCGTATGTGAATAATGTTAAAAAAATAAAAATAAAATAAAGAAATAAAGAAATACAAACTGGATGAGATGTTTGTTAAAAAGATATTTACTGTCAGTTTTAATACTCTCGCGATGTTCATAGATTATGAATTAACTAGTGGATCTGCAGATCAAGAGCCTCACCATCCTATTTGCATCACACATTATTCAACAGATCATTTTTATGTTGTATTCTTTATTATATATATATATATATTGATTCGATTGCCTTCCTACATAAACGGAAACGTCCACCGCTGTATCTCTCTTTCTATAACTATCTCTCTCTATATATATATGTATTCCTAATAACTGATAGTCTTGTATTAAATCCCTGTAATTCATAAATACTTAAACCAAATTTCATGCAAAAGGATTACATAATATATCGTAGTTATTTTGTGTAACCCAAATATTAATTACCAATTCTACGCCCACACTTTTCCACAGAAAAACATGCTTTTAAAATTCTAATAAAATTTCATTATATTTAATGGAGTGTAACCATATTAAAATATACTTTTAAGAAATGCGGACTAAAGACCGTAATTAGTACGAAATTCTTTAGTGTATTCCGGAAAAAGAGCCACACTAATTATATACACTTTAAAAGAATACACTATTTAATTAATTATAACTCATTAATATTTCAACCTAATTTGACATCATTTTGATGATTACAAAATATCATCTGAATTCTTTTGTGTGGTCCCGTTAATAAATCATTTAGTAAATCATGTCCATTTTTTTAGAGTAAACATGCTTTTATACATCTTTGTAATATATGTTAATTCCATTAAGTTGAATGCAACATAAACGCGTTAAAATGAGCTTAAATAAAAATTTGTCTACAGGCAATAATGCCATGAAATTCTTTGGTGTCTGTAAACGAACCATAAACATGGTATACATCTGTAAAAACTATTCAACTTATTCTACTTTTTCATGAACAATTGTTCGAAATTTGACATAATTTTGATGATTACGTGATTTTATAAAGTCCTGTATATTAATTAGGAAGCCTAAAAGCACGTATTTTCTGCAGAAAACATCAGTTTAAATATCTCAGTAATTTACGCTGATTCCATTTTGTTAAATGCAGGGCAACGATGTTAAAGTTCGTTTAAATGAAATTCACCCCACAGACTGTAATTGTAACCAAAACTTTGGCGTGACCCTGTACACAGTCCATAAACAATATAGACATAAAATTTTGTACAGTTATTTCTATAGAGTCTGAACGTGTGTACCAATTCTCATGTTAGTCGGATGATTTTTGCGGCCGTTATAACGGTACATACAAATTCTGTTCAATAGGCCGCAATGATAAGAAAAACTTTGGTGTGTCCCTGTACACGAACAACAAATGGAATACACACCTAAAACTATACAGCTAATTCATGTGGCTCATGAACATGTGTACAAAATTGCAAGTCAATAGCGTGATTTTTGCGGCCGCTATCGCGCGACAGACAATCAGACAGACAACCACACAGACGGAACCCAAAATCTCTTTGAGTCTCATCAGGGAGGCCTCCACTGACGTTTCGACAATAATTTTATTTTTTCAAAAACTCCGTTATAGAAGAAAAAGAAAAGTGAATATAGGAAAAAGAGCTAGATTTTAATTTAACATTTGGCGGCGTGGGCATCTTCACATATCTGTAATGCATCAGTAACACCATTTTTCATTAAATTTTCTTTTTCTAAGTTGTTGAAATTTTTCTTTTTTTCCAAAGCTTATTTACGAGAAAAAATTGAATAATTTTTGGTTTAAAAATTATTACTTACGTTAAAGTTACATAAAATTAATTTAATGATATGATATGATAACAAACGGACTATCGAAATTCTATGTTCATATTTTTATTTGTTTGAAAGTAATGCGCAAAAGAAGAAAATGGGAAAGCAGGTTGTTGCTTTGATTTTGAACAGTAACGCATAATAGACTCATCTTTTTATTTACGCGGAGTATCCGCTCCACGTGGATTCGTTTTATCAGAATGAAGAGTAAAGTACTACGCAAAGAGTGTGAATCAGTAGGAAAGTTCAGTATTCAGTAAAAAAATGTACGCAAATTCTATTACAGTTTACCACATAAAAAGAGAATCGCTAAAATAATAATATTGCGTAAATAGATTGACAGTTGTACTTACAAATGAAGAGGGGTGGATATTTCATTTTACGCCCCAGAATTACTAAGATTAATAAATATTCTAATTAAACGTCCACCCTATTCTAATTAAACGTCCTGTTATAGAAAGTATAACAATAATTGTCTTAAAAAAATATAATATGTATAAATCTAAAATACGAATACTTTAGATATTTTTTTTATATATATGTGTGTTGATCATTTATATTCTTTCACATCACCACAAAAGAACTGGGATACATTACTGGTCAGTGTTGGGCATAATTGATTAAAAAGTAATTGAATTACAATTGAATTACAATTAAATTACAATTATTTTACTGTTAATCGATTAACAAGTAATTGATTACAAATAAATTGAATTACTTATTCAATAAATTTAATTACTTATTCAATTTATTTGTAATCAATTACTTGTTAATCGATTGACAGTAAAAGAATTATAATTTAATTGTAATTCAATTGTAATTCAATTACTTTTTAATCAATTATGCCCAACACTGTTACTGGTCATGTTCAAAGTCACGATTTTGGAGAGAAATACACAACCTATTATAATTTGCACTCTTATTTATTTATTGCAGTACACTCAAGTCCAAAAGTTAAGGAATAACGTATTTTACTGTTTTATCCTTTTGTGCATAATTTTTAAACAAGTGAACATATTAACATAAAAATTGATTAACACATTCACTGTAAAGGCATCAATTCAATTTATATAGCTTTAACATAAATAATAATTTTTAAACAGATATTAATTCAAATTTTCTCAAAAGTAGGCTTTGGAAGAAATGATTTTTGTTTCTTTTAATTTTAGAAATGGAAACTAAATTAGAGATTTAATAAAACTGAACATTATCAATACGTCTCATTACTGTATAAAATTAGAGTAACTTTTAAAATGAGATTTTTTTTTTTCCCCAAGTACTTAATCTTGTATAACTGGATCTTAACTGTTATGCTACGTACATATTTTGACACTGAAGAGGGCTAATGTTTAGCCGAAACGTTTGTCATGTGTTTGTGTTTTAATTAAAATGTGCTTTAAAAAAATTATCTTATTTTAAAAGTTACTCTAATTTTAAATTAGAAAATGCATCAAGGATGCATTACAGATAAGCGAGGTTGCATATGTATCCATATGTTTGAATAAAACCAGATATAAAACCTAATAGAATCCTTTTTTTTTTTTCGAATGAAAAAAAACAAATACAACACAGCGTGTTATAAAATTACAACATTACGTGACAAGGTAGCCGTGCAAAACATAAATAAAGAAATAAATAAAATAACGTAAGACTTAAGCACCTCAAATCATTTGAAAACTTAATTTCCGGAATTCGAACCAAAAACAATACTTTCTGTACCTTATATGAGTAAGAGAAAAAAGTAGTAGTGCTTCACGCAGATTTAAAGTTACTTCAACTAAAATTAAATTCTTTCTTTCTTTCCTTCTTTTCTTTTTTTTTTTCTTTCTTACTACTTAAAAAGCGGTACTTTTAATTTAGATAGATCTTTATACCAAGTACAAATCAATCTCAGATTTCAGCTGTTTTCGTAGAATTTTAATCTTCAATATCCTCTACAAAAGCACCAAGCAAATATTAATTTTTATTATTATAGATAAATGCAAAATGGTATAATTGTCTTCAATGCTCTGTTTATAATTAACGTCCATCGCAGCTGCAGAGAGAACGAGGTAATTATGCAGAAGAAAATTTATCACCTAAGATGAGGTAATTATATAGAAGGAGAAAAAATTAAAAAGAATGGTAAAACATTTATTATAATGGCACACTTGTTGCAGGAAACTACTAATCAGAAAAAAAAAAAAAACTCATCATCGAAGGTTCGAGGAAACAATAATGAAACCAATTCAAAATCGGTACAGTGGTAATTTTTTTCTATTATTGTTTACTTTTATTCTCTATTACTTTTATTTTCTATTATTATTTACTTTTTAAATGCCTCAATTTTTACTCTTTCCAATAAAATTTAAAAGCGCTTATGACCTCGTTTTGTTTATATCAATCATGACCAACACATGGCAATAACATACAGTGTAAAAATTTGCAGGCGGAGTTCACAAAATTTATAGATTTACACATTCTGTTAACACATCAAAAATCAATAATTCCGTTCTGACACTTCGGTAACACCATGGGCGATTATGGTAGCTATAAAAATGAAAATACTTGATTAACAAAATGAGAAACAAATATTATGCTGATTATTCCAAATAAAATATCATTCTATTGTTTCATTGATTATTAATCTTTCATATTATTAAATGAGTTAATCTTGCTTATTATTGTTAATTTATAATTTATCACTCTATTTACTTAAATCAGTTTATTTTTTGTTATTGTCAATTTATAATTTAAGACTTTATTTTAAATCAATACTTTTTTTTATATCGGTTTTTGAGGCTAGTAATCATGTGAGTATTGTGGGTTTTTTCGTATCTTTAATTCCCTTCAGTGGAGGATCAAAATTGCGATAGCATGGCTCCAGACCACCTCTAGGGGTGAGTCCCAGACCGTCGCCAATGGCCCATTGCGCAGCACTAGTGCGACGTAAAAACCCAACCAACCAACTAATCCTACCTTTAATAAACTATTTCTAGTTATATTTATATATTTTTGGTTATTGTGGATAATGAGGACATTTCATCATCTGTTTCCTTGCGTTCAGGATTCTTTGGTAAGGGAAAAAAGAGAGAGCGAGAGACTCCTGACTTATCTTCATCTTTAGGAAAATCAATGTTTGCAGGTAATCTGGGCTCAGTTCAAGCGAAAACTTTGTTTTTTATTCCCAGATGAGTTAGGATTGATTTTCATTTTTTAAAAGTCATTCATAACAAGGAATATTTCATGTATCAAAATTAAACTCCAATTAGCACGGCATCAAAAGAGCAGCTAATATAAAATTTCGTTTCAATTTCTTCGAGTCTTGTATCTCAAACAGGTGATGTATTTCTATAAGCGGATGCGACAGTTTGATGTTTTAAAATTAAGTACACGTGATCAAGTTTGTCCCGCCGATGTCACCCTAAAATATGGGTTTTAATCCATCAGTAGATACATTTTATTTTATCGGATATAATAATTTTTCTCTCTTTCCAGTCACGTGATTAAATATATTTTATATACGGAGAATGCAGCCCTCCGGCATTTTCCCAGAAAGTATTTTGGGTTGGACAGGCATCATCTATCTTATCTATTTTTGTCTGCGTTCATACACAAAACAAGTAAAACATACCATCGTAAAACACACTGTATAAGATTGTTGACATTGTAAAGCATTCTCTCATGCAATTTTATGATATCCACCAATATAAATCAGAAATAATATTCATAACACGCACATCTTATGCCAAATTTTAGGCCATTTCGTCTCAAAGAATTTCAGATATAATAATTGAGCAAATCCATAAACAAAATATAGCAGAGTTATTTGTTGCCCAATTACAAGATAAAATATTTTGAATTTAAAAATTTAGGATTTGTTTTTGCTTTCTCTTTTAAATAATAATAAATTCCTTATATATAAAATCTAATTAAATTCCTCTCTGTAAGTACCGAAGTATAACTACACTAGGTATACCAGTTAATAATGCGGTTTTTGTATGCAAAGAAAACACGATAATTTTAACAGAAACAGCACATATGCTTTATTTAAAGTAATGTCCATCAATAGCTACATATTTCAACATTTTTTTTTCTTTTACAACCTTCCAGATTTCAAGTAAATATGGAAGAAATATGTAACAATGGTAGAAATATGGAAGAAATGTGAATACAACCCAATAGAACTTTGCGTCCTGGGAGGCAAGCCACTCAGAAACCTATTTTTGCACTTTGTGAAGTATTACATAGAAAGTACGTGTCCCATCGTGCAGAATAAGTAGTAATTTGAAAAAGCAAGGTCTGGTGAATGCTGCGGGTGAGCTAATGTTTCCCAAGTAAGGTCCCTTTAATGTATCTTTAACAAGTTTTGAATTGTGTGATGGTACGTTATCATGATATAAAATTACCTTGCCTTATCTTGTTGCCCATTATGGTCACTTGACGATCAAAGCAAGATTCAGATTGACTATTTGTTGTCGGTAGCGATCACTGTTAAAGGCTTTACAGGGTTTTAGCAGCTCATAGTGATTACAGTTGTTCGACTTCAAACTTTTTCGTCGTCGTTGACATCAAAATCACCTCTTTTAAAGTGTTTTAAAGTATCGTTCATATGTATCAGGATAGAGCATGATCATCATAAGCTGAAGTATACTATAAATTTCGGGAGCACTTTTCTTCAGAATAAAGTAATAAATCAATACCTCACGTATAAGTTTTATTTTTATTTATTTATTTATTTATTTTCGTCACGAACTTTGCCATGTTTCAGCCTAAATATATCTATGAAGTTAACACCTTCGCTTCACTTGACTTTTGAGAATTTGAAGCTTCATGTCAGTGGAACTAAAAAGCCCATACATTGCCTCGCATCTAAAGCATTCTACTGCAACTCCTCTATCGAAAATGATCCGCATTATTAACTGATATATCACCTTGTATATATGTGTTTTTTCTTTCCTCATTTTTCTTTCTTTCTTTTTTTTTTTTTTTTTTTTGTGTGTGTGTGTGTACTTATTGTGTTGCGACTTTTTTACTAGATGTTCACCAATGCAACGTTTAAAATTTGTAACCCAATAACGTTAACTATAACCTTAAAAGAATTATATGTATTTGTAAGATTTTTACAATTTCCTCTTTAAATTCTTATTTTTCTTCAAATTTCACGAAATCTCATTTTTGATTTCCAATTTACCGCACAGACAAGAAGATAGGGAACAACCAACTTAATGGTCATAGATAAGAAATAGACGATACGTTTAATTGTTTTCGATGCTACGACTGTAATTAACGTCGTCGCAGATGAACGGTTAGCGGAGCAATTATGCAGAAGAAAATTTATCACCTAAAATGAAACAATTATGGAAGAAATAGAAAAATAATGATATAGCATCTTTTGCAAATGGGACACTTGTTGCAGCAAATTATTGGTCCGAATGTGAAAGTTGTTCAGAATTTATATTGACATATTACCAAAACATAGTAATCGAAATTCTCTTTTGAGAAATAACACGGAAAGTATTTGATAGATAGGATAAAAATTTAGCTTAAAAAGGGAGCATACATATTTATTTATGTATTTATTTATTTTTCATTGTGCAATTGAATTACAAATCTTCAGCATTAAGTGTTTTTATAGCACTGTATATTTATATACATAAATATAAATTATTCAAATACAGATCAGTATATAGACTGAAAGATTTTAATATTGAACGAAATATGTATAGATTGGGAACGGGAAAGAGCACCGAGAACAGGATTCTGGATATTTTCGTCAAACTCTACAACTTATCTGTAAGCCCGTAGCCAAGGAGTAAGCATGGGGTTGCAACCGGTCGCCCCTGCAAAAATTTACATATTTCTTAGCAATTATTGATCTATGCTTCTTTTTTTTTTTTCTTTTTTTTTT
Organism: Salticus scenicus; assembly: GCA_963930645.1. Classification (NCBI taxonomy): domain Eukaryota; kingdom Metazoa; phylum Arthropoda; class Arachnida; order Araneae; family Salticidae; genus Salticus; species Salticus scenicus. The sequence goes on along the minus strand of OZ005656.1, from coordinate 14,226,659 downwards.
TTTATTAATTTTATTAATATTTTCAGAATTAACCTCATTCAATGAACTTGAAAACAGCAATTAATGCGTTGTAAAGATATGTAGTTTTCGTGTTTCTGTGGCCTTGCAAACCAATCTTTAATGCTAATCACACCACATTCTATAGAAAATACGGTTATATATATATGAAAAATATATCTCGATTTCGTTATGTTTTGTGCAGTAAAAAATAAATAAATAAATAAATGTTCTTTATATAAATATATCTCATAGATCATAATGTTTTGGTGTCCTTGTACGCAAACTTATCCGGCTGTTTTCAATAGGGAACATGCTACAGTAAACTGAATAACATATATCTGTTTTAAGGCCCTTTAAGAATATTTACGGAAAGATAGGTAGATAGATAGGCGGACAGACAAACATATAACCAAACCAAAGTCATAAACATTTTTGATATTTGCAGGAAATTGTGAAAATTACCAAATACTCTGGATTGCGAAAAGTCATGATACATTTTTTTTTCTTTAATGATTGTAATTAAGAAATTTAAAATAAAAAATAAATAGTTATAATATTTAGGAAGAAATGTCAAAGTTTTAAATCGCACCTGGGATCTTTTGGTCAAACGGGACAACGATGAAGCCCTGTACTATTCGGGACAGTTCCTAATGAAATAATTCGTTTATTGTTAGGCCAAAAATCTCAAGTTCGATTTTTGTCCTGATCATCTATTTTTTTTTCTTCTTTTGTAAGTATCTCGAAAAATATTAAACATTCGTTCATTAAAGCTACGTTAAGCATGTGCTTAAATCCGTACTTATTAATGGAGATTCAATATATAATATTTTAAAGGACTAACAGCTAACTAAACAGACAACAGATTTTTGTGCTAATGCCATAGAATAAAAAACGACCAATTATTTGTAACTTGTACAATAAATTTTAATTTTTCATGCAACGTTTATATACACTTTTGTTATAATAGCAGATATATTTACGAAAATATAAATGTTTATTTTCGAAAATTCCATCTTTTTCGACCTTTTCTTACTTTTCTATAATTTTCATCTGAATTCCGCAGAAGTTGCAAAAATGTCAAAAAGGACATTAGAAGCGTGATACTAAAACTTCAAATAAATACATTGAATTTTCAAAGAAAAATAGACATTATATGGTAAATAAATTTTATAAGAAATAAGTCTTGTGTAATTAAGACTTCATTTATGATCAATGAAGACATTGCAAACTAACCCATCTTAAACTGAAAAACACGCATCAGTTTTTTCCAGTCGAAATAATAAAGCAGAACGCACAGTGGAGTATTTATACTCAAATCAGCATCAAAATTATTTACACTGTTAAAAATAGTTTCTTAAAAAAGAGCTAAATTGTCTCAAAATAGCTCCGAAACAATATTTACTTAAATTTGAAAACTCATTTTTGTACTCATTTTTGAGTATATTGACATGTGAAACATGGGGATATTAAGATTCTTATTGGTCAACCCCATTTTTGAGCATGTCAATATACTCAAAAATGAGTACATGGGTTTTCAAATTTATGTATATATTGTTTCGGAGCTATTTTCAGACAATTTAGCTCATTTTTAAGAAACTATTTTTTACAGTGTAAGATAATCTATTGTATAAAGTGCAAAAATAAACACTTTTAGGTATTATTCAAACAGTATTTTAATGAAATAAGAAAATGATAATAATATTGATATTCAGTTAAAGGGATTTTTTTTTCATACATATATTATATATTTTGAAAATACACACATTACGTATATATGTATACATATTTGTAGCAAGCAGGAAGATGATAGAACACATAGTCGCAAACAACGTTTAGTAGGAGTATGAAATAGTTGTGTGGCCAAATGACTGCACAGTGTATGTTCCAAGAGCAATATCCAAGAAGATGTTGTCCGCACACTTACCACCTTCACAAACATTGATCGAAGAGATTCTTCCAAATAACAAGGCATAATGTAAAGAAGTAACGTAATGTACGCACACTATAAAACGAGTATTGCAACATTTTGCCGATTACCGCCGGCAAGTACACGATCGTTTGCAGCTGAACTAGGTATTCTGCATTAAAATCTGTGAAAGATTCTACATTCTGAAAATAAGCACCAATTCTACCATTGCAGAAAGTCCAATTCCTAATAAATGCCATTTACCTCCTTCAGACAGAGTTTTACGTTGGATGATTAATGCCACGCAGAATAAATCCTAGACTTCCGCCACTATTCTTTTAAAAATTAAACTTGCTTTACGAGAGAAAGTGTGGTTAACATGCACTACCCGTAATACGCATATGTGATCGTCTGTAAATTTCCACAGCACAAACTCGGTAAAAGTGTTACTAAGGTTCAGTATTAACATTTGAGCAGGGTTTCTCGGAGATCAGCTTTTGGGACCGTACCTTCATTCCGAAGGTCTAAGTGGCCCAAAGTAACTCGTTTTTTCTACGGCATATCCTCCTGTTATGCTCCAGGGAATATCGGACATTGTGTACCAGAACATGTGGTTCACGGATGATGGTGCATCAGTACATTTTCAATCGCATTGCGTAATCACCTCGATGTTACAGGTCACATAAGGTGAACTGGACACGGCGTGCCAGCTGCTTGGCCTCAACGCTCCTCTATCCCTTGGATTTCTTCTTCTGGGACCACTTGAAATCGCTTGTTAATCAGATCTATGTATATACAATACAGAATCTTACAGCAAATTGTAATCTCTTCACCAGGCATTGCCAGCCAACATACCGAATATATGTACATATCTTGCAATTCGTAGTTCCTCTTTTGTGGCTATGCCGTAACCTTCCTGGCTGCACGTAGAGCAAACTCCTATAAAAATTTCTCGCCGTCTCCTTTGTTACGTTAAACTGGGATACATTTTCTGTATTGTAATCCTGATTATGTTAAATAAATATTTTTCAATTTATTTTTTACTCTTTTTGTTCCAATCGACACAAAAAACTTCATAATCATTTTAGTCATTTCTCCCACTAAACGAGATTTGCGACCCTATGTTGTACTGTAATTTTTTACCCTCTTGATGCCTGTTATCACGCCTCTAAATTTGTCTGTCGAATTCGGCAGCAACCTGTATATAATTGCTTCTATGATTGAAGATTCTGACATGAGAAATTTTTTTTTTTTTTTTTTTTTTTTTTTTTTACTTAAATAACCTAAAAGTGAATGCTGTAAATAGGGGGAAAAAACTTATATTTAAACTTGTGTAAACAAAATGGCAGAAAAAAGTAAACATGTAAGCACTGAACCTAATTTGGCTGAATTTTAGTCATTTCTCCCACTAAACGAGATTTGCGACCCTATGTTGTACTGTAATTTTTTACCCTCTTGATGCCTGTTATCACGCCTCTAAATTTGTCTGTCGAATTCGGCAGCAACCTGTATATAATTGCTTCTATGATTGAAGATTCTGACATGAGAAATTTTTAGTTTTTTTTTTTTCTTTTTTTTAACTTAAATAACCTAAAAGTGAATGCTGTAAATAGGGGGGGGGGGGAACTTATATTTAAACTTGTGTAAACAAAATGGCAGAAAAAAGTAAACATGTAAGCACTGAACCTAATTTGGCTGAAGGAATAATAATTCTGAAGTTTCTGAAATATTAACAAAAATATTTCAGTTTAAAATTTTCAACCCCCCCCCCCCCCTTCCCCGCAAAAAAAAAAAAAAAAAAAAAAAAAATTATAGTTGATAAAATAATTATATATATATTTAACTACAATTCTGATTAAATATGCTTCAACTTAAAGTCCACACACTTCATCTTTCCTCTACATAATGGTTATTTTTTAACTGCACTGAAAGCTAACTGAAAATACACACGCAATTTGTACAACAAATGAAGTCACACAGTGCAAATCAGTGCTGATTAAAAGGTGACTAATTTTACACTGTTTATGCGACACGGGATTGGAGGTAAGAGTTTCAAAGATAAAGGGATATGACATGGTCATTAATCAAGTTTTAGAAAAGGTTTGCCGGTGGCAGATTTACCATGCTTTACATTTTCGACTTTTGGCCAGGTTTTTGGTGCAAATACTACATTGTGCACCATTTAATTAGATAAAAAGTTATAAGAATGGCAAGAATAACGTGGCATGATTGGATTGCTGTTTTCATGCTTCACTAGTGCCAACATTGATTTTTTCAACTAATGAAAGATCGAGTTTAGTTGTTTCGATCTGACACAATTTTTGTGTATTTTTGCAATTTAAAGTGTTTGTTTCGTAAATTTTATTCATCATTGAAAATTAGTTTCCGAATACATTTTTCTTTATAGTATAATCAAGAGTTCATTTACTTTTATTTCACCATTCTGTATATATTTTTTTTTCCATCTACACTTTGAAATACCGACATTTTTTTAATAAAAATATGAAAATTCGCTTATGACCATAAACGGTGATATAACCTGACACGTGGAACTGCGGTAAACAAATTCCTGGCTCATATTAGCTGCTGAAGCAGCAGGTGGGTGTTTCTCTCTCCTCATTAAAAAGCTCATTAAGGACTACAAAGGCGGCATTAGACAGGCATGGCATACCCCGTTAACGAACTTTTCTCTTTAACCGATCGATCTAATTAGCAGTGGTTTATAGCACAGAAGGTGTTTATGCCATTAATCGATAGACGCGGTAACAAAGCTTCCAAAGCCTATTCTGCAAATGAAAGGCAATTAAGTAGAGCGTTAATCAATATTCGTTTAAAGAAAAGTTTTTAAAAACTTCGACGCTTATCGGAAATTTAATATTTCTGAAGAGTTGCGACTCTCTCTTTTAATTTTTCCGTTAAAAGAAAGCATATAAACATTTGAAAAGGTGTTAAAAATTGTTAAAGAAAAGATAATTATTTTCATCTACTATTTCAAAAACAAACAAATAAATAAAGCATCTGGAAACCAAAAAGAAACTCTGTCGCTATAGATCCTAGTTTCGACGGTATCTCTCTGCCTACAAATATGGGAAAATGTTACTTAGTTTATGAGCGATGCTTAATTTTATTACGTGCGTATATACGCAAAATCGAAATATGTCTCTTGTAGATTTTCTTAGTTTGACCCATAATCGTTATTTATTTTTGTACAAATATAGAAAAGGGCCTCAGAACTTCTAACTAATACATCATTGCTTTTAAATATAGCACAGATTTGCGTTTGTAAGGAAACAAAGTTAATTTAAATTCTTTATTGTTCATTCACTGTAAATCTATCCCATAATATGGAAAGGTGTTTCATCCTACTTCATTCCATTTTATGAAAATGGTCACACGTTATAAAGTTTCCTTGCAAATTATTGTTTTGAGAGAGGACAAGCTTATATATATATTAAAATATTAAGTATATTAAAATTTATCAAAAATTATTTACATTTAATAAAAAAAATATATATATATATTTTTATTTTTTTAGTTACTGCCTGCTACTTAATGAAAAAATTTTCCTATTTGTTTTACACTATTATAGTTTAACAAGAAATTTTAAGCATATTTGGATGTACTTTTTTGAGTTCTTGTATTAATTATACTCCTTAAACTAAAAATTGTATACTAAGTGTAAATTATGTGGAGAGTTTTTTAATTTAATTTAATTTATTTATTTATTTTCAATACTCTTCTTCTTCACTTATTATCTTGTATCATACACCTTTTTATACCAGATAATAGGTGAATTGATGACTCTTTACAGACAGGTAGTCTCTATAATAGATATGTAGGAGTGAGTCAAGCGTCTATAAATCAGGCTTTATTTCCAACTTCTAAACATGTTACTCTATTGAACCAAATTCTCCTTATTAAAATAACTTTATTAAAATTGTATTTTTGTGTAAGCAAACATTTAATGGCTATTTCTGCATTCCCAGAATCTAACAAAGATAACTTCCCGCCTTATTTCAACATATTTACTTTTTAGTAGAATAAGTAATTCCCCTTTACTCTGCCCCCTTAGCGGAAGTAAAAAGTGCCACTTCCGATTATAAAAGTAATGAAATGTAGAAGATGGGGAGAAAAGAAATCTTAAAAAAATAATAATAGGGAGAGAGTTACGACCAATAAGTGAACGGAAATTCTCTATATCTTCTGTTGTATATATTTCACTCAACCGGGGTATGGCCGTATGGGGTGATATGTCTGAATGAAAATAAAAAAAGTAAGTATGTGTGTGTGTGGGGGGGGGGGGGATGCTTCTACGTAATGCACTCTAGAAGTGACTTTAAGTAGCCTATTTGGCGATAATTTAAAATATCGCAATAATTTAAAAAAAAAAAAAAAAAACATGTGAAACTTTTACCAGAAGTGAAGTTTCAACAGCTGGTGACGGTCTGGGAAAATTTAAATTTTAGAAGCTTCTTTTAAGTTGCACTCGTGCCTGTTTTAGTCGTGCTTAATTATTTCGATCATAAATAATCATTGTGTGTTTTACAATTTATGACGTTCACTTACAAAGCTCTTTTATTAAATTCCTGGCCGTGTAAAAGTTATCCAGCACAGAACTAGATGCACACAAAAATAAATTGATGTCAACATTAAAAACACCAAAGTAAAAAAAAAAAAACTGTTTGCATACTGCGTTAAGCATAATATTGTCACATGTCAGTGCAGAATTGCACTGTGGATTAATGCCCATAAATATAATCAGGAAGGGTATTCTAGAGCTGGATTAACGAACCAAGAAAATTTTTAGTATTATGAAGGGATTAGCCAATAGAAAATTGGAAATACCATGCTACGGAAATGATAGGTGAAAATTAAGGGAAATGTAGATTTTATATAATTTTTTCAACTGTCAGGCAATTGATTCGCAGTTAATGATAAATTTTAAGATTTTTATAAATATGAAAAACTTTATGATAATTGAATTCATATAAATATTTAAGCCTGCAGACTGCAGATTATTTTATCTGAATTGAAGATAAAAATGTAATTACTCTTATATCAATGCTTAAAAATGGCAGATTTGTTAATTTTTTTGTTTCTGAACATAACCCATATGTTATTTTAGAGGGTATTTGATCATGCGTTTCCAGTTGATTAATATATGATTGCCCACATTGGTGAAATACTATAGTTTCTTGAAAATGCTTCAGAACTTAAGAAAATATTTAGTAACACCATATACAGTTTTCTGCAAATATATTTTGTATCTTAATTGAAGTAGTAGCTTCTGAGAACTTCAAAAACGACAAGAGTATTTAATTAAAAAATATATATATATATATATTACCCCTCAGAGGTAAAGGACACCATGACCAAATTGTGAAAGGAGTTAATACTATGTGCCTTTATGTGCCTTTTTTGATTTATATAGAGACATTAAGCGATAATGTTCACTTATTATCAAGGAAATGAAACGGCGGAAAATAAAACCTTATTCGTTTTCTTTATTGATGACAAATGTATTTCATCTTAGCACTTCAAAGGCATGGTGGTAACTCTTTTCACAAATTGACTTGTGTTCTTTACCACCGGGGTACAGATTTAATTAAGTGTAAACAATCCTACAGTTTAAAAGCAATCTAATAGTTTGGAATTTCAGTTTATAACTTAATATTATTACTTATTCTTAGTTTTAAATCTTATCCTTAAAGAATATATTTCAAGAAGTATTTTTAAAACAAATTATCTAATCATGAACATGTAACATTTTTTTTTTTTTTTCTTAAGATTAATCTATTTTTATGTATATATTGTCATATATACCATTTTATGTATGTATTTTTATGCATAATTCTTTTATATAACAATTAAAATTTAAATAATAGCTAATTTAAATAAAAGTTTCAACTAAAAAACAAATTCGAATTTACAGTTTGAATTTTCGTTTGTTTTCTATTTAATTTTATGATGCTTTTGTTAAAATTACAATCTTGAAAATTTGTAATTTTTATATGCAATTTAAGGAGTACTTGATATTAATTTTTTATGTGAAGTAAAAAAAAAAAGAAGAAAGAAAGAAAGAAAAAGATATATGATTTTAAAAGGAATGTAGTTAACATAACAAACTATAGATCTAAACTGCATATCGAACAATATATTTAAAACGTATTTGGCGCTTCTTTCTGGCGATATTTTATAGTATGTTAACCCTACAAGAATAGCAGGTGCTCAGCTAGGTAATAAAAGATTCGCCTATTTGTACTTTTTTGTTAGATGTTAGATCCCCCTCTGTGGCCATAAATATTGGGAAATTTGGATTCTTATAAACTGTTAGACGAAAAATAAAATGTATGCTTTACAGATAAATCATTTACAGATTGTAAACATAATAAAATAAATAAAATCTAAAGTTAATGAGGAATCTTATTCCATATGAAACGTTATATCTTTATATCTGTGTATATCTTTAAAATATTGCTAGGTTAAAAATGACGCTTGCAAAGATTCTGAAGAAACAACTGTTAAAAGTACATTTTTTTTCGTAAAATGATCTCATCAGACAAATGTCGTCATTTTTTCTTATTAGTCCATTGAGTTAAGTCCGCGTGCTTAAATATTATTCATGTATAAATATTATTTTTTTATCCTCACGTATTGTTTCGTTTCCACAAATAATAATTGAAACTGGTCCACGTTAGAGAAATATTATATAGATTGTATGTACTAAGTATTACAATATTACTTTTTTTAATTGTTTATCCATTCTTACAATAAAATAATATTTTTTAAATTATATTAATATAGCTAAATGGTTTTAAAGGTACATTAAAAAATAAATAAGTAAATAAATAAAAATACCGTAAAATTTTCGCAAAAATTAGTTCCTTCCCTTAAGCCTCATTAAAACATATTTTACCCTTAAAATCATTTTGTCAATCTTACAATTTATTTATTTTATTTCATATTTTTTACTTCTTATGCATATGGAATTCAAACATAACAATGAAAATTTTATTTCATTTATACGTTAACTTTTCTAAAATAATTCTTTTAGACTCAAAACTAAAAACCAATATAGTTTCCTTTCTAAAACCCGTAACAGAGAGCTAAACTTGAGATTATATTTGTAATCTTGAATTGTAAATTTTTCTGGAGGAATAGGATATAAAATAATTATTATTTACGCGAGAAAACCCCAAAAAGCTTAAATCTTATTCCTGAAATCTTTTCATATTCTCGAATGTAATGGTAAAAAATTGTAGAGTAGAGAAAAAAGGAGTAGAATTCTTCCCTCTCCTGTCTATAATCAAATCTTCTTTCGCCATTCACGCACTCCTCCTTCATAATTATAGTCATAAAGTCTTGAATCATGTCTTATTTTTAGTTTCAGCTAAGGTTTTCTTTTATGTTTTCTTTCACTGCGTATGTGCCTTCTAAATCTAAGAACGAATATATAAATATTCTTTTCTTAAATGTAAAATGAAGCGTTATATAAAAAAATAATTACCATTTGAATGTCCTAGAGTTTCATTTAAGTTTAATGGCGATGGGATTTAAAATATATTTTGTCATTTAACGTTAATATTTAATACAAACATTGAAAGTTATTTAATTATATACGAAGAATAAAAATTTTATAAGAAATCACCAACTTCTCCAATCTGTCGTTACTCAGTCAGATTCCCTTTTCCTTCCCCATGTAATTCCTATGCGATTTTTGTTGCTTAGTCTTATAAAGATATCTCATTCAAAAATTAATCGTGTTTTTTTTTTTTTTTTTTTTTTTCCACTGTAAGAAAATGTCGACTTTTAGGGAGAAATTAAAAAATAAATATGTAAAATAAAATAAATTTAAATATATTTATATCATTATCTAAATTCAAAGCTTTATTCTTCAATCTCAAAAAGAAATATTTAACTGTATTTATTTATTTTAATTATGCATTAAGGTAAAATACGAAATGTTCAAAGAATGAAATGCAAAATAACGAATTCAAAAAAAAACTACATTTTTGAATGAGATATCCTTAAATACAAAGCAACAAAAATTCCGTAAGATCACATGGGTAAGGAAAAAAGATGAAACTATAACATTTTTTCAGCATTAGTGTTCAAAAAATTTCAAGGGTCATTCTTCCAAATTTTTGGGTTTACATTATCTTGGTTCAAAGATCTATAATTTTATACGATTAACCTTTTGTTATAAGCGAGTTGCCCAACAATGTTTTCCACAGGTTTTCTTTTATTTCCCTTCTGTTAATATATCTAATGGTATAAAAGAAGGGAAGCTTCACTGAAAAACGTAACATTTGAGACAAATGTTTTTGAATTGCATGGAAATGCTGGTTTAGAATGACGATGCATTAAAACTCTTTAACAAACATTGTAAATTGAGGGAGAATACGCAACAGTTGTTCAGGGTCAGTATAATTAACACGACCCTTCTTCATCGGGCAAAATGAAATAGGCATATGTACGGAAGGAGTGTAAAAGCAGCAACTAGTGGTATTGAGTGATGATGAATAAAAGCTTTGTAGATGATTTTCATTTTGTGTTTTCGCCTCTTTTTTCACCTGATGAAAATTCGTTCTTGATTATTACAATCGGAAACAATTATTGCATACTTTTGCATTATATGGTATTTCTTACAATTTTTTTATTCATCTCTCTACATATGATAAATGTATAAAAAAGCTTTATTTTAATCTATTCTAAGAACCTTTGTAAGTTTAGGGCCAGCATGCGTTCCTTCGCAAATCAAACTCTTCCATCCCACCTCCTCCCTCTTACCTCACTCTGTCTGCTGGATAAACGCTCCGCTTATTTTTGATTTTCAGCTGCCCATTGGTTGGTCCCCCACGTATGAGGTGAATGACCATTCCCTTTTCTGAAGATTGGTCCCTTTAAATCTATTTCTGAAACATCTGAAAATTTTATAATACATGACCTGTATTAAGTAAGAATAACTGTGAAAGAAATATTTCCAGAAGTACAGAAATGTGTATTGTTTGGGGGTATTTCCCTTTCAATATTTTGATTTAAAAGCGAAGTTCCTTGCATAATTGGCATTTTAGCGGGATTCTTTTGATTCCGAAAGAAAATGTGAAAACTTCTGTGACCCAGTAACACCTCATGAAAGATGCTCGAAACATCTTTCTAGAAAGAAAAAAAAAGAAGAATCATCGGCGTCACTGCCCTGAATCCACCGTGCCGCGTGTGCCAAGATGGATCACGTCCCAGCAACCCCCATCGAATCATATATCTCCGACGCAATACCACGTTACGCGAGCTGTTCGTCCTATTGAAGAACCAACTGAAGTAAATGTACCAGATGCCGCGTGTTTCCTGCTTTCGATTTTTGTAATAAGGTTCGATTTATGAAATTTTGATTTCAGTAGGAAATCGAAAATAGGGATGATCCGATTTCTTTCTTTATATTGAAAGTGAAAATTTGTATGTCAAGCTCTATTTCTCTCTAACTTTTGTTAGAATGTTTTAGTTTTATTGTGATGCAAATTGGAATGTGCGATGGCTGGTCACGTGTGGTCGTTGAACTAATTACAGGGTCATGAACTTCAGAATGCTGTCGGATTTCTTATTCAATACATTTTGGATGTTACTAATGAAGTCACAACGACATTTTTAATGTACACTGCAGAAGAATTTGTTTCAATGAAAATTGTCAGAGGTGCTCTAAGTAGCCCAACAGTTGTATATGTTTTGAGAAAAGATGTGAAAAATGCAAGTCATTCTCTCTAAACCAGAGCTTTTCAACATTTTTTGTCTAAAGAATACATTCGCCTTGTTATTAAAAATAAAATTAAATGTTTTCTGAATATGTCCATGAAATTCATTTAAATATAAATTCAAAGATAATTCTAGAAAGTAATTTTCTAAACATAATTATCCAAACAAAATTTTGTTTTTCACTTTTAAATTCGTACGCAAATTTCTAAACAAAAAACATTTGTTTATTTATTATTTTTTCCATAGAATTTTTAGAAAATTATAAATTATACATTTATTTATTTTTTTCCTTTCTTGATTTTTTTTCTTAAAAAAACTTTCTATGTATATATATATATTTTTTTTTTTTTTTTTCCACTTTGAAAGCACTTAAATTTCTAAATAATATTTATGTGGTTAGGCAATTTTCTATAAAAATGTTAAAAAAAAAAAAAAAAAAAAAAAAAAAAATGGATAAAATGCTGTTTTAATCACATCTTAATTTTTTCTTTAAACTTTAGAAAATAAATTAAAAATTTTCCTAGAATCTTTAAAATAGCTGCTTTTAAACGTATTTTACGAAAAATGTTGTTAGTTTTATCAATTTACAATCTATTAATTTATTCGGATAATAACTTGTTATGTAAATTAAAGAAAAATATCCTTTTCTGCCTTTGAAAATTTTATTTATATTTCTGAATGAGCAATATTTATTTATTTTTTAATTTTTCTTTAGATTTTTTGAAAAATGTATTAAAAAATTTTACAGGGAAAAAAAAGAAGTTTCTAAGTAAATCCAAAATTTTAACTTTGAGATTTTGGTGTTTCTTTTGGTTTTGAGGTCCCCTGAGTTCACTTTTGCTATTTGTACAATGATGTACAGTATGTGCGTGTATGTATGTGTGTGAGTGAACACGATAGCACCTAAATGCTTTGCTCGAGTGAGCTGAAAGTTGATATGTATGTTATAGGTCTCTGTAACATGAACCTTATTGATTTTGGTGAATCTAATACTTATAGTTTTTTTTTTTTTTTTTTTTTTTAATAGGGACACAAAGAAAAAATCTTTATCATTATATGGCCTATAGGCCCAAATTTTTTAAAGTGGGATAGCGTCTAAACACCTCATTCATCTGAGCTGAAAATTTATACACATGTTATAAGTCACCGTCACACAAACTGTATAGATTTTGGTGTATTTAACACTAATAGTTTTTTTACAGGGACACAAAGAAAACTTCTTTATCATTATGACCTATGGGCCTAATTTTTTTTAAGGTTCGATATCGTGTAAATGCCTTATTCGATTGAGCTGAAAATTTATACACATAATATAGGTTACAGTCGCACAAACTTTATAGATTTTGGTGAATCTATCACTTACAGTTTTTTTTTTTTTTTTTACAGGGACACAATGACTTGTCTTACTTTAATATATTTATACAACCGTTAATTACTTAATGTTCGGAAAGTCGAGTGGAATCGCTGCAGATTTTTATTATTATTGTTGTTATTATTATTATTATTTCGAAGGTTTTAAATAAATAATGTTTGTTTATTTTTAATTTTTGTCGTAGAATTTTTAAAAACGTATAAACTATTCAAAAACTTTTTTTTTTTTTTTTTGTCATTTTGTAATTATTTTCTAGACAATTACTTTCTAAATTGATTGCATAACATTTTTCTCACTTTTGAAAGTACTCAAATTTCTGAGTAAGCATTGTTTATTTTTACCTTTTCACAAGAATTTTTTGGAAATCCGCTGCCAAATAAAGTATACATTTTTGTTTTGTTTTGTTTTTTCAAAATAACTTCCTAAATAAAATAAACATTTTTCCCCCCTTTTCCCTTTTGAATTAAATTCCAATTTTGAATTAAAGCAAAATAAAAAAATAATTTTTTTTTCCCTTTTGAAATCTACCCTAAAAATTTCTAAATGTTAACATTCTTTTTTTTTTTTTTTTTTTTTTTTTTTCCTCCAAGATTTTTAAAGAAATCTACTGGAAATTTTATTAATTTTGATTCTGAAAAATAACTAGACAACAAAAAAATTTTTTTTCACTCTCAAGTCATCATTGTTTTGTTTACATAAAATACTATTAAATAAACTGTTGTGGTTTACTGACTGCATACCCCTAATCCGCTTCCCTCAATCAGTTACGTAATCCGGAATTCCCCCGTACTCCTCTCCTTCCTAGCGAGCCTCTCAGTTTCTGTAAGCATCCCCTGGTGTTGCTGAATTAGGCATCCCCCAATGCCGCATCCGTCGTTGCTCCATATGGCCTCGGTGGCTGTGTTCCAACAGGGAATGAAGAACGACCATCTGTTCGTTGTTACAGAATAAGAATAAGGGAAGGAAGGCATGGGAACGAAGTTACTGCACACTACTCTACTCCAGTGACTTCAACATACACACACTCTAGAGTGGGGTCAGGGACGGATAGAGCCCCTATGTGAGAACATTGTCCCGAACGGTTGTAATGCAGCCCCTTATTTCCTCATACAGAACGAATTTAATAAGAGTGATACTGGTAGATTTTAATCTACAGGAACGTTTGTTATATTCCGCTTCCTTTAAATCCCAACTTCCTCTGTAAAGATTTTTAAAAATTCTCTAATTTTACTTCCGTATACTTTCTAAAGCTGAATTGCATTTTATTTTTTCTCTGAATAGAGTTATTATTATTATTATTATTATTATTATTATTGAACTTTCGGAAATTATTGTAAAATGTACAAATAATTTTTATCTAGCGTTGTATTCCAAAATTTTTTAATTACGACTTCCTGTATGGTGATGTTTAAAAAATTGCAATTTTACTCCCATTTACTCTTTTAAATCTCATTTATTTTTATTTATTTATTTATTTATTATTATTATTATTGAAGTGGTTTTATCTTTTTTATTTTCGATTTTCAAAGTTGTTTTCAAAATAAACGCTTATTTTTTTTACTTCTCCTTTACTAGAGGAATTTGATAAGAGTGATACTATAAAAATTTAATCTACAGAAGCGTTTATTATATTCAGCTTCTTTAAAATCACAGCACTCTGAATTGTGATTTATAAAAAAAATTCTTTAATTTCTGTTTCCATATATTTCTTAGATTTAACATTTTTTTTTCTTTTCATTATTATTATTATTATTATTATTATTATTATTATTTTTAATAGTTTTCATGTTATATACATAAATCTTCTGTTGCTCCGCATTTACTATGTTTTAAAATATTATTACTAATAAATATATTCATACATATAATATATACGTGTACATATAGAATGAAAATACAACAAATTTAAATAACCTTTGTAGACCAATTGCGATTTAATGAAAAACATATAATTATCGATTTTCTATTTAATTTAACTTCAATCTAACCTTAAATTTATTCCTATATCTTTAGTTGTAATTTTGATAATTTTGCCAGTGCGTAAAAACAACATGGAACTCAAATCAAAAGGTACAAACAAGCTATGAGAAAATAAGCAATTATGACAGTATTTTAAACAAAATATTTTTTCAATTAGTAAACACTCAGAACGGTGAAAAGAACTCATCGGGGGTGGCATCTTTCACCGTTGAGCACCAATGTATGATTTCGCTCGTTAGCAGCTATAACAGCAAATTGCTAACTGGCACCATATCATACAAGAAATTAATTGAAGTTAAAAATGAAGATTAAAGTGGAATAAACAATTTAGTTCAAGCAATCAGAAAACCAAACAGAAAACAACCATAAAAAACAAACATTACTCACAGAATGAGGCATTTGGAGTCACAAGGATTAAAACAAGCAAAATAATTCAAGGGTTTAGTTGTACATGGCAGAAGAAGCATAATGATACTAGACAGCAACATGGTTATTTATTTATTCATTGATTATCATGTGTTTTAGTGTTTGATTATTAATTTTAAGAATAATTGACGACTCAATAATGAAAAAATTGAAAATTTTTAAGGAAAAATTAGGAACCTATTTTAATACAAAGTAAATGCAATAAATGCAATAGGCCCTCTGCTCTTTATTTTATTTATTTATTTATTTTTTTGCAATATATATTTCACAATCCCACTCAACCATCCAGCTAAACAACACCACCCATCCTCCGTAATCAAACATCTGCCCACCCAACCTCCATTTTATTTATTGTCTTATATATATATATATATATATATATATATATATATATTGTTTAAAATACACAAAAGTCCATTTTCTTTTTAATATAATTACATGTACTGACAGAAACATGGTTATGGATATAAAATAGACTATACAAAATTTTTAGGAAAGCCCATTTTAGCAGTGACTGTGATCAATTTATTAATATTCTTGTTTTTATACTTTGAAGAGCATAAATTATTTATTTAAAATAAGTGGTTAATAATGACGTTTCTATATACCGAAAAATACAGACAGGAATTATAATGTGTAAGCAAGTTTACTTTAAAACTGAAATCTTGTCGTGTGTCATAGATATCTGTGTAAATTTCATTATCATTAAAGATTATTTTTAGTTCTAAAAAGTTAATTGATTAATTATTTTGAGTATTTTGAGTAAGCTTTAGGTTAGATGGATAATTAAAGGAAAAGGTATTTTGTGATTTCTTGTTAAGATAAAATACTATAATATCATCTATGTAACGATAAAGTCTGACTCATCATAACAAAATTGCTTTTTATAATTATAAAGGTATAGATCTACCAAAATACTGGAGCTACATCTCCCTTGTGGGATTCCTACCTTTTGCAGATAAATTTTGTTTTTGTGGAAAATATAATTAATATGAATAACAAAATTAAGAAGTGTTTTGAAATTTTCTGCTTTAAAATTGCGCAGAAGATTAACTTGAGTTTTATATATTCATTAAAGGACTGTAAATTATGTTACTTAGATCTGATAACTCAATATTATTGAAAAGATCTTGAAAGTCAAAAGTCATAATATTGTCTATTTTTTCGAGCAATTTAATGTATTCAATTAATTGAAAGCTCTTTTTAAGGCAGTGTATATTATCAACTTGGCGAGTACAATTGTAAATTTGTTTAAGTATATCCAGTAGAGTTTTATTATCACTGTTTTTATAAGCGTTACATCCAATAGTGACAGTGCGAAATTTAATTTTGTCTTATCTATGCTGCTTTTTTATCATTACGGCCATGGGCAGAGTTTCGTTTAAATGGCATCTTACAATGGTTACATTGCATTCAACAGAATGAAATTAGCATACATTATTGAGAAAATTAAAAGCATGTTTTGTCAAGTCTATCATTCATTTTTACTTTGATTTTCGTATCGTCAACAACTTCGCTATTTGAGCCCTGCTCGCTTGTACCAAAAAATGCTTCCTATTGCAATTTAATAAGAAAAAAAAAAGAACATATTACTTAGAGATGTGGTAAAATTTCACACTTATTTAGCTTAGAAAAGCTAAAAATGCTTTATTTTGAACTTGTACAGTTTTTATATATTTCTGAATGCATTGGAATAATTATGGCTGTCGTCCGCTAATTGCCTTCTGTTCACAGAGGTCAGATTCGAGTCCTGCTTCACCCATGGATGTTGGTATGGGTTCGGAATTCACATTAAATATTAGGTGACGATTTAATTAGGCCTTATGTGCAAAAAAATGACCTTCGAGTGACAAGTTAAAGCAACCCATATTGTAAAATAAATAAATAAATACGTTCCTAGGAAATTTTGGGTAACCAATTGTGGAGTAGATGAGCGGCCGTCGTAAAAGAAAGTATATTTTGTTGATGGCTTAGGCTGAAAGGTAAAAAACATTATTAAAACTGAATTTCGATTAAAAGGTCCAGGCTCGGAATTAACTCAGAGACATATTTTGTTCTCATGCTAGTTTATTAAAATATTTCAATATACGTGACCATAGTCAATGAACAGAGCGTAATAAGTTTTTAACGAAAACATTCTGGAGTGGGGAAACAGTAAGGAGGATCAGGCCGGGCCCTCGGCCCGAATCGCTCTTGAGCTGTTACATCTTTCGTGGTCAGCAAACAGTAAGCAAGAGTTAGCTCCTAAACTGAAGCAAAACGAATGACAATTCCTTTGGCGTTGAATTATACGCCAAGTCCAAAGTATGAAGAAAGGGAATGGTTGCTTTACTTTATGAACATTCACATGCATATTTTTAAAAAGTGACGAGTACTTTATTGACCGTTGATAGAGAATGTTGGCATGATTTCGCCAAGATTTAGACCCATGGGAAAATAACTACTAAGCACATATTTCTTTGATCGTTGATGTAAAATTGGGCGACAAGAGGCTGTTTCAATGTAAGATTAGAAGACACCGAATTAATTATTTTCCGATTTCACAAAGCAACAGGATAGAAATAAGACAAAACATTATCATCTACAGCGCGAAAAGAATTTTCAGTACGTTAAGCTTGTTAAGTGAATACTGGGAACAGATCAAAGATTTTGTTTCAGTTACATAGAAAAAGACATGAAAGGGAAGATATAAAAATTAGAAAATGCATATTGTAAATTTTATTATTTATAGGATAAAAACAGTTATTCCATTATACTTTAAATAATTGATTTAGATTAAAGAATTTAATTTATAATTTTATATATTTAGAGAATTTACCTATCCTTTAATGAGAAAAATATAATTTTTTTAATATGTGATAATCTATATCACATATTTTCTCCCCCTTGCCACAAAAATTGCAACCATGCTCTTTCTAAATTAACAAATGTATAGGAATGTAATTAACACAAATAAACAATGAAATATAGTAAAATAACACACTAATATAATAAAATATAACACACTAAAATAATGTAATAAGCATATATGTAATTATATATGAGTAAAATGAATCTATGGTCACGTATACACAAATACAATTGAATAATAAGCAAGCAATGATTATAAAAAAACTATACTTAAAATGACATGTCAACAGAAAATTTTATTTATTTCATAAAGTCCATTGCTTATCAGGTCAAGCATATATATTTTGTGAGATCTCCTTTTTTTATTTATTTATGTATCTATAAGTGCACTTTTCAATATAGGTCATGACAAAAATTATTTAAGAGACGTCTTTCTGAGCCATAAGGTTGCTAAAAATGAATAAAAACCATAGCTTTATTTTATCTAGGTATATTTATGCTCATCACCATTTATTTATTTATTTATTTTTAAACTGCAGTATTAAATTTCATGTAATACAAAACATTACATTAGCAACCAATATATTTTTCATATGTACCTTAAGCAACAAATTCTAAAAATTTATTTAGAATATTTGCAAGGAGTAGTATAATATATGTTAGTCATGTCCATGATAAGTAGAGGAAATATCTTTACCTCTGTTTACTTGACACAATAGGGATGTACAACATTCCCATTGATAGCAATTCAATGTGCAAACAGAATAGAAAATTACATAAACATACAGTGAATATAATTGCATTTCATTAATTGTTAATAAAATTATGTATTAATGTGTATTTTTGGGAAATATACAATTCCTTTTTTTTTTTTTTTTTTAATGTAATTATTTATTTATATATATATTTTTTGTTTTAATGTGTGTGTTTGTTTATGAAAAATGTAATATTAGTATATCAAAAAATTCAAACAAAAATTGTGTAAAAAGAGTAAAAACATATTATATAAATAAGAAATGTGGTGTAATTCTATTTTGCAGATACAAGATTTATCCCTCTTTATTTATTTGTGAATTCAGAATATATCTGTTTTTTTTTTTTTTTTTTTTTTTAATGCATTACTAATATTAAATCACATTGTGTATTCTGGAAAATTAGTGTGAAAAGTAAATTCATGCACCAAATGCCATACCTGCTACCAACCCACAAAAGAAAAATTGGCCAGATATTCAAATGCAAGGATAACAACATTCATGACAAAATTACCACATATGCATTGGAGCTCTACAATACACATGTAGGGCAGAAATTTACATTAAAATGAAAAAAAAAAATGATAAATTAAATTTATTTTTATTATTATAATTTTATTTATTTATTTATCTATTTTTAGTGAATATTAAATTCTGTTAAGATGTAAAATTATCTTTTACATATTTGACAAAATATGAATGTGAATGTATGTGAATGTGTTGTTGGAATTAAAATATCATTTAGATATATAATTCAGACAAATATAAAGTAATGTGTATGTAAGAGAAAATATGTAGATATAGAATATTTGTAGCATTATTGAAAACAATGTTGCTAAGTGCATAAAATATCACTAAATATCTTCATTTAGTTATTCAATTAAAAATGTTTATAATATTTATTATATTCAATTTCAGTATGATCAATGTTTATTATAATCAGCTTCAAAATCAAAATTATTTTATGTATGATGTATGTATATGAAAGTGTGTCTGTATGTTTAAGAAAAACAAAGATTATCTGATATGCAAAAGTCAGAAGTAAATATTTTTTACAGTTACTGAGCAAGGCAAATCAATCATGTAAATTTCTGATTGATCAAAAATTACCTTAACATAATTGTTAGGTTTTTTTTTTTTTTTTTTTAATGTACAATGTGTGAGAAAATATTTGTAAAATTGTGTGTAAATAAATGTGTGTAGAGTGGAGAAGTCCTGCCCAAAGTAACTTATAAATATTGCAATACTAAACAATGCTTCGAGAAATCTTAAGTTTTTTTTTTTTTTTTTTTAAATATCAAAATATAAGAAATATATGTGTGAAAGGTATAAAATATTATAATGAGTTGTAAAGGACAATGTGAAAAGTATCATGTTTGTTATAGTAGAAATGCAAGTGTAAAAACTCTCAGCAAATTATCAAAATACCATGTAATAGCAAACAAACATTGACAAATACCAGACAATATGATAAAATAACGTGAAGTATCTCATATATGTAAACACTGCAAATATGTTGATATGTAAATGTGCAGAAAAAAAATTCCCCCCCCTTTTTTTTTTTTTTTTTTTAATTCTAATTATTATATAAATAATTGTGTTTGTAAGAATAATACCTGTAAAAACATGTCTGAAAAAGTCATTGTAAAAATGAAATATATTTGAAATTTTGAAAATGTATAAATATAGATACTACATTTCAGTGACACTATTCATGTGTGAAATATATTGGAATGTGTCATAAATTAAAAAATACAATGAGTGAAATATAAAAAATGAGCAATGTGTAAATAACTAAATATTTAAAAATATTTATGGTTGCAGAAAAAAATAAAAACTGAAGTAATTCTCAAATGAGTGAAGTCAATACATATATGTGTGTGTGCGTGTGTGTAATTGGAATTTGCAAAAATTCTCTCATTTTCAAGAAAATAGAGATAAGTAAACACTGTATAAAAAGACTAACTGTTGATACTGCACAAAAATTGCTATCAAACTAGAATGTGATCAAATATTACACATCTAAAATAATTGTGTATGTATACATATAATGTATATAAATATTTTTCAGAGTAAACTGAGAAAAATCATTATTAAATATTCCTGTATACTCAGAAACATAATTTTAATTATTTAAACATTTTTAAATGTCATTGTAAAAGTATATAAAGTTTAGAAATTAACAAAAATATCAATCGAATGGATCAATGAAATTAAATTGTTTTAATTGCATAAAGTAAAATGTCAAAATAACTTATTAGCAAAAAATAGCATTGGTCATTAGTACACATATAAAAAGCATTTTATTTCACCAATAAATGAAAACTTTATTTTAACTGTATTTCACTTATCTATTTCTATCAATTTCATTTGTATATCAATAATTTTTTTTTTTTTATATGTGAAAGGAAAGTAAGCCATGTGAACCATACACAAAAAGATGTACTTGAAATTTGTTTATATTACATAATTTATCTTTTATTATTATTATTGCAATTACCTGGAAGGCTTTAAAACATGTGATAAGTATCTTGCCCCATTCATGATGTTATACATGTTCTGCTAAATTTCAAGTCAGATAAGAAAAATGTGTAAACTCAGTTACATACTATGCCTGATTAATAGGTCGTGAATCTATTATCATAACATAGATTACTGAGAAAAATGTGTGAATGTGTATGCGTAAGAGAAAAAGAAAACTATTGGAAAATTTGTTATTTAACTGCGCCCCAAAAACAGTTAAAAAACATGAAGGTCTGACTGAAAATAAAAGCATATACGTGAAAACATACATGTGCTGCAAAACACTCATCCAAGCAAGAACAGATAGGTGTAAATTATTTATCTTAATAAAAAACTTCTGTAAGAAAATTATAGATATACATATTAAACAAATTATGACCTTCCACCTAATAATTTAATCTGTGCACCAATTGTAAAAAAAATGAAACCAAGATGTGTATATAGAAATAAATAAATGTGTAGATAATTTAAAATGTATCAATTTTGAAGGAGGGATTATGTGTCTCATAAAAGAATGCAAGAATGAGTGACTATGACATCTATGACGGCAAATATCTTTGACAATAGTGATTAATAACTATGACAATTCAAACATTCCCAAAAGACACATGCACCTACAGATTATTTAAAATATTTATTTATCTATTTTTAAACTATGGCTTACTGATACTTTTTATTTGAAATATGAAATATCTTGATTTTTTTTTTTTTTTTTTTTTTAACATGTTAAATATCGATTTAAATAAAAGAATATGCAACATTTTTGAGCAATACTGTTATGTTAATTGCACCCTTGAACATGCAAAAAGTGGGCCCGCCAATAATGGCATGCAATGATGCAGTAAGCACAACAAAGATCCTTTGCGCATAGGAATCACAGCAAAAACGCTTACATTAAAAATTAGAAAACGCATAATGTAAAATTTATTATTTATAGGATAAAAACAGTTATTCCATTATACTTTAAATAATTGATTTAGATTAAAGAATTTAATTTATAATTTTATATATTTAGAGAATTTACCTATCCTTTAATGAGAAAAATATAATTTTTTTTAATATGTGATAATCTATATCACACCAATGTCCCCAATTTTTACCAGCAATCTCTCATAGAATATACCACTAACTTTCAAATACTACTAAATTCATGAAATCTAAAACGTTTTACGGGGAAAAACTTGTTATTTGCCGGAACCTATTTAGACTTAAAAGAAAACCAGAAACGTTTGCGATAAATAAGAAAAACGTTACCAAATTTTTTTTATAGCACACGTTCATCATCATCATCATCTTTTTCTTCTTCTTTTTTTTTTTTTTTTTTTTTTTTTTTACCAATAATCAAATTATCTTCATCATAAGGGGAAGGGTGTATGTACTTAAATACTATTTTTGAACTTTTTAAATAAAAAATAAAAAGCATCAGCAAAATTAATAATGTGACATTACCAATATATAACATACAAATTTATTCCTATGTTCCAAATAATAAATTTTAGCGTAGGAATAAATTCTGTACCTTATGATGATAAAGTATTATGTAGGCTGTCGACAGAAGGAAATACAATTAACTTCCATTCACGTTACTTCCACGTCGTTTCATCGCTTTACACGAATTTAGTTAACGTGGCATTTTTATGGATCTAATTAATGACTTACCCTGAAATAATACAACTCTAATTATGTATAATTCTTGCTTTGTTAAACACGTTTGTAATATCATTTCATTAATTATATTTATTGCAACGCTGAACAAAAAATACCTCCATATCTACTTCAACATACACCGTTAAAAATAGTGATTTTAAATTCCATTTTCCTTCAGCTGGTAATTAAATAATGTAATGAAGACTGAATTTAATCTAATTTTGAAGCCCTGGGGAATTAAGCACCACATTAAAGTGAGGAAAAGAAAAAGTTTCTTAAGATACAAAACCTTCTTTTTATGAGTAAAAGCACTAGCAGATGTTTCTCTAATTAAACGTTCATAAATAATGAAAGCACTTTAAGCTTCTTTTTCTTTCATTCTTTCTTTCTTTTATTATTATTATTTTCAGCAAGTATTATTTCACTTTAATCTTGTAATAATTTTTGGGATGACTTATGTGCTGAAGTTGTGTTATAAATGCATATTCATCAACGCAGGAATGTTTTCTAGGAAGTTTAATGCATCAAAGCCTATTTATAATAACTATTATTACCCGTGGTTAAAACACGACCATTTTTTTTAAGTACTTAAATAATAAATATAATTCAAATTTTTCGTGTAAAGAATGTTCTTAGTACTTACTCTATCCTTCAAAGAAAAAAAAAACACTATCCGCATTTTTATTTACATGACAATGCATACATACCCAATGAACTAATGTACTCTTGTCCGACTGATCAGAGTTCTTCTTGTGTGTGCATTTAACAGCAAAGAACACTGCCTATATTGAAACAAGATGTATAAATACTTTGAAAATAAAATTATACTCACTTCTGTTGCCAGAAAAATATAAAATATAAATAAAATATACTCGCTTGTGTACCCAGAAAACAAATGATTAAAAAAAGAAAAGAAGAAAAAAATAGAATAAAGGAAAGAGTGGATCTCCTATGCAGGATTTTGTTTGAAGGCTTAAAATATAGGGAAAATTAAATCCAGAAGATAAGCAAAAACACGAACCGTTGTATTGAATTTTAAAAGATTACACATGCAGATTTAACAACTTTCTTCGATAATAATTTTAAATAAAAATGATTGCGCGTATAAAACGCAAAAGTGTATAAAAATGAAGTTATTTTTGTCTCCTTTCCTGGCCTTATATTATTTTATTTCATTTTTATTTTTTCTGTAACCCACATTAACATTTCCTTACGAACAACGTCATTTCCAAGCCCTTCTTATTAAAAATAGGTAAAAAACGTACAACATTTACAAATTCTAAAAATTTCTACAAGTTTTCTTTTTCTTTTTTTCTTTTTTTTTTTTTTTTTTTAATCATTACTGTTTCTAACAAGTGTTAGTTAATTTAATCTCGCAATATTTTTTAGAAGAATTTATTTATTAAAGCTGTTGTACAAATGTCTATATTCATAATGCTGAAACGTTTTTCTAAAAATTTAAAGCAACAACGCGTCTTTGTAGTATTGAAATATATAACTTAGGAAGAGCTAAATAAAAATTTAAAGAATATAGCATTAGTGTTTGTAACAGATTTTAGTTTAATCTCTAATATTTGCTACACTTCTTCATTTTTACCTTTTTTCAAACACTTAAATGCATCGAGTAGCTTATGCTTATCTGAAACATATGCACGAGTAAAAAGTTGTATTTTAGTGTCACCTAACGGAATTTTCGACTTATCTATGTGTCTTTTCTAATGCATTATATTTCTCGCAGAATCGTCGTACACTGACACTTTCCTCCAATAATTAGCAGTACAACTGCTTTAAATTACTATAATTAAATATAATTTTTTGGAAACAATATATTTAAAAAATGATGCATGTATGGGTGAATATAAAAAAAATATTGCTGACTAACTTTTTGCTTTCTTTTCTTTCTTTCTTCTTCTTCTTATTATTTATTTATTTATTATTTATTGTATTATATTATATTTATTTTGTAATTAGATCTCACCTCATTAAATATAATGAGGGCCCAATAGGGCCTTCGAATGCCGGGTCAGGCAAGGATGTTCGTAATGATTCAGAATGCACTTTAATCCGTAAGTCTCTATCTAATAAGCATTAAAGTGCAAAAACATTACCGTAGAGCAACACCCCAAACCCAAAACTCACCATATTGTAAAGGATACCCTGATCCCTATATGACACATGATTCCTCTTTCTTTTTATCAATAATTCGGATTAATCTATCTAATTGAATAATATTTTACATCTTTTTATTATTTTTATTTATTTTATTTTATTTTGTATTACCGTCTTCTATTTATAAATCAAATTCAACTTTTTTTTTTTTTTTTTTTTTTTTTTTACTATTACTATTTTCTTTTTTAGCACATCTAGCTTAAAAAATGTTTTTGTAATACTTATTAAAAATAAATAAATAAATTATGTATATAATAAAAATAAATAAATGATATATAATCTAACCAGGAAATTTATGGTACTCCTTTTTCCGTACCATACATTAAAAGAGAACATTTCCAATTGTGCTGTTCGTGAAGGGGAGGAGATAGATAAAGAAAAAAAGAAATTAGTTTTCTTTGTTTTTTCTTTGTTAGTTTTCTTAGTTTTCTTTCTTTTTATATGATTTCGACACTTTCAGACAGTTTTCGATAATTTGGGCAGTTAAAACCGCTTGTCCTGTTCTAAAATGTTTTGAGTGTTAAAAATTCATTGCTGTTTAACATGCATAATGTGTTAAATCATAGCCTCCTGAACTGGATGCCTGTCGCGTGGCTCGGAAGCTTGGCAACAGTTGAAGCGGTAGACAGCGCCACCTGGTACAGATTGCGCGACTTTTTTATTCAAATGCCACCAAAAAAATTTAAAAGTGGGACATGATACAAATAAAAGGTGAATAGAATTGAAGAAACGTCGATTATATATATCATATATCACTTCTTAAAATTATTGGTGAGAGTTGAATAAAAAAGTCCCGCAATCTGTACCCGGTGGCGCTGTCTACCGCTTCAACTGTTGCCAAGTTTCCGAGCAACGCGACAGGCATCTAGTTACGGAGGCTATGGTTAAACACTAACATTTGTAATAAACATTAACATTTGCGTTAAACATTTCTAATCTTCATTAAATGAATAGATTAGACTGTATATCTATAATATCCCTAATAAAATACCTTTTTTTTTTTCTCGAGAAGTCTTATTACGTCCATGTTACCCATGTTACGTAATAGTTAGTACAATCAGTAATAGAAATTCAATAACATATATATATATATATATATATATATAAAGGTGAATGATTATGTATCCTTTTAATGCAATTACTTTTCGTATTTGTCTCGCTTCCTCTTCAAAATAAGGGCTACTCGGAGAAGGATGAAACCCTGCGTGAGAACGCTGTTCCCCGGTTCCGGAAGAGTCCTGCCAAAAGAATAATGCATGTCTGGGAAGAAACACCAAAGCATGGTTTTGAATTGCATCTATTGTAAATAGGCTGTTTCAGTGTATAAACATATGCAGTCTGTAACACAGAGTTAGAAAAACAACTTTTTAAAACTGTTCTTTAGGTTAAAAAATTATCAATTGTAAATGCACAAAGTTAATATTTTATCAAACAAAAAAATACATAAAAAGTAAAATATTTAATTAAAAATGTAATATGTGTATATAAATGAAATTTCTTTTTAAACATATCACGGGAACTAATAAATTATTCATGCATGAAGTGAAAAATCCTAACTCTAAATAATAACTCTACATATTAATAAATTAGCACTAAATAACGGTTAGTTATATGAAACAATACTAGAGAATAAATCATGAAATACGATCATTAACGCTTTCAAGGGCGGTGGGATATCACCTAATTTTAATTCCTAACTACAATCCTCATCCCAGAAAAGTTTTACAAAGTTTTATTTTAATAATATAAAAGAAAGAACTTCGTTTATATCTTTTGTTTCAGACATGTTCGTAAATTCTGGTGGTAGTTTATATAGAATGATCGAAAATTTTTTTGCCCTTGAAAGAGTTAAAAAAGATTTTAAACATCCATTAAGAATGAAAATTGAAAAAAATAAAATAATAATAAATAAATAAAAAACACTACAATGCAGACAACCTATATTTCTTCAGCTGGGCAGGTAGGAATATCTACAAAAATAGATGTAATATGTATTTCGATTTAAGTAAAGATATCTATATTTTTCGTAACTGTCCAGAATAATTACATCTATCAAAACACAAATACGAAAATACAGGTCATGAAAGAAACTTACTTTGAAATATATATATTTGCATACATACTTTAAGAACTAAAATATAAAATATTAATTTATAACTTCTCAAACTACTTAAAATAAAATGATCTGATATTACGATTTTTTTTTTTAAATACACATATATATATATATATTATTTATTTATTTTTATTTTTTTTTACAGAGTAAAAATCGTTTCTTTTCAATAAATAAATAAGAAAAAGTATATCAGTATATTAGTTAATGACACTAAATTATAATTTATAAATAAATAAATATATAATAAATAAATAATGTCTTTTTTCGATATTCTGTATATTTCAAAAACAAAATGGTAAAATTCCCTTTAAAATGTGTTTTTTTTTCTTTCTTTTTAAAACAAAACCGTCGTTAATAGCACAGGTAATTCTAATATGTTGTTAATCAATCCAACCCTATTTTTAAAATGCAGTCATTTGCAAAACTTTAACCTCTTAAAAGCAGAGAAAAAACTAAACATTGATTTAAAAAAAAAAATCTGGTATTATTTTGATTAAATTTTAATGCTAAAAAAGAAAAAAGAGAAAAAATATTTTTCAAAAAATTTAATTAGCTTAAATTGAGTAATTTTGTTTACAATTAGTGTAATTGCAAACAAAATAATTTTAACAAAATACAATCTAAAATTCTTAAAATTACCTCTAATATAGTAATTATATATGTCTTAATATAAAATAATGTCTAAAACATTCAAATTTAATTTCTTTTATTAAAAAAACATAAAAAGATATTTTTCTTTATTTCTTTCTTTATTTTTTTTTGTTGTTGTTGTCGACGAGTCAACGTTTTTTGCTTTTACGGCATTTTACACTATGATAAATTTTACCACTTCACGATACAGTAGTACAGTCGCTTGAAAAACTATTAAAACAGTCTTTCCCTAATTAAGTATCGTGGATTTGAATGGTAGTAAACATAATATTTTCATTTTACACGAATTTTCTGAAAGTACCCAATTGGGTACAAAGTGACCCAAGAGGATAAGACCAGTGGCCGATTTTCAGTATTTTAACACATTCCATCATCTGCGCAGATTATTGCGTCATCTCATGTGCTGATTACATTAGACGCCTTCTACTGCTATAAATAAAGGTGTCCGGCACGTTTTTTGTCAGTTGTTTATTGGATTTTGTCGTAGGCAGTGCTGTTGTGTAATTATTGTAATGGGTAAAATACCTTCACTTACTGTTACAAAAATGTCAGAAATATTGACCCTGCATAAAATTGGATTTTCTGAATGCCAAATAAGTTCGAGGGTAAATGTGAGCAAGACAGCTGTGCATCAAGCTATTAGTAAATTTAAAATTTCGGGAAAATTTGTTGGCCTTAAGAGTCGCTTCTTTTTCATACTTGGAGTATGTCGAGGTTTCCTTGCAGGTTTATGGGACGATAAACTAAAATCTTTAGCCAAACACTTTGAAATAGTACTCAAACTGCTGTTGGTGCATTTTGCAGCCAGAGAATGTTTAATCGTAATGCAGGAGGTTCTTGGATCTCGTACGACCATTCTTTTTATCACATGATCATCACGTGCACTCGTTTTTCTTGGGCGGCCGCTTCTCTTAAGGTCCACAAATTTTCTCGAAATTTTAAATTTATTTATAGCTTAATGCACAGCTGCCTTGCGCACATTTACCCTCGAACTTATTAGACGTTCATAAAATCCAATTTTATGCAGGGTCAATATATTTGACCTTTTTGTAACAGTAAGTGAAGGTTTTTTACCCATTACAATAATTACACAACAGCACTGTCTACGACAAAATCCAATTAACAACTGGCGATAAAGGTGCCGGGCACCTTTATTTATAGCAGTAGAATGCGTCGGATGCAATCGGCACATGAGATAATGCAATAATCTGTGCAAATGATGTAATGTCTTTAAAATACTGAAAATCGGCTGCTGGTCTCAAACTTTTGCAAATGACAGTAAATAAATTAACTTAAAGTTTATAAAACCTTCAGTCGTCCAACAATTTCGAAAAATCACTTATAATACATTCACGATAAATGTTCCTATACTCATTTTTACTCTGTCTAATTACGTCTTCTTTTAAACGCCCCATGCTACCTTTTTTCTGGATTTTTTTAAAGGTGTTTAATGAATTCTACTTCAACAAGGACTTTCGTTGGCGAATCCACCTATTCCGGCCTACTCGACAAAACAATTATGCAACAGGTGTGTCGGAAGATGTTGTTTCTTCTCCGTTTTCGTTAATTTTTCACTGAATATATAATTATCTATTATATGCATAAAGTTACATAATCAAGGTGGTTAGAAAAAATCTCCACTTCTTAAAAAAAATTGCGTACATCGAAAATGATTTGAAAGTTCGGAATCTTCTATGAAACTCTTTCAAATGCAAATCGCTGATTTTGTTAAAAAATTGTTGGCATACGATTTAATTGATAAAAGTGTTTTCCAAAAATATTTAATGTTGAGTCAGAGTAGAAAAGCTATAGAAAGTTAATAAAAATGAGTTTATGCTTACAATATATCGAATGAGCGTCCGATTTGGCAATAATTATAAAAATATATTAATATAATCGATAATATTTCTTATATAAAAACAATAAAAAAAAAAATGATCCAAATATCATCTTTTAACGTATTAAACTTAGTTTTTCAGACAGCGCGTCCTCTTATTTACGATAAATTTGTATGAAAACTTTTGTTTTAAATTGTTTTTAAGAACAAATTATGCATTGCAAAGTCATATTAAATAAAAGTCATGTGCATTGCAAAGTCATATTCAACTTATTTCAATCAATAACTTAATGTAATGATGGCAAATTAAGCTAATGCACCTTTCACAGTTTTCAATTGTATTCTCCTTTTACGTGTTTGAAAAACGTTTAACTCATACCGAAAAATTCCAGAAATTCGGCTCGTATTGAACATAGAGAGTTTCCATATTTTGTCAGCCCAAAATTACTGTTTTATCAAAGATATGTCACCAAGCTTGTCGTCAAGAGCTACTACTCAATGGTATGCTCTCACTTATTTTTACCTGTAAAACTGTCTTTGCTGCAACATCATTTTAACTGCAGGAAAAAGATTTTAATCCTTTGAAGCATAAACTGATTTCCGTAATTTTTTTTCAAACAATTGAAAGTTCGCAGTTAAAAGAGTTTTTTCGTAGTTGAAGTTTGTTTTGCAGTGAAATACATCAAAATACTGATATTGAATAATGATGACTCAAAATTTTATATGCAAGCACCATAAATTGAAAAAACGTGCAGTAATTATTTCGGGCCAAAATAATAAAGGCGTTTTTTATATTGCACTTGTGCTTATTCGTGCCTTATGAAAGAGCATACTTATTAATTTAAATCCAAAAAAATATGTGTTTTTGTAGTTACTTTTCTTTTCTTTCTTTCTTTCTTTTTCTTTCTTTTTCTTTTTTTTTTTTAAAAATAAAGACTTTACACATCAGCTTTTGATTTTATTGTGTATGAATTTGAACTTTTGGGGCGAAAAACACTTTTTAAAAATTACTTGCAGAAAGGCTTTCTACATAACTAGAAGACAACACTGTAAAAAAGACAGTTAAATACCGTGTGATTCAAAGGTCGCAGAAAAAATTAAAAATATATTATTCAAAAAGTACTAACCGTAGCTCTGTGCGGTTTTCACTGAAATGGACAGAAAACCATGGGATTTTTTATATACATAAGAAAAAATACAAAATATCGCGCTATATTCGAAGATTCCTCTCACATTTTAAACAGATCTACCTGATCAATTAATGCCATATTGCGAGTAGTGAAGCTTTTTTTTAGATAAATTTTCAATGCCCAAAGTCAGACGGTCATTCTAATAAATGGCAGACATGACATTGAGCATTTATACTTCTAGTTACGTTGTTGAATATACCGCACCACTGTAAAAAACTGATTTTACAATTAAAGCGCCACCTGATGAAGAAAATTTAAAGTGATTTACTAATAAATCTTTTTTTACCTAAACAAATCCCATGTTTTTCTGTGCATTTCCGTGAAAACAGCATAGTGTTACGGTCAATACTTTTTAAATATTTAGTTATTTATTTTTCTGTAACGTTTAGATCACCCGGTACTTTTGTGTAAACCTTTTAATCAAAGTATTGCATGATTATTCAACTTCTGTCCTCTAGAATTTATTTCAAACCATTAGTTGGTTTCAAACTAAACTAAATAAATCATTATTTTTCAGTCTAACAATAACACTTTAGTCTGTATAAAAAATTAAAATCTGCTTTAAATAAATACCTATCACAAACCCTAATGCAACCGAGTTCTTTTATGAGTCCCTAGACACAAACTATTGGTATTATTTATATATTTTGAATTGTAAACATGCTATATAAACTTTAATAAATTTCATAACATTTTAAAAATAATTGAGGAAGTGAAGCACATATAAACAAATTCAAAAACACTTTTCAACTTTCTTGAAATTGTTAAGAAGAACACCACTATCCGCTTCTTATCACCATCCGTTAATTAAAAATGATTTTTTTTTTTTTTTGGTCTTTTACCTAGCTAATTGAAAAACGTACCACTTTAGTTTTAATTAAGGAACATTTTTAGATATCTCCGAAAAATTGTAATAGATCTTTAACAAAATAAAACAATGAAGTGAAGAGTATTTAAAAATGTTAACTTAAATTCAGCAAATCAAACAAAAAAAAAAAAAAAAGAAAAGAAAAAAAATACGAAGTTAGAAAGTTTTAAGGGGTAACCTACTTAATGAATGATACTGTTGGTATTACTAAAGAATTATCTTCTATGCTTTAAAAATTTATTTATATTCCCAAGACATTCCCTAAGGCATGAATACAGGAAGCTTAACGAATTTTAAACTATACACAGGAATACAGGGCTACACAAATCAGTCATTTAAATGCTTTCTTTTTAGATGCTTTTGAGATATTCATTCCTCAGTTTTTTTTTAATTTTGCTATTTAAATAATAAAAAAGGCCTTGCTTTCCCTGATTTTATTGATTCTTATTTTAAAGACTGCGCATAATTCATAACTTTTGCTGCTTTTTTTACTACTTTTTTTTGTGTTGCTTTTTTCATGTATGTTTGAAATTAATATTAAACTGCAAGTGTTGCAAAACCATGGCTTAACGCTTGATCACATGAACTGTGAGGTCCACTCATATCGATGCGATGTTATTGTTGACAGGTAATATACACTTCAGAAATATTATGAAAAGGAAGGCCTTATGTCTCTTTGAAAAGCTACTGCGGATAGAGGATCCCCACTGGAGGAACTATGTGACCAAGCCAAGGAATTTAAAAACCCAAAATGGATTTATTCAAAAAATCCTGGATATTATGAAAGATCTTGTAATTCCAGGTGATATACAACCACTTTTGACACCCAGAAATCCCTTGGAAGGGACAAATGTCGATATGAGGCTGGATCTAGTTGAAACTATCCATAGAAAGAGAGATGTTGCAGCAAGTGTGTTGAAATGTCTTGCATTAGAGACCATTTCGGCCAGATATCCACCATCTCAGTGGCTGCACATTTTTACTGATTGTTCCCAGTATGATTGTCATCTTAATGTAGGGGCTGGTGTGTTCTCAGATCTTTTTTCATTCTATGCCCCTGCGGGCTATATTGGTACCTCCTTTGATGGTGAAGTTGTGGCGAAACGTATAGCCTTAAAGCAACTATTAGCTGTCCATTGCAAGTTTGAAAGGACAGTCATTCTTTCTGATTATCAGGCAGCCATACAGTCAATTAGCGCTGTTGATCATCCATTAACACCTGAAATATGCCAGTGGCAAGAATCCTTGAGAACTCTCACTTTAAAGGGGAAACAAATTGTTCTCCAGTGGGTGCCCGGCCATTGTGACCTTTGGGACAATGAACAAGCGGACTTCTTTGCAAAAAGAGGTGCCACCTTACTGCAAAATCCCAATACAGCCATTTCTTACTGGAGGATTAAATTGTTTTTAAAGAATTTATCTACATCTAATGCCTTACGAGATCTTGAGAATCGCACAGCTCTAAAAAACTGAAAGAATTTAAGTCCTTCTCTTATTCCTGATAAACCAAGACGTAAGGCAGTTGCGACTTTCCGTCTATCTACAGGACACGACTGCCTTGCCGCTCATTTGAAGCGCATGGATATCTTAAACGATTCTACTTGCCCACTTTGTGATTCTGGAGAAGTAATGGACGGCCCCCCCGTTGGGGGGCTCTTCGATATTCTACAGAAGAGTCGAGATATTGGCAGGCAAGATCGCTCCTTAGGCAATGGCTTCGGTCTTTTGTTCTATGTTATATTGTTAATAATTTGTTTTGTAACTTAATAGTCCTCTGTAACTTTTGCCTAGCCATTGGGAAAATAAAAAGTCTTTACGGATGTAAAATACATTGAAATTAAATTCATTTAATGGGTAAATACAATTAGAAAGTGTGAAAGTAATCTATGTGAACTACGTTATTTTTTGTTCTTGTTTTATTTGCTGTAAAAAATCTAGATCTTTATTTAGAAATTTACATTTTAATAAATGAATCTTTTCTACTAGAAATCTCTAATTAAAAATGATGTAAATGTAATGGAATTCTTTTAATCCGACATCCACCTTTCTAATTACATTCACCCCTTCATTTCAACCTAAAGAACGTCTTCTGAGGTTCCCAAAAGAATTCTAATAGTATCTTGACAATGAATGTATTTCAATACAACCTAGAAAAGTTCAATTTGAATAAATTTAATTCTGAAGATTACTTTGAAACAGAATTTTAAAATACAACACTGGTAATTTATTACGAACTCTTACATTTCTCTCTGGGTGCCTTAAAAGTTAATTTATGGCTCAAGATTATTTAAATTTGTTGCGGAATTAAATAGAAATAATCTCATATTCAGATTTTTTTTTTCTTTCGCCTCTTGGAAATTTATGGCCAGATTTCTCTTATTTTATTTTATAATTTTGTGAAAATACTTTTCTTTTTATTCAATTAATTAAACACGTGTTTGTGTGTGTGAGAGCAGGAATGCTGATAAGCTTGTGGAATTATACTTTTTTTTTTTTTTTTAAACATTGTTTTGAGTATTAAAACCATCTGTTCTTATTTAAAACGATTAAAGAAAAAATATTTTCTAGATCAAAAGCTTTATATATATATATAGAAATATTTGATCATCGCCCCCCCCCCTCCAACCTTTCATTATGAAATCATGTAAAAATATTTTTCTTTTTTTAATTAATTGTGTGTGCGTGCGTGCAGCAGGTACGCACATGAACGCACAGATACATGGATAGCAATTTCAAATTTGAAAATACATATTATTTTTTCAACATACTTTTGAGCATTATTCTCTACTAATTAGTTGTAGGGCAACTGAGGCGCCCGTTGAAAGATGATCATTTCATTTTATTTATTTCTCTCTTCAAATAATTCATTTGCTAGCAAGCCCGTGCGAAATTTTCGCACTCTATTTATCTCTTCGTTACCTTTAAAATTTGAAATTATTATTATTATTATTTTATAGACGCCATTTTTTCATATTCATGAGCAAATTTAATTTTATATATATATTTCACGCGAAAGCATATTTCATTTCATATGCTGGGGGAAAAAAAAGGCAACAATTAAAAATTTAAATGTCTATTTTAAAGCTATTATTTTCATATTTTAATTAATTTAAAAAAAACGAATCAAACATTCGTTAAAAATAAATAAAGCACCAAATGAAAGGGGAGATTTTTCCGAATCCCTCCGATTAAACAGCTTATCGATCGGACAATTACATTTTTTTAAATTAACTAAAGTATGAAAGTTGAAAGTGGCTACTTACGTTCACACACAGGCAGAGTCCAAGGAAATCTCTTTAGCCTAAAGCGTGACAGAGTCAGGCACTGATGAGCGTAACTATATATGCTGATGTTAATATTATTATTGTTATTGTTGTTGTTTAATGAAAAGGAAAAATCTGATATGGACACTACATGACCTCCTTATATACCCATTGGAATATGCATATTTTTATGGAAATATTGACATTTTTGTGTGAGGTAATTGATTCGTAAATAAACAATTCTAACCACAAAAAAAAAAAAAAAAAAAAAAAAAAAAATGGATAACTACTACTTTAACCACAAAAGTCATGACAATACAGGGTGATCAATTTAAAAGAGCACCCGTTGAATTTTCTTATTACCCTTAAATATGACGGATGTGGCAATGTGATTCTTATACTGAAGTATAATTGTTTGAGCCTTCTTTAAGTGTGGGAGACAATTTCCAACACTGTTGGACTGTTACAACTTTATTTGTGAGGTAAAACAGAAATAAAGATGCACAGTGTTATCCTGTGATAATTTTATTTTTGAAAAACATAATTTATTTCAAATTTTTTACATTGTCATTTCTACATTATATTTACATTACCATTATCATTTTTACATTGTCATTTCTACATTATATTTACATTATCATTATTATTTTTACATTATCCTTTCATAGGGTTTTCCAGAGAAGTCCTGCAAACATCGATGAATTAAAACAGATCATAACTGAAGAAATCTTGTCAATAGCACCAACAATGCTGCGAAATGTGTCAAAAAACTTGGTTCGACGTGTTCATGTTTGCATTCAAAATGGTTGCGAACATTTTCAACATTTTCTGTAAGGAATGTTAATGTAAAAAATTTTAATTAAATTATGTTTTTCAAAAATAAAATTATCACAGGATTAAGTAACACTGTGCGTCCCCATTTCTGTTTTACCTCACAAATAAAGTTGTAACAGTCCAACAGTGTTAGAAATTGTCTTCCACACTTAAACAAGGTTCAAATAATTATACTTCAGTGTTAGAATAGTTGCCACATCCGTCAGATTTAAGGGTAATAAGAAAAACCAACGGGTACTCTTTTAAACTGATCACCCTGTATATACCGCCAAACAAATATACCAGTTTTTTTAGGAATGGCTTATTACAGAATCTCTCATTGGCAAATACATAGCTTAGTTTAATGAAAATCCTTCGAGTATAGATGGCCTACTTTTGTTTTCTTTGCCAAAAATTAGAGGTGAAAGATGATACATTTTACCGAAACAATTAATTCAGTTAAAATTGAGAAAGGATTTATTAATTCTGGCTATCCTGAAACAATATTTGCCGCCAAATTTGATCGCTAATCTCGCTAAGTCGACAAGTCTGTAGCCAATGCTAATTTTGGTCTTGGAATCGATTTTGGTGATATAGCGTCGTTGGCGACTTGGCGACTGAATTTGGCGAAAAATTGTATTTAGGGTTGCCAAAATTTGAAAGGTCTAACTTCAATAAGAACGGCATTCTGGAATTTTCCTGAAAGATTCATTGGTTTATAGCGCTGAACTAAATTAGCGGAAAGTCACAGAAAGACCAAAAAGGGAGTTGCAAAACTAGATGTTATAACAAACCTATATACCAATTTACAACGTTCTACGTTTAACCGTATTTAAGTTTTGCGACATGTATGCACACATGCAGACGTCACAAAAAATCGTGTAAAATCACTGATATCTCTAAAACGAGAACTCGTATTAAAACGAAACTTGCAGGTGTACAACAAAACATCATGGTAGTCACACATATATATTTGCAATACTCTACGGAGATTCGTTTTTGAGCTATGCGAGATATAAAATTATACTCATAATGGCAAAACCTTCGTATTTTTGGCCATTACCATTTCAAGTCTATAAAATTCTAAAGAATTTTGTAAACATTTTGTGCGTCTTATTCTTCTTAAGGAAATAAATAAATAAATTATTCCTTTTAGGACAAAATATGCTCTTGTCTTTCATCGCTGAAACATCTGTCACAGCTCTCATTTTTTAGTATAATTTTGCATTTATGCGTTCTCTTCAATTAATAAATACTTATTTAGATACAAACGTCAGAAATAATAATTTCATGTTTAAAAACAACCCAAAAACACATTTTAAACATTCTTTAACGTTTTATTTGCTTTCTTATGTATTAAAAAAATAAAAAACTATGACAGACTTTTTCTTTTTTCGTTATTATTATTTTATTATTTTTTTATTTTTTTCCCTTTTCCTTTTCTGACATATCTAACCTTTGCACTTACTTTATTATATAATTTGGTAGATATTCTTTATTTAGTTTAATTAATTATATATGTTTATCTAAACGAAATGTAAAATAATAATAATAATAATAATAATAATAATAATAATAATAATTTCAAGTTTAAAGACATCAAAAAAGCACTTTTAACATTCTTTTGAGATTTTTCTCTTTCTTCTTATTTAAAAAAAAAAAAAAAAAAAAAAAAAAAGTAAAAGTAAATCAAAACGAAATTGGCAAAGAAAATGAATATATATATATATATATATATATTATTATTATTACTACTTTTATTTTATTATCAGTACTTATTTTTGTTTTACTTTTTGGAAATACCTGGACATCTAAAAATATAGAGAAGAAAGAAAAACGTATTTTTCTCCTTAGTCTAATGATTGCCCTTATTATTAAATAATTTGTAGATATACTTTCTCTTATATAATTAATTAAATATATTTATTTATATGAGAGGTGTACAAAATACCAATTTCATCTTTAAAATCATTAGTAAAAACTTTTAAATGTATTTTTTAAGGATGTTTCTTTTATTTTTTCCATTATTTAAAAATAAATAAATAAATAAATAAAAATTAGCAAGAACGAAAAATCATGCGTTACGCATTGATTGTTAACACTTTCCAACTGTACGCACTTGCTGCATCGTAGAACTTCCACTGTTTTTTGCCTACGTTATCACACAGCAGACAGACAGAAAGACTGAAAGCCCTTAAGGAATCGGTATATTTTAGCGTAGCGCTGTAAATCTGAAGGTTAACCTTATCATATTCTATACAAAACATTTGCATACTAACAATAAATGTCAATTTTTTATGATTTTTACAGAAGTTATTTAAATGTGATATATGAAAATGTCTGTCTTAAAACGCAATGCATTGGTATTTTTTGGGATGTTCCTGTACACAAACCAGTTGTACAAGATTTCTTAATGTCATTTTAAATAGGGTACATTCCATAGTGAACTTAAATAACATATATCATTTTTTTTTTAAATATAAAAATATTTTCGGACGCTAGGGGTGGGCAGACACACTTAAAAATTGTTAGAAAGTGTCAAAACACTAAATGTAAATAAAAATGCAACTCTTGCAAATTTCCAATAATAGCCCTTAGTATAATAGAAGATTTGTGGCCCAGATTTTTGTGTGGCCCAGTAAATCTAATGCTAATCATACTATAAACTATAGAAAGCATTATTTTAAGTCTATGAATAACATATTTAAATTCCATTAAAATTTGTGCAAAATAAACTTATTAAAATTTGGTTTATAGAAATACCTCTCATAGAACGCAATGCTTTAAAATTCTTTCCAGTATACTTGTACACAAACCAGTGATGGTATCTACTCCATTTTCTATAGAAAACATCCGATTATGAACTTGAATAACCTATTTCAATTTTTTTAAGATTTGTGTAAAGTAAAGGTATTAAAATATGGTTTAAATACCTCTCATAGAACACAATGCTTTAGAATATTTTCGGGTGTCCCTGTACACAAACCAGTAGATTGTATTCACTCATTCACTAAATTTTCAAAAAGGAACATCTGATAGTTAACTTAAATAACCTATATCAGTTTCAAGAAATTACATGAATATTTACAGAAGTTAGAGTGTAGACAGACAGACAAACAAACCTTTATTAAAACTTTTCAACCTTGTTACACTGTTGAAAAGGAAAAAGAAGAAGTTGCTTTTGATTCATTTGAGTAAAACCTTTTTTTTTTTTTTTTTTTTTTTTTTTAATAATTTAAAAGCGATGTTATAATTTGAAAATAAATAAATAAATAAATTAATTAATTAATAGTCCTCCGTACTAAACTAAATTCTACTTTTGCCAGAATTTCATCAAAATCGTCTCAATCTGTGGATAAAACGTTGTCGCCAGTTTTACGATAGTTGGACAGCTATCGAAAATATATTTGAATAATTTGAAAACGAGGTTATTATTTGGGGGAAAAAAAACTAGTAGTCCTCCGTACTAAACTAAATTCTTCTTTTGCCAGAATTTCATCAAAATCATTTTTTCTCTTTCTTTCTTTTCTTAGAAAGAAAAGAAATTTCATAATATTCAGTATCAAAACGGACAGCATCGAAAGAGTTTTTTTTTTTTTTTTTTTTTTTTTTTTTTAGGACGGAGGACTATTAGTCTCAATCTCAATCTATGGATTTTTACGATACCAGTTTTACGATAGTTGGACATTTATCGAAATCGAAAATTTATCGAAAATATAATTGAATAATTTGAAAGCGATGTTATAATTGAAAAAAAGAAAAAAAGAAAGAAAGAAAAGAAAAGAAACTAGCAGTCTCCGTACTAAACTAAATTCTGCTTTTGCCAAAATTTCATCAAAATCTTTTTTTTTAATTATATTTTAGATAAATTTTCGATTTCGATAAATGTCCAACCATCGTAAAATTGTCGACAACGTTTTATCCGTAGATTGAGAATAATAGTCCTCCGAACTAAAAAGAAAAAAAAGACAAAATTGATGCAAGTTTTAGTGTATAGATGACTTCCTTAACAAAACCTAATTATATCAGTAAGAACTAGACGTTTTATATAGTGATCAATCGGCATCAGACGTGTATTTACGTGGCGATTTGCGAAGAAATTAGTCGAGTGGTGGCATTTATTTTTGTTGACAATATCTATAGTAATAAAATCAGACTTTTGTTTGTAAATTTGTCAGAAACAAATAAACAACAACAAAAAAAAAAAAAAATTGCGATATCTTCACACGCTATGAAAACTAAAAATGACTTGAGAAAATTTTGTCTGTGTGTGTGTGTATCGTCGTGTCTGTATGTCTGTAACGCTATATTTATCAGAGTATCACGTGAAAATGGCTGAACGGAATTCAACGACGCTTGGCAGAAATTTAGGCCTTTACCCAACTTAAAATTATATCTACAAACTTTTTCGAAATTCTCCCCGTTCCCCTACTGGGTGGACAAAAATTTAAAAAAAAAAACCGTTTGTAAGCATAACTTCGCCCCAAATTACTTCACAGTAAAGAAATTTCGCACGGGGGAACAGACATGAGTACAAAAAAAATATTTTCTGAGATTTAGGAATTTTCGATTTTTAAGGGGAGGGAGGGTGAAAATCGATTTTTGTCGGGAAATTTTGCAAATTCCTGACTTTTGAGTAGAGCTCTACCAAAAATTGAACAAAGATGTTGAAAAAAGTTATGTGACTTCCTTAGGATATTTTCAAAAACATATTTTTGGTTTTATGTGATTTGCGTTTTTTTTTTTTTTTTTTTTTTTTTTTTTTTTTTTTTTTTTATGTGAGGGGGGGGTTACAAGGGGGCAACATCGAGATACCCCTTTTAGCGCTAAATTTGTCCTGAAAAATAAAAGCATACGTCAATAATAAAAGCATAAATAATAAAATTTTCTGAACATTGTTTTGGGTGCTTACTATTTTACATTTTTAAAGTATGACAGGAAAAAAAAAATAATTATTATTTTTTTATTCACTAAAACAAAGGATTTTTTTTTCTTCGAAATGTCTGGATGTTGCACTCACTCTATTACATAATTTTGTAGATTTAATTTCTTTTCATAAAATGCAAGGACGTTGTCGCTTTGTTTGCAGCACACCTGCCAACTTTGTTTGCCTGACGAAGGGTTTTAATTATATATTTTTTCTTTCGACCCGTAACAATTCTTGCGAGTTCTTGAATTTTATAGTGCTATTCAAAGTTCTGTACTTGTTACCTTTAAACGCCAGTTCTGTAGTACGTTTTTATAATAATTTCTCTTCGTCAAAGTTGTATGATGTGTACAAAACAACAAAATCAACTTCAAAAGCATCCAAATAGAAACCTTTGAAACATTCTTTCGGATGTTTTTCTGTTTCTTCTCAAAAGGAAAAAATATATATTCGCTAGAAAAAAAAATCTTTATATTTTTTGTAAAATGTCTGTCCGGTGTCCTCCCTTCGTTAAATAAGTTTGTAGAAATACTTTCTCTTCTTCAATTAATTAAATATCTGAATGCGTACAAAGCAACAATTTGAAGCCAAAAATTTTTATAAAACTTTTCAAACATTCTTTTGACGCGATTTTTTTTTTACTAATCTTAAGAGGAAAAAAAAAAACTTTTATTCACTAGAACATAGCTAGAACATTGATATAGATATAAACATTTTCACAAATTCAAGATTTCTAATACACTGCGCAAATTAAAAATTGAATAAATACAAACGAGAATTCTCTTACTCCGACATCCACCTTCTTAATTACATTCATTGCAACATTTTCAATTAAAGAGTGTTTTCAGAAATCTTAAAAGTATTATAATAGTTCCTTAATGATGAAGTGATGTAATGTTATAGAATGGAGTTGAAATTAAATTAAATTTTAAAAGTACTTTGTAAAAGAATTTTGAACATTGTTAGCGAAAGATGTCATAAATATTTAAAATGTATCCTAGGATATGTTTAGTGTATTAAATAGTTTTGCAACAAATTATTATTTCACAGAGTATTTTTTTTTCTCTCTTTTGATAGATGGAATGTCTTCGCGGTTTTTTCTTAAACAGTTTTTTGATTAAAAAAAAAATGTTATTAAAGAAAAATTATATAGAAGAGAAGAAAAAAGTTTCATAATCATGAATTAATAGAACTAAACGTTAGTAATTTTCTTTCTTTCTTTCTTT
Source organism: Salticus scenicus (assembly GCA_963930645.1). Lineage (NCBI taxonomy): Eukaryota > Metazoa > Arthropoda > Arachnida > Araneae > Salticidae > Salticus > Salticus scenicus. Next base: position 14,184,396 of record OZ005656.1, on the reverse strand, counting down.
TCTTTTTCTTTTTCTTATTTTTTTTTTAATAAAAAAAACTGTTAAGATATGTTTCTTTCATTGTAGTAAACAAATTAAGTATTAACTACACTCACAAAAAGAGAAAAAAATAAGGCTGGTGTGTTACAACCGCACAACTTCCATTATCCACTAGTACACATATTGTAAACTTTTTCTGTGGAGATGATATCATGGTCTGAAGACCTAAAATTGATCCAACTAATCAGACGCCTAACAATTTTCCTGCAGAAGCAAACTAATACATAAACCGTACAGACATATAATTGAGAGTTCAAATGTAGCGAGTTTAAAGAAAATGGATAAAGCCGTTTTGAAAACATATTTCTGAGTTCTAAAACTGACCTACTTAATCAGAACGCCTATGAATATTCCTCTAGCAACCATATAATATATGAGAAAGAACATCTGAAAAGGAGTTTAGTTATTCCATTTAAAGAAAATTGTTCGAGCCATTTTGGGGATACCGACTTTCGACCCCATATTAATTATTATCAAAGCTTGGCAATTTCAGTAGAAACCAACAATTAAATATAAAAGGATATCTAAAAGGGAGGGAAGAAAATCTGTATTCTTATTTGAAACCAACTTTGAAAAAAATTGTTAGAGCAGTATTTGAGATGCGGACTTACGGTCCCACTTCCGGTTTTCTAATTTTCTCAAAAGCTGACAAAATCATCTGTACACTTGACCTGACTTAATTATGCAGTTTCTTATACCTATTTTACTATAACTATATCCCGTAATATAGGAAAGTATGCTTATATTTCATGAATTGTGCATGATTTTACTTTCTTGCTTTTAAAAGAAACATTCAATCAGTCATTCTCTGACTTTCTCTCATTTTACTATAACTATCCAGTTTTAGTTTTAAAACTTTTGAATGGTTCCAGGTTTCTTTATTATTCAAATGCGGATTTGATTGATACACATTAAAAATACATATTTGAATTAAACTTTTTCCTTGTTTAATTTCTGTAACGTTATCCCATAATATGGAAAAGTGTCTGGTTCTATTTTATTCCAGATAGCGCTCTATAATTGATGATAATGATGTTATAGCTATAGCAGATTGAAAAGATTCGTTTTTATGGGCCAAAAGAAAAACTAAAAAAATAACTGCGTTTTACTTTACTACCATTCATTAAAATTTTGTTTGTTTGTTTATTTATTTATTGTAAAATAATAATATACAAACACATTTGCTAAATATTTTTAAATACTAGTTACCGTAATTTTTTGTGTATAATCCGCAGGTCAGATAAATGAATTTTACACCAGAAAGTTTTATTAACAGTTAAACCTATATTTTACGGAAAATTAGCTGGTACAAACATAATTTCGTGTGATAATTAAAAGGATGAGGGTCCATTTTTAAGCTCTGAGTAACTTCAAATTCCTATTTTATTATATGAATGGTTAGAGATAGACCATTATAAATAAAAAATTATGTGAATTAACTCATGAAATATGACAACAATGAGTATGCAGCTCTTCACGGTCATTGTTGAATATTGTTAAATATAATCTTTACCTGTGTTGAGTGCATTATTGCTGAAAGTTACCTAATTTTGGAACTGGATTTTAGGTTTACATTAAAAATGAATAGAATTCTAACAACCACGTGACTTTCTTCTTAGCAACCGTACTTTGCTGAAGGACAACGCTAATTTTTCCATGCCTTTGGAAGCGTAGTAGTCAAATTTTTTTATGCTTTTGCAAATACATTTACAACACTGTGTTACAATAAATTTGTAACACTATTCCGCATTGATAAAATGGGTCAGTGAGGTCAACTGTCCATCAGCAAACATGCTCGTGACGTCATCTGTTACAACTCTATAGATTATAACTATACTATTTCTAATCATAATATTTGTATCGATTGTACATTAATTGTAGAACAACGAATATTAGAAATATTATTATCCGTCTGACCATCGCTGGCGAATATATCCGGCTACTGAGCTGTTCCTTTTTCTACAATACACTTATAATTAAAAATTATATAATTACTAGTGGATCTGCAGATCAGGAACCTCGACGTCCTATCTGCATCACGCATTATTCAACAAATCATTTTATTATTATTATTATTATTCCTTATTATATATATAATATATATATATATTGATTCGATTGATTTGCTACATAAGCAGAAGCGTTTCTGAGGGGGATACCGCCCCCTCAATATCCCGCTGTATCTCTCTTTCTATAACTATCTGTATATATATATATGTATTCCTAATAACTGATTGTCTTGTATTCATTCCCTGTAATTCATAAATATTTGTACCAAATTTCATGCAAAATGCTTTCATAACGTATCGGAATTATTTTATGTAACCCTGTAAATGAATTACCAATTCTATGCCCACACTTCTCCACTGAAAAACATTCTTTTAAAATTCTAACAAAATTTCATTATATTTAAGGAAGTGTAACCATGTTAAAATACACTTTTAAGAAATACCGACTACAGACCGTGATAGTACGAAATCCTTTTATGTATCCCAGAAAATTAGCCACAGTAATTACATACACTAAAAAGAATACATCTGTTTAATAAATTATAACTCATTAATATTTCAACCTAATTTGACATCATTTGGATGATGTCATCGGAATTCTTTTGTGGGGTCCCGTAAATAAATCATTTAGTCTATATATATCCTTTTACTAGTGAAAACATGCTTTTAAGCATCTTTATAATGTATGTTAATTCCATTATGTTGAATGCAGCATAAACGCATTAAAGTGCGCTTAAATAAAAATTTGTTCATAGGCTCTAATGTCACGAAATTCTTTTGTGTTTTTCCGTAAACGAACCATATAAACATTGTATACACTAGTAAAAACTATTCAGCTTATGCTACGTTTTTCATGAATAATTGTTCGAAGTTTGACATCATTTGGCTGATTGCGTTACATTGTCAGAACACTTTTGTATGGTCCTGTAATTAGGAAGCCTAAGAGCACATATTTTCTGCAGGAAACATAAGATTAAGCATTTCAGTAATGTATGCTAATTTCATTTTGTTGGCAACAAAGTAATGATGTCAAAATGCGTTTAAATGAAATTCACCCCATATGCCGTAATGATAAGAATTTTGACATGTCCCTGTATACAATCCATAAAAAATTATAAAGCTATTTCAATGCAGAGCCTGAATGTGTGTACCAATTTGCAAGTCAATGGGAGGGTTTTTGCGACCGCTATTGCGGTACATACAAATTCTGCCCATAGGCCGTAATGATAAGAACAAATTTGGTGTGTCCCTGTACACGAACTACAAATGGAATACACACCCAAAACTGTACAGCTACAATACCGTGTGGCACATAAATATGTGTACCAAATTGCAAGTCAATAGCGTGATTCCCCTGGAAGGTGGAGGGGGAGTGATGCCCTACATATTCAAAAATCTAGTTCTGGTTTATTGTTACAGTTATAAATATTTTCTTTTCATCTACAATGATTGGTTAAAAATGATCCTTATTGTGATCCACATTTACATGGAACTTTGTCTGATGCTGGCATATGAAAATTTTATTAAAACGGTACGTGTCACCTACTCAGAGCATCAAAAGTCGATAAAGTTTTTTTTTTTTTTTTTTTTTGTCTAGGTGCAACTAAATATGATGAAATTCCTGATTTTATTCAATAAATGATTATTAATGGAGTTCATGAAATTAATTGCATTAATTCTTAATTTTGAGGCTCCGTCCAAATTATTCTCACATTGACAAACATCATTACAACTAGTATGTTGTGGCCACCACAAAACTTTCTTCAAAATTTTCCTATTCAAATTCACTCAGTACAAACAATTTATTAAAACTATTATTTATTAAAATTATCTACCATGATGAATGCAGGCGATTTTCATCTCAAAGAAAACTAACACTAAATATTCAAAGAAAGACAGTTTTATTTTGTATAATTAATATCTTTAAAAATGAGTTTTCATAATGGTTATCGCCATTTCGAGTTTCGTACAGTTATACGCCATAGAAGTTGAGATATTATATTCCGTTTTTAAAGAAAATTGCAGTATAGCAGCGCCACCTATTGCTCGATATGCATCAAAATTCAATTAGAATAATGTCGCATAATGACATTCTAACTTATGAAGTTTTGTTTGATTAACCCCTTCCACTCCAGGGACGTACGTGCGTATGTCCTAGTGTTAATGGTCATTAATACCATGGACGTCCAAAGAAAATATACGATACTATTTCAAAATTATAATCTGGTATTTCAGACATTTACACTACAGCTAGCCTGGAGAGGAAGGGGTTAATAGAACCTGAGATATAGCTTTCCCTTAAATTGCGGAAATCGCTATATTAATCGGCACTTTTTGAGAGATTGACACCAAAAGTTTACAGACACTGATTTATGTTAAAGTGCATAAATTTACATGCAATTCCGTGTTGTATTTCCTGAGATATAGCCTTCCCTTGAATTGTAGAAATCGCTGTATAACAGCGCCACTTGTTGAGAAATCAATACTAAAACCTAATACGCACTTATCCAGGTCAAGGTGCATCGACATATAAATTTATATGCAAATTTACGCAATCTTCCCTGAGATATAGCTTAATTTAAAATTGTGGAAATCGCTGTATAGCGCCACCTGTTGGACAATTGACATTAATAGGTGATAGGCACTAATTTAGGTCAAGGTGCATCTACATATACATCTATATGCAATTCTCTGTAATAATTCTTGAGATACAGTCGCCAAAAAATTTTTTTCATACACACACAGAGAGACAGACAGACGGACAGATATTTTCTAAAATTAATCAAATCATTCTAAACCTCTCAAAACGTATAAATCCATTGAAAATCAGAATTCAAAAATTATTACGAATCCATTACATTCTTCTATTAGGTATAAAAGAAAGTGAAAATGATTAAAAAGTGTTCAAAAACTCTTAACCCTTAAATGACTGATTATTTTTTTAATCAATTCAAAAGTGTTTTATTCTTACGTCTATTATATAAATCAAGGGGAAATTATTTTAAAAAATCATACCTTATTTTAACTATGGTTTATTGCTAAAAAGTCATTTGTTGCTAGTCGGCAAACATGAGGTATTAGAGCTCCAGTATTATTCTAATTATACTTTACAAGACAATATTGTTTATGTTACCGAAAGGCAACACTCGGCATTTAACGGCCCTCTTCACTTACCGTCGCCGGAAGCCCGAGTCAATGTTATTCTATGGGGAAATTTTCTTTACAAATAACTTATTAACTAATACATATTTTTAAATTCTGTCTTCACATTCAGAAAATTCCCAACTGTTAAATTGACGGACCTTTTTTAAAAATGTATTTTTTTAATTTTTAATATTTTATTTTGAAATAAAATTGCAAAATGAAAAAGTTTCACATTTTGAAAATTCGTATTTTGCAGCTTCAAAATAAAATATTAAAAATTTAAAAAATAATTTTTTAAAAAAGGTCCGTCAATTTAACAGCTGGGAATTTTCAGAATGTGAAAACAGAATTTAAAAATATGTATTAATTAATAAGTTATTTGTAAAGAAAAATTTCCCATAGCTTCGGCTTCCGGCGGCGGTGAGTGAAGAGGGCCCTTAAGGGTTAAAACGTAAAATTTCGGTCAAAAACGGAAAGTCGAAATTTTTTATGAATCCAATTCTGTCTTCTTAAGACTATATTAGGTAAAATAATATTTAGTATGAATAATAAGTAATATAAAGAGAGAAATATTTTCCACTGTAAATTTTTTATTTATTATGTTAATGTAGTTTTTCTTTTTCTTTTCTTACTTTTATTTATTTATTTATTTTAATTAAAGAACCTTTTTTTTCCCCTTTCATCTCATTTTCTTTCCAGTCAATTCTTGTGCAAAGCCTTTATTAGATTTTTTTTACGTCGTTCATTAACTGTTAAATAAATCGTTTTAATTTAAGAAAAAATTTAACATTCATTTATATGTTGGAAAAACAATACATTAAGTTTTAAAGCATTTTGGAAAGTGCAAATTCTTCAGCACACCCCGCTAATTAAAAAGTTAGGTAAAAAGTAACCACATTCTTTGCCATTTCAACCACTAAACTAATTACGTTTGTCATTTCCTTTCTAATTAAGTTACATTTTTCAAAGATCCCAATAGAATTGTAATGATTCTTTAACAATGAAGCAATCCACCGTTACTGAGCTTAGAAGCATTCAAGTTAAATTAAACTTTTAAAGGGAAAAGAGCTGTTAGTGTTAATATTGATAATGGTTATAGTTTTTTACGCTGAATGCGTTAAAAGTTAATTTATATCCTGGGCTGTATTAATAGATTAAATGCCAGCAATATCAGGTTGTATTGGTAGTAATTGGCGTGTTGTGTGCTGTTGGGTTGTGGGGATTAATGCCGATTGACTGCACTAGGGTCCTAGGCCTGAGGGAGTGCCCTGTGTGTGTGTGGGGGGGTCTTTCTAAGGGATTCTAGCCCGTATTTATGCAAGTTTCGGAGAAAAACACGGCAAACTCCGAACGGCTATGCAGACGAGTGTACCTGGGATCGAACCCGGCACTTCACGTCTACCAGCTTTGAGCGCAGAGCCGTTAATATAATAGTTGGCGGGGCATAAAATTATGATTGTAATTACATGCTAGGTAAAAATAAATGTGTGATTAAAATTTTGTGATAAAACATTATGTCACATGTATTTCTATACGTTTTTCATGCCTTTAATTATTGAATTTGATTGCAATTTTTTATTGACACTAGACGTAAAATTATCACCAAAATGTCACGTTATGCATTAAAATATGGGCATACAGAAATTAATCAAGAAAAGAAAAACTAATAAAAATACACATTGTTTTTATAAGAATTTTCAAAGGAAATCAAGGAAATCTTTGAATGACTAGGCCAGTAAACGTGACCCTGTTTCTAACCCGGGATCTTCCATCTAGAAACTTCGAGAGTGGAACTTTTTGGCCTCTGATGTGTCTCCCATCTGCATTACCTTATATGTGTTCTCGATGACGTTATAGCTGTTTTTAATTGGGGGAGGGGGGAGATTTTCCCTTTTATTATTTCATTACTAATTACTTTCTTTCATCATATCTTAATTTTATTGTTCCTTTTCAATATGTAATCTTAAGTTGTTTATATATATATGTGTATATATATATATATACTCTTTAACTACATTTCTTGCAGTGGCGGATTTAAGGGGGGGGGGGGGGGGGAAGTACTGACATTCCCAACTGATTAGTACAATTGTAAACTTTTCATTGATCTGGAATTACATCTTGAAAAATCTTAGCCCCCCCAAAAAGTTAAGTTCTGGATCCGCCACTGATTTCTTGCGACCACGGAAGCCTCTGCGCAAGTGCGAATTCAACGAGTCCACTAGTAAAATAGGGGAGACAACCTTTTCGTTGAGAGACAATAAGCCGTAAGAGCATACCGAATGACTGGATGTTTACTAAATTCAAACCTGTTGGTCAACTTGGAAACCCTCCAAGATTTTCGACTCGTCCTCACTGCTAGGCGTAGGAAACGTGGTTACACTATATATATAAATATAAACAACTCCAAAAATTCGATATCGAGCTTTCGCCTGATTTACACGTATTAAGGCCTCCTGAGTCCAAAAACGTGTGTGTGCATGTATGTGTGGAATCTTCTGGCTATCATTTCTCCGAAACTAATAAAGATAGAACTACGAAACTTCTGAATTAATACAGGTCTGGTGTACAGATGAATTTTCTAAATTTTGGTGGAAATCGGAAACCGGAAGTGATACCGTAAGTCCGTATCTCAAAAACGGCTCTAACGATTTTCCTCAAAGTTGCTATATAAACACTCTATTACATGTCCTTTCGAATGATATAGTTGGTTAGTTCAGGAAAATTGATAGGCGTCCTGTATAAATAGCTCAATTTCAGGTCTCGCTCAATTTCAAGTTTTAAAAACTGCTGTACGGATTTTTTTTAAACTCGCCATATGAACTCCCTTTTAAATATTCTTTTGTATGTAATTATATTTTTCCTGTCAATAATTGAGTTTTCCAAGTTTTGGTAAAAGTCGGTATCTCAAAAACGGCTCTAACAATTTCTTGAAAATTGTTACATAAATCCATTTTAGATACCCTTTCTCGTGTATTATGGGGTTATTAAAGAAAAATTAACGGTCATTCTGATTAGATAGTTCAAGTTTTAGATCTCGGAAATTGGTGTTTAAAAAAATAACTCTATCAAATTTTTTTTCCCCCTTTATTTTTTGACTCGCTGTGTAAACTCTGTTTTATATGTCTTTACACGTGTGTCAAGTTCCTCTTACTGGAAAATTCCAAAAAATGCATATAATATCTCCAAATAATGCATGAAGTACGTGTGATAGTGGGTAATGGAAGTCGTTTGGTTGTTCCACACCAGATTTTTTTTATTATTATTTTGCTTCCTGTTTTTTGAACATCATATTGTTGAAATATTATTATGTATAATGTATTTTTAATATTAACTCATATAATAATATTTCTGTATGAGGGAGATTATTATTTAACTATTTTATCAAGCTTCGATAAAATTTTATTAGTACTGTTTGTTATATTTTCAATAAGATATTACCACATGTTAATTAATTCATTATTAATTTAAAAACTAACGATTTGATAAAGCAAATTTTCCAAAAACTTCATTAATTAAAAATTAAGCGACGCCGTACTTTATTCTATTATTCACTAAGCTAATTAGGTTAGCCGTTTCCCTTCTGATTAATGAATATCTTCATAAATCCCGAAAGATTTGTAATTTGCCATTATAATGAAGTAATCCTCTATGACTTTCAATTTAGAAATATTTCGTTTAGATTAAGTTAATGTTTTAGAATGATTTATAAAATAATTTCAAGTATGTGATAATAAATAATTAATTTTTGTTTTTCGCTAAATGCTTTAGAAGTTATATTGTATCCTAAGCTGCTTTAAATTATATGTAAAATTTGTCAAAGAGGATTCTAATTAAGGATTCTAAGAGGAATTAACGATTACTCTTATCTTTTTTTTTTTTTTTTTTGTAGTAAAATCTTTTTTCTTCTTATTTTCATTACTATATCTAGTGAACATAGGGTAAGTGCACCAGTGATTGACACTTTTAGAGCAATCTCTGATGTTTTTAAGTTTTTAATGTTCTAGTTATCAGAAAATATTTTGAGAAATCTTAAGTTAGTACATATGGTATGAAAAACATTCAGAGCCACATATATGTTAAAATATATACATTTGATAATAATAATAATTATTATTTTTTTTGACACCCACTCAGTGTTCCAGTAACTGACACTGCCAGTTTTTCATTTTATCAGTAATTGTCCTCCTATGTTCCAGTGTTTGACACTGCTAGTTATTCATTAGCACCCTATGCTCCAGTGTTGGACATAAAATGCTAAAATTCTTATATGTAAAATGTATGATTTTATTATTTTTCTTATTTATTAATTATTTCGGGATAGATGTCAATGAATGGAGCATGCCAATCATTGGAGCACCTACCCTATATAATCTAGATTAAAAAATAATTACTTAAATCTGCTTATTGCTCCTCTAATGGCGGGATGGTGAACGTTCTGACGTTCAGTTTAAGGAGGGTTGGTGTCCATAAAATCCTTCCTGGTCACATTGTCCTACTTGTTTCCATCCCAGATAATATCTCTGGGGAACATGGCAGGAGAGATCTCCTCCGTGGAGCATCAAAATTGTGATGACATGTGTCCGGGCTATCCTTAGGGATGAATCTCAGATCGTCATCAATTGCCCTTAGCGTAGCACTAATTCGACGTCAAACTGAATTCAATCTCATTTTTAACTGGCCTTCAGTAATCATGTGCCAGGTTCGAAACCCAGTTCATGCATGGCGGTTCGTAGTGATCTGGAACCCGCTTTAAGTTGTAGATCTCAGTATAGTGATGCTTAATGTAAAAATGACCATAGAACAACAACCTTGATCTATACTCTCAGACTGAAAATGGACATTTCAAAATATGGAAGAATGTGTGTTTTTCTTTTCTTTTCTCCCCCCCCCCCTTTTTTTTTATCATAAATATTTCATCACAGTTTTAGTCAATTTTAAGCAATAAAAAAAAATAATAAATAATAAAAAAAAAAAAATTCTTCTCGTGTGCAAAACACAAAACTTTGTTAAATAGATTTAAATAAAACATGAACTATTTTATTTAGCAGTAAAATTCTTGAAAAACAGTATTTTCACCTTTTAAATACATTTCCTTTTCTTATTTTAAAATTCAAGCGCACTGATTTTTTTTTCGCTCAAAAAGTTTTTCTTTATTTTTTCTTTCTTTCTTTCTTTTTCTTTTTTTTTTTTTTTTTAACTTTAAATAAGCATTCGCCATAGATATCAGTCTCGCATTCATTTAGAAAATAAGGCAGAAAGATTCAAGAGTTACATTCGCCGTACAGATCTCCAAACATACCTCGCTAATTAAAAATGGAATTAAAAAAGGAACCAAATTCTTTTGCTCCAACAGCTTCATACTAATTACATTTACCGCTTCAGTTATAATTAAGGAGCATTTTCGGAGATCAGTGGCTGCCAAGAATAGAATCGTTAATAAAATAAAATGTATCGAGTTTTGTCAGTAACATATAATATGTTGTTACGGAATAAAACTAATGAGAAATTTTTTTTTTTGAAACAGAAGTATTCTGACAACGCACATAAAAAAGAAAAGATGAAGAAAAAAAGTCCGTTTTAACGCGTCGCTAATTTTTTTAAAGTAATTAAAGGGGTATTTCTGCTTCTTGTAAAATATCAACTAAAATATTGCCCAGAAATATTATTTTAAATGCAGTTACAAATAAATTCCTGTAAAAATAATGTATCAAGTTTATGCGTTTAGTCTTCGCAGCAAAGGTTAAGATAAATTTTCTTTTGATACATCCATAGATTAGTCAAAATTCATTCTAATTTGCTGAGTGTAGAGAATTTTGTAAATGTTTCCGGAAATGATTTCGACAGAGGAAAAAAATATTTAGTTTTCGTGCAGGAATATTCTCAGTGCCGTGTCAAAAAATGCTCTATGAACGATTTCCACTTTATTATGTATCAGAATATTTTTGTGTGACTGTTAAACCAATACTAATCTTTTAACATATTCCATACAGAGCATGCCTTTATACATCTCTATAAGTGATGTTAATTTCTGATTTTTTTTTTTTTTTTTTTTAATGCGTTTATAAAGCCGTTAAAATAAACTTTAAAATAACACCTTTCATCGACCTTAATGGAACCTAATAATTTTGTGAGTCCCTGTACACAAATCATTAGTACTTTTTACATCATTTTCAAAAAGAAACTTGCTATAATGCGTTAAATAACATCTATCAGTCTCAAGTTGTTCTTAAATTATTTACGAAAATGAGAGTGTGGACGGACCTACAAATGAAACGTATTCATAAGCAATTCTACTTTTTTTTTTTTTTTTTTTTTTTTTTAAGTTAAAGAAAGGAAATAATAATCTGGTGCGGCACACACACTACATCTTCTTACCCTACAGACATATTATTAGACTTTAAAATGGAAGATAAGACATCTGCAATTGAACATTTACAAAATACTTTAAATAACAATTCAAAATAGTTTTAGAAACATGTATGTGTGAGGAGGCTACTGCCTCCCTCAACCCTTATAAATATCGCAGCTGTATTAATAAAACATTTAACTCTACTGTTAAATTATATTGAAAAAAAAATCCCTTTTTGCAAGCTTAAAGGCAAACGTACTTAACGTTGTATGGAATTACAATTTCAACTTGCAATTATAACATTAACATTAACATTAGAAAACATTGGACCATTTGGACACCACTAAATTTCAATGTTAATCGTTAGGAATATAGTAAATTGTATGATTTGGCGAGATTTTGGTGAAAAAATTTGCTACTTGGCAATGGAATTTGTGAACTGGAAGCAAAATTTGATAGCTGACGACGAAATTTTTGAGTTGGAGACAAAATTCGTTATTTGGCGACAAAATTTAGCGAGCTTGGCGATGGAGAATGGCAGCTTTGACGTCATTATATTTTCTTCTCACGCGAAAACCTCTTATATCTTCACAGGCCAATATCTTGTTTCCACAAGATAAAAAGTCAAAGGGAGCTGTAACGTATTACTCTCAATTTCCATCGTAAATTTTAAATTCTTGCAAACCGGCGTTTTAAACTATTCACCACTAATTATATTTTTATTAAGACTAACGTATTAATTTTTAAATGATTAATTAAAGCAGTTACCATGCTTTTTTTTTTTTCAGTGATCTTTTTCATTATCGTTCACACGTGGCGAAAGCATCAGATTATAAATTTAAGCAATTATAGATGTAGAAAAAGTCGGCTTCATCACAACTGACGAAAAATCACTTTTTAACTTGTAACTTTTAAATAATTGAAGCTATCGAAAAAGTCTAAATACAAAAATTTTTCTTTATGGTAAGGTGGTAATTCACCTGATTTGAAGTTTTTTCCTATTTTCAATATTAAAGAAATTATGGGCAAATGAAAATTTCCATGAAAATTTCCATGAAAATTTCTATGTGAAATATGCTTTTGTGCATTCAAAAAAAAAAAAAAGAAAAAAAAAAAAAGAGAGGAGAAAAAAAAAAAAAAAGAAAAAAGAAAAAAAAAAAATCTTGTTTTGCTATGGTTGGCAGTTGGCACATTGGTCACATATTTCCCATTCCCTCTTTTTTTCTTCCCATGTTATCCAATATGGGATTTTCATTGTTTCGTTTTCTAAGAATATATCATAAAAAAAATGAAGTTTTTCGAATTCCGTTTTTTGAACATTACTTTTTGAATATGTCAGCTTTTAGCTTAGTGAGTATTTTTTTTATTTTTATTTATTTATTTATTTTATTTTTTTTAAATAAATTTGCATCTTTCGTTTAGAGATCCAAACTTAGAGTCCAAAATTTATTTAATGAAATAAAATATTTAAATATTTTTATTTATTTATTTTTATTTATTCATATATTTTATTTATTTATTTATTTTTTTTTTTCAAAAATTGCTCACCAAGCTAAAAGGCGTCATATTCAAGGTTGTTTGGTGGGTTGAGATTTACGTCGCACTAGTGCTGGGCAATTGGCAACTGTCTGGGACGCACCCCTGGAGGTTGTCCGGAGACATGCCATCACAATTTTGATCCTCCACGGAAGCGATGGCTCTCCCGCTTCGGTGACCCCCAGAGGTATAATTTTCATGGGAACATGGAGGACATTGCGGCCACGACAGATTTTACCTGCACCAGCCACCATTGGTGTACACGACGGTCTTTGGCCGGCTCGAGTATCGAACCCGCAATCTTCCAATTACGAGGCCAGCGCTCCACCGACTGGGCTACCGCGCCCTAGCGTCGTATTCAAAGAGTAATATTTAAAATATCTATTATATCAACAAGCTTCATTTTTGAATGAGATATCCTTATAAAACGAAGCAACAAAAATCCCGTAGGATAAGATGGGAGGGGAGAAAGGACGTACAGCCTTAAATGCAATCTAAAGATATTAAACTGCGCCTACTTGCGATTCCGCCCACAAGCGTAATGTATGTCTCTGTACACGAACCATTAGTCCAATTTCAACGAAACATGTCAAGTACCACTTCTATAGGATACAAATTAAAAATCACCATGTATTATGTATTAATAATGTATTTGAAATTTCGGAATACAGAACCTCTTATCTTACTCCTTAAAGTGTAACAATCTTTTCCTTGGAGAAATGCGTGAAGGATCAAAATTGTAATGGCATGTCTCCAAACCACCTCTAGCGGTCAGTCTTAGACCGTCGACAATTGCCCATTGCGCAGAACTAGTGCGACGTGAAACACAACCAATCAACCAACCTTAGAGAAATGCTGGATAAAAGAAAGTAGCGTGAATGCCACAGCATAATACTTTTAAGCAAATTAAGAATACGATATAGCTAAAACAAAATTTACCTTATATCTGCTTTTTGTTTACATCAATATTTACATCATGTTTTGAATGAATACAATATTTACTTATGTAATGAGAATCGCTCACTTATGTCACATTACAGTGACACTTTGACAGCATAATAAAAGAATAAAGCACGATTAGTCTCGATTCATGAAACCCTATTATTAAAATACAGCGCACCACTTAAGGCAAGAAACGACAGCAATTTTCCGTTAATCCAACCGTACCATAAAACTTAACAGTTTTCACCCGCACCCAGATTCTGCAATTCTGCAAGAAGAGCTAGTGACCAAGTCACGCTTTTCCTGTTCACTTTATTTTTATCACTTTTTTTCCCAGATTATTTTCTCCCCGAAGAAAAATGAAAAGCAACAACGAGGTATTGCGCCGTTTTCTCCAATTTTTTTTTCTTTGCGTTTTTCTTTTTATCCGGGGAAGGATTAGGGTGCTGTTGTCGAGCAGTTTTTGTAAAGAGCTCACCATCCATTCCGTTAATAGCAGTCCGCGCGGCAACAATGGCGGTCACCCAGGTGTAACGGCTCTTCATTCGGCATTCTGAGGCTGCTCGATATTATCTAATCCTTTCATCCATGCTGCAGGCTCGTTTCCTTTTTCCTGTCCACTGATCCAGGCTTTTTTCCAAGTTGCAAAATAAAACCCGCAAATGCAGTGGTTTGGAAAGCATCGAACTGATGCTGAGAATGTATAACAGGTGACAGCTTTCAAATATGAGGATAAAGCAGTAGTAGTTTCGTTTCTTGTAAATATTTATTTGTTCTTGGACCTGGTCAAAAAATAGTAAATAAATTATGATAATAATAATGGGATGCATATAATATTATGAGAATAGTGTGCGAATTTGAGATCGCGAAAAACAATAGTTTGTGAAACATCTAACTACGTTGCTGCAAATATATAACAGGTGACAACTTCTGAATATCAGTTTTGTTTCTGCGATTTTGCTGATATTTTCTTCTTATACTGAAAAATACAAAAGTATATTTAAGATAAAGCTTAAAGCAGCTGCTTTTGAAAATATCACTCTAATTCAAGTATGCTAAAATTGCATAGCAAATGACAGACTTTGAATTCAAGAGCACAAACAAATACATATTAGAAATGTACTTATTTCTTGAACTTAGTTTTCTTTCACTTGGTGGTTTCAAAATAAAACCGGTAAATGCAATGCTTTGAAAACTGTTTGTCGGAGGTGGTAAGCAAGAGAAGTTTCATTTCTTGAGTTTTGCAAATATTTATTTATTCTTGCATCTAGTAAATTAAAAAAAAAAAAAAAAAAAAAAAAAGGAAGAAGAAGAAGTATAATAAAGAGTAGAATGCTCAAAATTAAGATTACAGAAACAATAGCATTAATCTGGTTGTGGTTGGTAGTATTGTTGCGAATACAAAATAGCTGACAGCTTTTGAATCTAAAAAGCACTTGTTTCTTCGATTTTATTGATACTACATTAATTTGTCTTTGTACCTAATCAAGCAGAAGAAAACAAATGAAGTGAGTATAATAGGCTAATTAAATTCAACAAATGCAGTGACTTGGAAAGTATTGACAGTTAATAGTGCTGAGGATACTCAGCTTTCTCAGAACGACTTTCATTCTTTGAAAATATTTATTTGCTTTTGGGTCCAACAAATAAATAAATAAGTAAGTGTAATAATAATAATTGGAATAAGGGGGAATTTGAGACCACAAAACAATAGCTTATGAGACATCAAATCGGGTTTTAGGGTTGCTGCGAATACGTAATATGTGGCAACTTTTCAATGTCTGTTTTGCTTCTTCGGTTTGGCTGATATCATTTTCCTCTTGGACTGTATCAAACTAAACAAAGTGATGTGCAAAGCAAAAGTTATAGCTACAAAAGTAATTATTTAAAAAATATATTACAGTTATTGAGGTACTGTTAAAAGTACGTAACAGACGACAGATTTTGAATTTGAAAAAAATGAACGAACATATACACAAAAAGGAATTATCTTCTTCCTTGAATTTTACAAATAACAATTTATCTTTATTTAGATAAAAATTTCAAGCTAAAACTCTCAAATGCAATGGTATGGAAAACATCGAACTTGGTCGTGGTAGTAGGGATGAATAGAATGCGTAACAGTTGACAGCTTTTTAAATATGAGATGGAAATAGAAGAGATTTTCGTTTCCTGCAAATATATTTTTTGTTCTTGGACCAAGTCAAATATATATATATATATATATGTGTGTGTGTGTGTGTGTGTGTTTGTGTGTGTATAATGATAATGGGAATATTGTGCAAAGTAGATATCACAAAAAACGATAATTTGTTAAACATCAAAGTGATTGGCATAATTTTGCAGCATCGTTTTATAAGATTGTTGCGAATTCGTAACTAACAACTTAAAAAAAAACCCAGAACTTTGTTGTCGATATTGACTTGTTCTTCAACTAAATCAAACAAGAAAGAGGATACGATAATCATGTAGTTTGTATAGATTAGAAAACAGTTACTGTTTATCCTTCAATATATTTTACCTACGTTAAAACACCTTTATTTATTTATTTATTTATTTATTTATTTTTTTATGCAAAAGAAATGTCACAAAATCTATTTTAATAGCTTTATTTTCAAAGAAAAAGTATGAAGTAGGGTTTTTTTTTCTATCGCCCTGTATACTGAAATTAAAAGTGGCAAGTAAAAGATAATGAACTTACAAATAAAGAATCAGCTAAAGATGCGCATGCTGATAGATAATTGCAAAACTATATAGTACATTTCATAATTTACATAAATTGAAAAAAAAAAAAATAAATAAATAAATAAAGGAAATAAATTCGTATTTCAAAATAAAAAGCTTACGTGGATAATCTTTTCCATTTTTGACGTAAATAATGCAGTAATATTTATGTATTTCGGCATGATAAGAATTTTCTGCAGTCCTTTAACGATTGAATTCAAATTTTTCTTGAGGGACTTCTTTTACTTTACAAAACACTCTATCAGTAAATCGTCGTCCTCGTAAGATATTTTGAAGGGCGGGGAAGAAAAGAAAAATAACATTTAACCTAGCTTCATTTTATATATAAACTGCATTTTTTATAATTTAAAATGAAAAAATATATAGAAAACGGGATTAGAGAAGCTATATCGGAAGGAATAAAAAATTAATCTTTCACCTGTCGACAATATAGAATGCAGCAATATTTATACATTCCAGATCCGATAAGACTTCCAGCAATTGGTTTCAGTTGAAATCAAATTTTCCAAAAGAGGACTTTTTCGAAAATGCTCCTTCGGTAAATCTCCGTTCTTGTTAGACATTCCGGAGAAGGGGGGGGGGGGGGGGGGGTTAGCGTAGCATCATTTTATATTCAGCATCCGATACCAAATCTTTAAGCGACCGAAATTGCTTTGGAGAGCGATTTATGCAATTCTGCAATGCCTCCCATTACAAGACATAATCCGCTTTACTTCTTTTAATGTTTTATAAAGCAAGCAGAGAAAGGACGAGGGGGGGGGGATGATTGTTCGTTTTCTGTTGTTCTTTTTCTTTCTTTCTTTTTTTTTTTTTTTTTTTTTTTTATCTACCGAACCGTTCTGCTTCACTGCATAGTAATATGGGCAGCACGGTTGTTTTTATGGGCATTTTCTATGAGAAAAGATTTTGGATAATGGCTGAAAAAGTTTCCGTTGTCGGTTAAGATGCTGCTTTACCACTATCATCTCCAGTTTTAATCCCAGCGGGCGGTATTATGATACAGAAAAGAAATTTACTGGATAATTTTGACTTAAAACTTTCATATGAATTGCAGGATTTAAAATAATCGATGTTTTAGGAAATAGCAGTAAAAAGAAAAAGATCTACAAATCTCCTTCAATTATTCATTATTTCTTTTGCTATTCATGAAGTTTATTTCAATATTGAAATTCCTCATGGGATATTTTGAAATTCTTAAATCTGAAAAAATATTGGTTTGATTTGTACAAAAATTTAATTTGCAAACTGTTATTAATTTATTTATTTTAGTTGATATTATTTTGTAATTATAATTTTTTTTTTTTTTTTTTTTCGGATTATTTAGTTTGCTTACTTATTTTACATATTATTATTATTATTTTGTAATTATAAGCTTGTTTTCTTCTTTTTAAAATTTTTAGGTTATTTAACTATGAAATTATCTAGATATTCTTTATTTCATTCAAGTTTTTAATCATATCTTTCTTTTTCTTTTTTTTCTCCAAAAGTTTACAAATTATACTGCATTAGAAAGATTTTATTTATTTTTCTTACCCATAAATGGTTTAATAAATTGTTTAAGGGTTGAATTTCTTTAATTTCTACTATAACATGTTTTGAAAGTCCCTGAAATCCAAAAATAAGGTTTTTAATAGTTGGTCTGTGTGTCTATCTGTCTCTGTGTGCGTGTATATGTTATCAGCATAAATCAAAAACAGATATTAACAGGAACCCGAATTTCAATAGTCTAACTGATACAGCGACATCACCGGAAATTTTCTTCTGAGATCGGACAAAGGATCTATGTACAAAAAGCACATAACATATTTCGAATACATTACGGGCTATTGGCAGAATTTCTCATTGATACATTTTAACATTTTTAGACAGCACTAAACTTAATGAAATTAACATATATTTTTTATATGCTCAAAAGCATGTTTCACATATATTGTATGAAAAGCATCCACCATTTGTTTACATGACCGAAGAATTCGTATGCGCTAAGAGTAAAGGTTGGAAAATGCTTTAAAGAAATTTTAATTTATTATGTTTTTTATATATTGTTTGTTTACGTGCTAAATGTAAGTACACTATGCTGTACATATACAATTATAAACAAAATACAGGACTACCCAAAATTAATCGAATACATTCATTTTTGTTGGATATAATGGATGGAAAGTCTATACTAAATTAAACCATGTCTAGAAAAATTAGTAATACAAAAACATTTCTCTTCAATGCAAATATTTAAATGACAATACTGGACTGTTAATAAAAATTTCTGGTAAAATGGAGGTTAAGAGAAAGCAGTATCAGCGTCACGCGAGAATCTTTTTTCTGGGTTGCATATAAAATACTGTTTATAATAATATTAAATTATACAAATTAAAAAGATTTTAATATGACACCAGAGGTGTTGGGTTCGATTCCAGGTCATGCTCCTCAGTCAAACCATTTGTAATTGTCCGTTGGTTAGATTCCTTCGAAATTCGCTTAAATACGGGCTAAGATCTCTTACAAACTTCCCCACGGAGCGCAGAACACCAACGTGATATGACACCAATAAGATATATATATTGTTGCGTATTCGAGGTTCATGAATTGTCCGCGAATGAATGACAGGTCTTGCAGAGTCTACCAGAAGATTACACATGTGTCAACTTCGTTTCAGCAGAAAACATAGTGTAAATAAGAGCTGACCACATATAATTATAAGATAAAAAAATTTTATAAACCATGTTTTTAAATTTTCTGTTGAATCATATAAACGCTACTGAAGGCAGCCGGAACCCCAGCAATTAGATAAAAGTATTAAAATAATTCCTTGCTATCGTCTTTTGAGCTATTATAAAAGTTTCAAATGGCTATCTAACCGGGAAGTTAGTTAAAAGTTGATTGCAAGCTTTGTACTGGAAACGCTGCCGAAGGCAGCAGGGTTCCGAAGCAATTGGATAAAAATATTTTTAAAAAGCATTTTCACCGTATTCTGAACTATTCCGAAAGTTTCAAATGTCTAGCTACTCGGGAAGTTAGTTAAATAAATTTTCTGTTGAATCATATGAACGGTGCCGAAGGCAGTAGGGACTTGAAACAGTTTACTAAAAGTATTAAAAAAATGTATTGCCACCGTGTTCTGAGCTATCCTGAAAGTTTCAAATATCTAGCTAGTCGGGAAGTTAGTGAAAAATCGATTGCAAGCTTTGTACTGGTAACGCTGCCGAAGGCAGCAGGAACCCGAAACAGTTGGCTAAAGGTATTTTAAAAAATGCATTTTCACCGTGTTATGAACTATTCTGAAAGTTTCAAATGTCTAGCTAGCCGGGAAGTTAGTTAAATAAATTTTCTGTCGAATATTATAGGCGCTGCCGAAGGCAGTGGGACCTGAAATAGTTGACTAAAATTACTAGAAAAATGTATTGTCACCGTGTTGTGAGCTGTCCTGAAAGTTTCAAATGTCTAGCTAGTCAGAAAGTTAGTGAAAAATCGATTGCAAGCTTTGTACTGATAACGCTGCCGAAGGCAGCAGGAACCCGAAACAGTTGGCTAAAGGTATTAAGAAAATGCATTTTAACCGTGTTCTGAACTATTCGGAAAGTTTCAAATGTCTAGCTCGTCGGGAAGTTAGTTAAATAAATTTTCTGTCGAATCATATAAGCGCTGCCGAAGGCAGCGGGACTTGAAATAGTTGACTAAAATTATTAGAAAAATGTATTGTCACCGTGTTGTGAGCTGTCCTGAAAATTTCAAATATCTAGCTAGTCGGGAAGTTAGTTAAAAATCGATTGCAAGATTTGTCCCTGACAAACAAACACACAAACAAACAAACAAGAATCGAAGTTAATAAAAACATGGTAAAAAATCACAGCATAAAGTGTACCATAAGCAAAACACACAGCATAGGAGCTGTAATCAATGGCAGAGGCCTGGTCAAGCAGAGCTCTTTGTACCGCAATGACTTGGCGTAAACTGACTGACTACAGCTGAGATGTGATCCCTTTATATAGCTTCGTACTTTTCCAGAATTTTCCAATATTTCAAGAAATATTCGATTTAGAGTTAGATAATCGTATACGGATAATAAGTATTCTCTCCAAAACTGTGTAATTCGTCGCCAAGGCCATTATCTGCCCTGGTGAAGCTTTTTTAACTGGTTTGTAAAAGAAAATAAGCTATTTTAATGCCAAAACAAACTAGAAATGCAGAAAATTAACATTTTATAGCCTGACCAAGCCGCTTTAAAGAAATTACATGAAAATAATGACTATTATTTACCAATTCGTAACAATGTGATAACTGAAAACAATTGTTTTGAATTGGAATAATTAATCACGACCCTTGGTCAAGCGAAATATAGTAAGCATGAGATCAGCGTGAAAGCAGCAACGCAGATGCTGATTTTCTTTAGATGAAGAATTCAACTAAATTATTTTGACCTAAAACAAATGTATGATTTTGCATTAGTTCTTATTCATTTTTTTTTTTTTTTGTTAAGTAGTGGGGTAGGTTTGAAAATATAAATAATATAGATAAAATTTAGAAGATTTTTGTTTCTCTATAAATATTTATTTACGTATATTTAATAAAATTTACTGCATATCTTTAATAAAATATTAACGCTATTTAATTTACTAAGTATTTCTTGTTGACTAAGATCATGTAATCCTCCCTCTTTTTCTTGAAGCGTGGAAAAGGTGGAGCTACTCACGATTTCTTACAAAGAACATTTTTTTCGGTGATGCATTTCTGCAACGCTGGAAAATATTCGCATTAATTTATATATTTAGGAAACACCTTTAATTCTATTGGACAATTTTATAAGTCTTTCCTTTCTTTTCTTTTTCTTTCTTTTTTTTTTATTTTATTTATTTATTTATTTATTTATTTGTATGGTTGTGTATTATTAAAAATAAACTTATGTTTTCTTTTAAGCTTTTCAGATTATTTACTTGAAATATAATCTAACTATCTATTAATCCATTTGATGATTTTTCATTATGTTTAGATATTATACACATATTTATTATTATTATTTAGTACTTAAGATAAACTATCGGAATTAATTATTTTTATTAATTTATTATTATTATTATTATTATTATTATTATTATTATTATTATTATTATTATTTCTCTATTGAGTTCAATGTAAAATTACGGTTACAAATAATATTAAGTTATATATACAGTCGAACCTCATTAACGTGAATCTCAAAGGGAATAAAAAATTTATTCAAATTATCAGTAGTTCATGCTATCAGTAACTCAGAAAGTAATTTTTATTTTGACAGGCATAGTGGAAACAGTTCATGCTAAAAGTTATTCAGGTTAAGCGTGTTCACGTTAACGAGGCTCGACTGTTGTATTAAGTTATGTAAATAGATCTTCAGGAGTACCAATAAGATTCTTGAAGTAAAATGCATAAAAAAAAGTTGTTTTCACTGACTGTAAGCAAATACCATAAATTGCAAAAATTCACGACATTGTTTCGTATAAAAGTAATAAAAGCATTACCCTTAATCAGGCGAAAAATTACAGGCACAAGTGCAGTACAAAAACTGAAAAATATTGCTATTTTCCACCAAGTGAAAAATTAGACACTGATGAAGAACCAAGCTTCATTTTTTTTTTTTTTTTTTTCAATCCGAAACATTTGTTGCGTGTTGTAATAGTTTATGTTTCTTTTGTTGATGCCATGCTTTTACTAAAGAGCAATATCCAAAAAGGTTTTTTTCCTAAAGTTCCCCAATGTTTAACTGCAATGAAATGATTATTCAATCTTGTTTAAAGAATTAACATATCATTTTTATTGCCCAAAAAATCTCTACAAATTTCATGTTTAACATAGTTACAAGGACAATTTAACTATGTAGTTACCTGGTGATTACATTGAAGAAAACGGCGATTTGGCTACTGTATTCAGTACCATAAATCTTAGGTAATAGCATACTTTAAGGATTTTTATTTTAACCTTCCTCTTTTTATTGCTCTCTTTTGCATTTAAAAAGAACAGTAGGTGGCTTCCAGCAGACACATAATTTCTTATTCGAAACTCAACATTATAAGTCATGCGCAACCCATCTTGAACGTTCTAAAATATGTTTAAGGTATATAATCCTTAAAAATATCTTCCCCTTTTTTTGTTTATTCCGGATTTTGTTTCTATAAACTGAAATCTTTGGGAGATTTAAGCGGAAACTTACAGTGATTTTTGGATCTAGTGGCGATTAGAGCATTGTTCGCACTGTTAGGCTCATTTTCGTCATTCGTCCAATACTTAATGTTACGCTTTCTTTCTTTTCTTTTCTTTCTTTCTTTCTTTTTTTTTTTTTTCTTCTTTGTGTGTGTGTGTGTGTAATTTTTATTAAATTTTCAACATTTTCTGAAGTAATTTAAAACGCTGAAAATATTTTCATTTGTCGTATTGATAAATGCCAGTTTTATTAGTAACACAGTTTAATTCTTTCAGTCTGGAATTTTTGGTACTCTCCAAATTTGTGGACTATTTGATCTTGGATGCATTTGGATGACTGCCAATTTGAGTTTATCTAAAAAATTTTGTCTAATTTTTGAATTTTTTTTTTTTTTTTTTTAATTCTGTCCAAGAACGAACTAAACTAGAATCTGACTATCACAGGTGAAGCGCCCAGGGGATGTTTATTTAATTGCCCTCTTCACTTACCGTCGCCGGAAGCTTGGGTTAACTAATACATATATTTTTTAATTCTGTTTTCACATTCAGAAAATTCCCAACTGTTAAATTTACGCACCTTTTTAAATACTTTTTTTTTTTTTTTTTTTTTTTTTTTTTAATATTTTATTTTGAAGCTGTAAAATAAAAAATTAAACATATTGAAAATTCGTATTTTGCAGCTTCAAAATAAAATATTAAAAATTTAAAAAATACGTTGTAAAAAAAGTGCGTCAATTTAACATTTGGGAATTTTCTAAATGTGAATATAGAATTTAAAAATATGTATTAGTCAATGAGTTATTAGTAAAGAAAATTTCCCATAGAATAACATTAGCTTCGGCCTCCGGCGACGGTGTGTGAAGCGGGCCTTTAAGCACAAAATTTCAAAGGAACACGAACTTTTTTCTAAATTTTCATTTAAATATCCATAAAAAAAAGAATGTATGAAAGAAGATTTAAAGTAGAATCTGTTGAATACCTACATCATTATAATTGTAAACTCGTTGTAAATAGTTTACTCATTATTTGAATATTTATTTAAGCACATTTTAATCTTTTTATTATATTTAGGAATAAAAACTCGTATTAATTTGTTATGATGGATAAATAACACAAAAATTTCTGAACTTTTTTATTTAGGGATTATTTTTACATAAAAAGTTTATGATTATTACCCCCTTTTTCTTTCATTTTGGGGTATTGGTTCATTACTTTTTATTAATTTCGTTCTTTATAGATTTTTCTTACTGGTATTCACTAAATCATACTTAAAAGGGCGGATTCTTCGAGTGGTATCAGATAATTTTCTGACCTGAATGTCCCTGTATAAAACAATTTATTTCTAGGATTCAGCAAAAAATTAGTATATGTATACTGCTATTTCTCAAAGCAGAGATGACGCTTTTCGGATCTTTTTTCCTTTTTTTTTTTTTTTTTTTTTTTTTTTTTTGAGAATTTATTATTATTGTTATTTACAATTGCTAATATTTAGCGTCTTTTTATTATTTATTTATTTATTTTTCGAAAAACCCTATATTCTAACTTTTACAAAAATACGTTGAGCTGCTTTGTAAATTAGTGATGCACTACTCTCTAAAAATAATTTTTGTCATTTCGAGAAAGTCAGGGTCGTTGAAACTGTGCGACTTTTCATCTTACGAAATGTCGTTCTGATTTCATTTTAAAGTACATGAACATTATGGAGAAATAAACTGTGCTGTTTTTATAAAACACACGCTTTTCGAAAAAATTGTGTTCACGGAAAGTGCAACATCAACGAAAACTTCAATACAGAATATTATTAGCATTTCACTGTCGCTCGTCCACCAACGTTTACGTTCAGGTAGGTTGTGGTTGGTCGTTCATTTTGGGAGAGGGCGGTGACCCAGCAATTAAAGTGCTAGTTTTGTATATTTTTTAATTTATGGTGTTTGCTTAGAAAGTTTTTATTCATAACTATTTCATAAGGCGCAAGGAAAAAACAAAAACTAAACATTTACAATACAGTAATACATAAACAGTTACAAACAGCAATACGATACATGCTCCTAAACAGTTACAATATTCTGACCCATTTACCAATTATAAAAATTTGAAAATGGTAAAGCATGCGGTAATTTTTTTCAGAAAAACTCTGTAGCAAAAAAAAAAAAAAAAAAAGAAAAGAAAAGAAAAGAAACTGAATTAAAGAAATTAATAAAAATGTATGAATTATAAAAAAAAATTTCAGGGAAATTAAAAGTTATTTGATTATTTGAGTAAGTTATTATATATATATATATATATATATATATATATATATATATATATATATATATATATATATATATATATATATATATATCTACATTTGTTGCTGGAAATTAAAATACGATATATATTATAAGATTAAATAAATATTATTTAGTTAAAAGAAGAAAAAAAAATAGTACATTATTTATGATGAAGTTTTTCTTTTTCAGTTAGATGATCTTTATTAAAAAAAGAAAAAGAAAAAGAAAGAAAGAAACGAAATACTTTATCCTAAGAAAAAGAAACAATCATTTTAAGACAAGTGTTATATTTACTTTATAATAATAAATAAATAAGCAAATTTTTATTTAAGGGGAGTTTTCACCCTTGAGGTACTAAAATCCAGCATATTTTATCCTGTTTTCGATTCGCTACAGTTTCTTTAAATATTATCCATTTTAAGCCAAATTTTCAGAATTAATTTGTCTTGGTTTTTATATTGTGTCTATAAATTTATTTTATTATCAAAGAGAACAACTTTGTTTTCATTAGTAAATGTAATATACCTTTTTGGAAATTTCAAATTTCTATTGAATTACTCCGCGCAGCCTTACAAGAATAAAAATTAATATTTAGTTAGAATTTTGGCATTTTGAGAATATAAATACATATATGCATCTACACCTATTACTTGTACCATACATTAAGATATATTTTCTACAAACTACTATAAGTTTAAATATTAGGAAATATCACACAAAAAAATTCATTTCAAACACTGTATACAAAATTTATAAATTATCTTTTTATATAAAATTAGGTGGAATTTGTAGGTAATAACATTATATACTTACTCTGGAAATTTCAAAAGGATATGTTCAAAATATTTTTGTATACACTGCGCGCCATCCAGAAAAATACAGTTTTGAGAAAAATGAGTTTAAAGTAAAAATTTTACTTGTAACATTATTTAATCATCACTGGCTACTTCAAAATTATTGGCTACTTCACTGGCTACTTCAAAGTATTATGAATATGCAAAAATTGAAAATTCGATTTTTTAAAGGATTAAAGGTGAACACTTCCCTTAATAGATCATTTTCTACTTTTCGTAAATTATTTAATTATAATTATAATTAAAATAAAATAAATGATTCATTAATTAAAAGAAAAAAAAAACTATTTAAAATATTGCATCTCATTTCTAATGAAAAGAAAGGTAATTTAATGATAAAATTAATCAATGAATTGTTATTTGATTAGACAATTTTTTACTTTTGATAAAAGGTTTAATTATAATAAATAGATAAAATAAAAGTACAAAATTATTAATTAATTAAAATAAATAGAATAAAGTTATTAAAAATATTACACCCCATTCCTTATGAAAAGAGAGATAATTTAATTCGAAGATAAAGAAATTAAAATCTAAAGAAATAAACAAATTTAAATAATTAACTCTGTCGTAATATATTTTTTAATTAGTAGTTAATTGTTTATTAAAAAAATCTAGTCCAACATACAGATTTTAATTTAAACAAGAAACTAAAAAGAAAAGAAAACACCGAAACATGTTCTATAGACGGAGAAATCATTCTGTTACGATTGGTTGAGTTAAAAACAATCAAAAGCAGCACCCAGGGAAAGATCGCAGACGATGACCATGCTTCAGCGGCTTTCAAAGTCGAAAAATCCTACAAGTTTTTCATCCCTCCCTCATCAAAAGTACCGCTCTTCAAGTGCCGTTGACTGCTCGTCTGACACTGACGTCTGGCGTTGTTTATTAACATCTGTGAAATAAAAAAGGAAAGAATCTTTTATAAAAGATATATTTGTATTTTTAAAGCATTTATATGGAAGTTCTGAAAATTAATTAATGAATAAATAATGGCAAAGAAAATACAGAAAATTATGTCTTTTTTTGACAGATTTATTTTAGTGACAAAGATCTGTATTTATTTAACACAATAGTTTTTTTTTTTTTTTTTTTTCCATCTGAATCAGATAATTTTTATTTTTATGCCTTGCTTAAAACTCTAATAAATAATAATCCTGAAATAAAGTGTGATGAAATATTTTTCCCATATTACGGGATAGAGCTGTAAAAAGCGAACAGTGAAGAATTTAATTTAATTATGTATATAAACGCATGCATAAGATAAATCCATATTAAAGTAAAGAAAAAAAGAAACAAAAAAGAAAAAGAAAAAAATCATGCATCATTCACAAATTATGAACACGTTTTTCTGGTATTTGTAAATAAAGAAATAGTCATTCTTGGCGAAACTACTAAAATTTGTATTACACAGATTCCAATTCTACTAATACATACAAGCAGACCCTGAATTTTTTTAAGCACAACAGGCTAGGGCTTACAGACCACCGACTTTTAAGGAACCTTAAAATTTAAAATATATTTATTAGTTATTTACTTCCGATCAAAATTTTTGTCGAAAATTCATCCTAGCAATTTTTTTTCCCAAAACAATTTTAAAACAGCAATCTTGCAAACCTATATCTGTAAACTACATCACCCAATGCCGTAAACGAAGGTAATCGCACACAATATGCCAGACTAATTAAGTATCCGTTTAAAAATTCCAATGAAAATCTTTCCTGTATTAATGAGGAGGAACATAAGTTGAATTCTGTCCATAGTTAAACATTTTCTAAATCGAGCTCTGCAAACACATAAAAACATATACGCGCGTGCACGAACGCGCACAGACAACACCACCTGTAATAATGCCTCCGAGCTGAGCTCTACGTCACGGAAGATCGGCCAATTTCATCCAATCCCCACGATCCAACATGTATCATAGGAAGTGTTGATTGGATAAAATCGGCCGATCTTCCATGACGTAGAGCTCAGCTCGGAGGCATTATTACAGGCGGTGTTGGCACAATCACTCTTTCTGCTCGCTTTTACAATATAGAACTGAAGGATTATATATATTGAAAATGAAACTAGGAACTTCGTAAAAAAATAACAAATAAATAAATAAACTGTTGGTGGTAGCCTAGTCTTTCTATTAGCAAAACATAATTCTTAAGTAAAATTTGAAAATATTTTATTTCGTTCTATTTGATGGGGATTTATAACAGTATAAGCTGAATCCAATAAAATCTAGATTACGTCATGGCATTGTGAGAGAAGTCTAAGAAGATAAAAATGCTCAAATAATCACATCAAAATAATAACTTCTGTGCATAAGAGAATTTTAAAAGCATTCACCAAAAAAATAATTATGTAAAAATAAATAAGTATTATTCATGCATATTAATTGACAAAATTTACTCTATCATCTAACCAAAAGTTTCATAAAATGGAAAAAAAAAAAAAAAAAACACTAATAACCCTTTTATGCACTTTCAGCTTAAATGGACACTGAGAAAATATTAACTATTTTGTGACATTTACGGCAGGCAGCTGAAACATTAAGCTAAATTACGATCAGCGACAAGTTTTGTTGCATTTTATGGATTAGCAAATATTACTTTAACATACAAATTCAATTAGGGGCTCTTGTTGTGTATGTTTTATGTTGCTAAATGGGTTCTGAGAGTAAATGACTTTAGTTCGGCATTTTCATTCTTCTTGCGAAATATCTTGTCTAATTAATTCTTTATTGGTGAAAATTTTAAATATGCCTTCTTTTAAAGACAATGTGTTATTTGTTTCAAGCAAGTTTTTTTTATTTAATAAAAAAACACCACAAAACTGGCGTTGTAAAAAAAAAATACTTACAAACTTTGAATAAACACCATAAAATGCAATAAACTCGCAACAATTGTTTCGGGCCGAAAAAACACACGACCCTTCATCAGGCGAATAAAGTAAGCACGAGTGCTGAAGGGTCGTGTGTTTTTTCGACCCGAAACAATTGTTGCGAGTTTATTGCATTTTATGGTGTTTATTCAAAGTTTGTAAGTAATACGTTTTTTTATGTTAAATAAATTCTTATCATGTAACAAAAATATAAATTTAACTTAATTAACTATAATTAATAGATGCTGTTTATACAGAGCGTTCAAAAAACGCAGAATTCGACTTTAATAATTAATATTCATTTCAACTTGAGACTAAAAATGTAACTGTGTACATGATCATAATCCTTATAACTACTACTTACGACCTTCAAACTTGAAAAACAAATTAAAATTTCATAATTACATAATTTTGAATTATAAGTGTATTGCGGGAAAAAGAACAGCTCAGTGATCTTATATATTCTTCAGCAGCGGTCAGATGGTTTATTTTCATTATGAAAGCAGACAATTTTCCTCTTTGACAAATATAACATCAAATGTCGAAAGAAAGTGGATTTTGGGCTCTATAAATCATATCTAAGGAAACGCTTTTTCCCCCCCTCCTTCAAAGTTTTTTTTTTTTTTTTTAAACAATCGATAACTTTAAATTATCCCAGATGTATGATTCAACCATTCGTATTAAAACCATTGAGGAGTTCTTAGGTATTGAAAATACCTTTGCAGGAATGCTCCTACATAAATAAAAAAAAAAAAAAAAATCTAGCTAACTGCTACTATTATCAATAATCTTTTTTAAATTATAATGATTCATATATATATATATATATATATATATATATCTTTTTTTTTTTTTTTTTTTTTTTTTTCGAACGAGCATTTGTGTCTGAAGCACTAATAAGCTGATTTACAAATTTTAGCATTATATTATGAAAAATTCCAGTGATGTGATCAGACAAATTTGTTGACTTAAGCAATTTTCCAATCCCTCGATAAAAAATGAGTAGAGAAAAAAACAAGGGGGGGAAGGAAGTCAATCGATCGCATTTCCGGTAACACAAATTACTAATTAAAAAATATTGGGTTTTTCCGCATTTGGTTTCTCTTTCCGTAATTGAAAACAAACCATATTTTAGTATGTCATCGCGAAATAAAATTAGTTCTAGATTGACGATATAGAATGCAGGTACAATTGGAATTTACTTTATAATCTGCGCCAATCGCATGATTTTTATTGTTTTCTGTATATATGTGAAAGAAGAAAGTATTGGATTCCTGAAATTATACACACTTTCGGGATTTGATGAATTTACCCGTTTTCAGAGTTCCTGAACAAAATTTTGCCCTTTTTATTGAATGTCTGTCTGTGTTTATCGAAAATTTTGTAAACACTGTATCCCACCAAACAATGGATAAAATTCTATATAAATTCATATTTAGTATGGACCTTGACTTAAATTGGTACTGATTTTAACTTTTGGTGAAAATCGTCTAGCAGATGGCTTCGTTTTGAGAAATGATATCAGTTATTACTTACAAACTTTGAATAAACACCATAAAATGCAATAAACTCGCAACAATTGTTTCGGGTCGAAAAAACACACGACCCTTCATCAGGCGAATAAAGTAAGCACGAGTGCTGCAGTCAAAGCGGCACTCGTGCTCTTTTGATTTTAAATGCACAAAAGCATTTAAAATGAAAAGAAAAACTTTATAAAGTAAAAAGTAAATATAGGTACTGGTGTCAGTAGAATTGTACAAGAAAACAATAAAATAAGTAAATGAGTGAGATTAAACATATAACAATCTAAGGATATCAAAATTTAAACGAAGGTCTAAGTTACGTGAGTAATTTCCAAGCATCAGAGAAGACCCGAAACATTTGTTACGAGTTTATTGCATTTTATGGTGTTTATTCAAAGTTTGTAAGTAATAATTTTTACAACGCCAGTTTTGTGGTGCTTTTTTATTAAATGATATCAGTATTGGGCAAAATTTCGTACTAATGTGCACAATGAAAATTACTCTTAACGAATCATTGTGAAACTAATGTGAATTATATTTAAAATAGAAATAGCCATACAGTAAAGAATTTTGTATAAGTAAGAGCATCTCTTCTATCCCTGGGGAGGAGGAGAGTATACCCCCCCCCCCCACGCACACACACACACAAAAAGAATGTTTATTTTCAATGTAAGTATTTTTCAAAATAACTCGTCAGTAGAACCTGTAAACAGAGTTATCGTAGAGCAGAAATATAAATATTAATGTTAACTGAACGTTAAAGACGCCAATATAAGAATATTAAGTG
The DNA here is from genome assembly GCA_963930645.1 of Salticus scenicus. Lineage (NCBI taxonomy): Eukaryota > Metazoa > Arthropoda > Arachnida > Araneae > Salticidae > Salticus > Salticus scenicus. The sequence goes on along the minus strand of OZ005656.1, from coordinate 14,153,147 downwards.
CAGACTGCAGTTTCGGTAGCATAAAGCATACCGTCATCATCGCAGAATGACGAAGTGGATCATTGCTCCTATACAGGGTATCCCATAAATAGCACCCAAACTTTGCACAGACAGATTCTTCGTTGGGAGTACATAAAAAATGCCCAAATAACTGTACCATAGTTGAACGATCCATCGTTTACGAGAAAAACACGAAAAACAAAGAATGACGTCACAGCCTGTGCAAGGAAAAAAACACCGCATTGGACACATCAACAGCAGTATTTGCATATCTTCGATATGCACGGCGGACGGACACTTTGAACATCTGCCTTTATAAATATTTGCAAATACTGCTGTTGGTATGTTAAATAAAGTGTTTTTTTCCTTGCACCGTCTGTGACGTCATATTTTGTTTTTCGTATTTTTCTCGCAAACTATGGATAGTACAGGTACAGTTCTTTGGGCATTTTTTATGTACTCCCAATGAGGAATCTGACTGTGCAGAGTTTGGGCGCTGTTTATGGGACACCCTGCATATAGGTAGGGAATCTGCTCTAATAATTAAACTACCTCTAAAATGCGCTTCCCTACCTGTATATATGAGCAATGATCCGCTTCATCATTCTGCACTGATGACGGCACGCTTTACGCTACCGAAGCTGCAGTCTGCACTTAATATTTTTACATTGGCGTCTTTAACGTTGTGTTAATAATTAATATTTATAACTCGTCAATACCTATAAAATGAACGTGAAACGACAGATCTGTGATGATTTAAAACAAATGTATCGATCGATTTTTATTTCCATTGTTAAGAAAAGGAGAAAAAAAAAAAAGCATTTGTGTATTGGGCAAAAAACAGGCTTTCTTTCCTCATTATGCTTCTCTGGGATGCAAATTCTCTGAATTTATCATGGAACATAATTTTACTAAATTTAAATAATAATTTAATTTTATTATATATATGGGCCGCGGTAGTCCAGTCGGTAGAGCGCCGGCCTCGTAATTGGAAGATTGCGGGTTCCGCACTCGAGCCGGCCAAAGACCGTCGTGTACACTACACTAATGGTGGCTGGTGCACGTAAAGTCTGTCGTGGCCGCAATGTCCTCCAAGTTTCCATAAAAAATTATACCTCTGGGGTCACCGAAGCGGGAGAGCCATCCCTTCCGTGGAGGATCAAAATTGCGATGGCATGTCTCCGGACCACCTCTAGGGGTGTGTCCCAGACCATCGCCAATTGCCCATCTGCGCAGCACTAGTGCGACGTAAAACCCAACCAATCAACTAATTTTATTATTATTTAAATTTTAGTTAAATTTTAGTTTAATTATTAGACTAAATTAAATTTTAATTAAATAATTTTATTTATTTTTAATTAAATAATTATTTTAATAATTAGTACTGCGTTAATGTTTTTTAAAGAAAATATAGAGAAAAGTTTTGTGATGGCTTTAAAATATTAGTTCTTTCTTGTTTTATTAAAATAAATTTTCTTAATGGTGGATTGCACTTAATTAAATTTGAGTAGTAAAACAAAAATAATACTATAGTCTCTAATCTTCACGATACTCGGATACATTTTACATAAAAAATTAACTCAGGAGAAAAACTATCATTAAATGAAATCTAACTAAAACAAGTTTTTTGTTTCTCTTTTTCTATGCATGTCGTAGCTTTTATGTTCTTTATTTTATTTTATTTTATTTTATTAATCAACCTACTAACATTTAAATTTACCCATTCACCGGAGCATATAAAAGGAAATGGCTTTCCATTAACAGTTACAGTCTTTTAAAACAATCATGAGCATTGCAATTAAATTTTAATTCCACTTACACGCACTCCCATTTTGAAACAAAATAAATCCGTTTGTTATTCTAATCACCATTATTCGAAAATGTTGTTCACAGTCTGTTGAAAATATCTGTATAGACTAAAGTTATTTAAATCTCGCATTAAGGGATTATTTTTGTTTGTTTTTCCCTTTTACCATGCCGATTTCATTGTTACAATTTTGATAATTTGCATGTCATCTAGTATGTCTTCAAACTGTTTAATAGTTCTTTGCTCTGCTTGAAAAAGAATGCATTCCAATTTTGATAGAAATGTAAATTATTCCTTTTAATTTCTATTAGAAATGTATATTTATAATACATATAAATTTATATACGTTAAAAATGCATTGAAGTATGACTATGCTTAGGACTAAACGTGTGTCTGTTTTGAAATACATTAATAAGTATGACAGATATGTGCGTACATGTTTAGTAATATTGATGTATTTTGAGGATATTTGTATTCATTTTGATTGATATATGTGTATGTGTTCGCGCGTGTGCATTGAAATGTGAGATAATATGTGTGTGTGTGAATGGTGAGCAGAAATATTAAAATGCGTATTTGAATAAGATGTATATATAATACGTGTGCGTGAACAGGTGTATTGAAATGCGTATAAAAAATATGTGCATGTATTAAAATGTACAAAACTGTGTAATAATTATAAAGATTTTGTTATTAACAATTACCACTGTTAGGTAACATTTATGGATTTAAATAACTATTTCAGTTTTTAAATGAAGGCTATAAAACGTAATTTATAAATTGCATAAGTATAAATCAACATCATAGTAACTTCATACTATAAAAAATAAGAGTTATTTATTTAAGAATTTATGATAACAGTTAAATATATTATATCGTGCGGGATAAGGCAGATTGGCTACGCTAGAATCCTAGGCCTGTACGTGGAATACCCTTCGTGGGGCATCTTTCTAAGGAGTCATAGCCCGTATTTACGTGAGTTTCGAAGAAAACTACGAAAATCGCTCTTTTATTATTTATCGTTATAATGTTATTGTCTCTTACATTAATATCGTTTCGTATTTAAAACTCTTAAATTATTCTTGCTTCATGTAAATTAAAACACAAATAGATGGTGTTTTTTTTTTTTTTTTTTTTTTCCGCATCTTAAATTTTTTTAGTTTCTTGTTGGAATCATCGAGTTATTGGACAATGGTAGTGATTTTATATGACCTCATATATCACTATCTGAGAAACAACTCATCCTTTACTACTCTGCTGCTATAAGACTTTGATAGAAATATAACAATATTTTGGGAAAATGCAGTTACTTTTGTACGTTTATTAGCTTTTCTATTACCTTTTGTTGTATAATGATTCATATGTAATTATGTGTTGGTTAATTAAGTCTTCCTTCCTGGTGCTTAATCATTATAATGTAGAATTATTATTGTTATTATGTGAAAACTTTTTCAAATTTTTGGTAGTACATAGTGATTGAACACTATATGAGGAATATGTTATACATCAACATTATAACAAAATTGAGTCCAATTATTGATAAAATTAACTTTGTGTTTTGAGTTAATCCCTCATTAATCGTTTTTCCGTCAACCTCTCTTATCCATCACCGATTTTTGGTTTTCAAAATTCGGAGCATCGTTGAATTTTTTCCCCCTCATCCGGTAATTGAACCATGATTCTCTCTTCTATAGCGATAAAAACTGTTTCTTTCCGATTTAGCTATTTAACCAGTGACTTGTTCTTTCTTTCTTTATTATTTATTTGTTTTATTACTTCAGAATGATGCGGGAGCTAAAATTTTTGTGACAAATAACAGTTTTAAATGTTAACAATATTTCAGGCATAAGAAATTAAACATTAAAAGCTGACTAACTGAGGTCGACTTATTGAAAGTACCATCAAATTTTATGTAATGAATTATTAGTTTTCGGTATATGGTTTATTACTGATTGCTCTTTATTCTGACTAGTTGATAAAAGATTTATTTATTTATTTATTTTTATTTATATTCGTACAAACAGATTTTTTCTGTGGTGCGCACTGAAAAAAATAACTCACATTAAATAAAAATTCCCTTTCGACCAGACAGGGTCGAACCAGAGCCCACCACACAGTAGGCAAAGATTTTACCTGAAAACAATACAGTCACGTTTCATGTTGTTACTTAGCATTTTTCAATTCTGCTTACCGTATACAAAACAAAAAAAGTTTGTACTCTCCAGTTAAAATGGAACTTTTTGTAGCTTTAGAAAACAGAAATTTCCTGTAAGAAAGTTATAGAAAAGACAGAAGTTTTTTTTTTTTTTTTTTTTTTTTTTTTTAACAGAAAAAACATACAAAAACCTTATTTTATAAAATACGGTTTTAGTGTATACTGTTATCAGTTTAACTGAAAAACAGATATCAGCAGTAAGATTAAACGCGATATCTAAATCTGTTTCGTAAGGAATTTTTACTTGAAGCCTTTTATTGGACCGTGTATACGGGTACATACAAAAGTATTAAAATACAATATGACATTTATGTGCGAAATTTCTCAACGATACGGTTTAATTTTACCAAACAAAAATGAAACTGTCATATATATGTTTTATGTGCACAAAAGTATGTTACACATAGAATGTTGTAAGAAAAGTACTTAGCCTTCGTTTACAAAACTACCCAAAAGAATTCTGACATATTTGTGCAATGGTTGGAAATGGCAATGGCAAGAAGTATATTTCGAGTTCTGTCATTAATTTATTTTTCCTGTTCTGTGAAATTTAAGTACACTGTTTACTGTATATATTTTATTGACAATATACAGGGTTACTCAAAATAATTCAAGTATGTTTTAAAGAATGGCGTAAGTGACAATCCTCTATAATTTAAAATAAATTTTAAAATAATAACTCCCTTAAATGTTTTATGAGTGTGGCCAAAATAGTCAAACGATTGAGGGTGGCGATATCGCCGCTTCACACACATACAGAAATGTTTGTCAAAAACTGTTTTTCAAGCTATTTTGAATCTTTCTTAAGAACATTGGAGATATCAAATGCAGTAACTTGTCGCATTTTACACTTTAAAACGTAATAATATATCTAATAATGCAGTGTAAAAAAAAAAGCAATGTGAGTGTCACACCATATAATTAAGATAAAACGTGTCGGTTACATTATGCATTATTATATATAAATGAAAATATCCATTGCATAATTTAGAAAATTGCACAACATACAAATTCATTGGACTTTTAAAAAGAACAACTATTGTAGCTAAAACGGTGGTATTTTATTTATTTATTTTGTCATAAGAAAAATATAATTTTGACAGATTTATTTAAGCTTCATTATCCTCAGCCTATCCTCTTCCCCCCTGTCATAAATGTTTGTTTTCCCTTGTGCTCCATTTCTCTTTGAGCTTACCATGGCACTCCTTCTGTTTCTTTTTCAAGTCTCTTCGACTCCTTCTGTCAAGTTAATATTTCACTTTATCACTCTTCTCTTATCCTTTCGGCAGATAATAAGCGTTTAAATGACTGTCTTTTTTTTTTTTTTTTTTTTTTTTCTAATACGTTTTGAAAAGAAATGTTAAATGATATACGCGGTTAGAGAAATCACGACATCTCATTTCCCAGATAAATGTTAGATAACATGAGTAGTAGAATATTTTAACTGGTTGCTTTTTAAACGTTTGTAGAAGTGTGTTTGAAAACGAGTCTTTTACTTCTAATACTAATCTTAATTATTTTACAGATATGAAAGTATTTTATAATTTCATGAAGTCAAAGAACTTGAAACAAACCTAATGAAACTTCGTGCCTGGATATATTGGAAACTGTATGAGAATTTATAAATTTAAACATATTAATTTTCAAGTTCATAACCTTTCGTATGCTTCATTAAAAATCGATATTTGTCTCTAATTTCTTCTCAATGAAGCATTAAAATAAGAATCAAAATAAAATCGCTCAACCCAAACAAAAATAATTTCAAAACTATTTATTGACTTTGAAACTGCAATGTACAACTCTGTTAGCTGAGTGCTTATAATATATTTTCTATATAAAAGCAGCCTCACATTTAACAGGAAAGGCATTTATATTTATAGAATAGAAATAGGCACTTTTATATTAAAGAAAAATAAATTATACTTGGTTGCTGTTTTATTTTTCTATAAAAGTTACATAACTTCAAGCATCTAAAAGATATCACACACATACATGAATAATAAATAAAGTACGTTAATATTCTAAATAAAATTAGCAGGAAAGTTTGCTTATTTAGAGATGCTCTTCAAGATGATAGCATATATTTTTAACTATTGAAGGAACGGGGGTGGATGGAGGAAGTAAAAATGTTGGTCAATTTAGCGATATTGATTCACTGAAGAAAATAAAGGAGCAAAACTACTTAAAAACGAGTTAAAATGTGTCAAATTTGAGTATGTCACATACTAAAAATAGCTCTGAAACACAAATATACTCAAATTTAAAAATCCCGTGTTGAGTATATTGACATGTTCAGAAATGGCAACACCGGACATCTTGAATTCTAATATCCCAAACAAGAAATGTTCTTCTGCACAGCAGTATGAAACCACCACGAAATATAGTTCTTGTACAGTGGCGTATCCACACTGTAAAAAAAAAAAAACGGAAGCTTTTACAGCAAAATGTGCTGGCACCCATATTGCCAGCATATTCTGCTGTTGATTAAGGCAATTTACAGCGGAAACATCTGTAAAAAAAGACTCTGCTGTAAATAACTTCTTTTTTTACTTTCCTCCCTCCATGCACCCATATTGCCAGCATATTATGCCGTAAATCTACCGTTTTTTTTTTTTTTTTTTTTTTTTTTTTTTTTACAGTGCAGAGGGGGTGGGGGGCGGATGGGCTATAGCCCCTCCCGAAATTTTGTAGAAAGTTTTAAAAAATAAAGATGAAAAGTAATAGGATTTCTGTACACTATGAAACGTTATCAAACTTAACTCAGCACTCCCCGAAATAAAATCCAGGATACGCCGCAAGTTCTTGAAATTTGAGGGAATAAACTGTATCCAAACGACATTTTATGTTTGAACTCTTTTTGTTGAAATTTGTTGAAATTCTATTAAAAATCGTCTTTTCTTTTCAGCAAATTTATAATAAATTATGAAACGAACAGAAATTAATTTGAACACATGCGATGTTTCATAAATGAGACGAGCATGTTTTCCTTTTTGAAACAAAATTACTCAGTTCGAAATGAGTATTTCCGTTTACTCATTTTTGACCACTTCATTTTTAAAAATGTTCTTATTTGAATGTAACACAATCTATATGTATATACAGTTCCCGCCGCTTATTAAAATCACATTCGTTCCGAGCCAAAGTGATTTTATTAAGCGGCTGATTTTTATATCCGGCGAACGTTCCTTCACTTAAGGAAAATGTACTACTTCCCTGAATTTGGAAAGAAACTTCAAAAGGTGAAGAATAAAGGAATTAGTAAACAATATTAATTTATTTTTGATAGATCATTAATTAATTGTTTCTTCGATATAAATAAATTAAGCGCATTCCAAGTTCGCATTCCATACCAAAAGTTCACGTTGTTCTTATATATTTAAAACCTTTTCGTTTAAACCTTATGAATAATAGTAATTTTAAAATAGGAACTAGAAATTCCCTTTTAATAATTAGAAATTCAAAAAAAATACTATTTCAAATCAAATTTGTAACTTATTACTGCGTTTTGATGAATACGTTCCTTGAAATTGTTACGGAGATAAGTGTAACTGTGCTGCAAGTATAAAATCTTCGACAATGAGTGATAACAGAGGGATTGTTGTGCTTTAATTTCTTTTCTTATTTAAAAAAAAAAAAAAAAAAAAATCACATTGTAAATAAAAAAAAATTTTTAGTATGCAGAGTTGATATTTTTGGCTGGTGAGAAGATATTTTTGAGTTTATTAACCGGCGATGCTGATTTTATTAAGCGGCAGCTTTAAAAGTAAATTGTATTGATTTGATTCAGTTCTTGGCAATTTGATCAGATTAAGCGGCTGATTTTATTAACCAGTGATTTTATAAAGCGGCGGTTACTGTATGTGTGTGTGTGTGTGTGTGTGTGATAAGTCATTTTTAAAGTAGTTTAAGTTTAAATACAAATTACAAAAAACACCTTTAAAATTATTTAAATAATTTTTGACACGATTGTACAAATATTAAATAAAATTGCTTTTATAAGTAATATATATTATAATTGCCTTTATTTCGGTTTTATTAAATAAAACGGAAAACATAAACACTTTTCAGCAAAGTTGAAAAGTGTTTAGATTTTCGGTTTGTCTGTCAGTCCGCGCTCTTACTGTATTGCTAAATTTACAAGTATATGTTATTCAAGTTCACTGTGACAGGTTCCCTATCGAAAATGGTATAACTAAAATGCATGGTTTTTAAGACACCCAAGATAATTCCAGTACATTATGTTCTATGGGAGATATTTTATAATGCATATGTACCTTAATACTGCACCTGCACTACATACTTTTGTACTGCACAAAATTTAATAATATTTAATATATATATATATATATATATTCAGATGTACAAAAGCATAGTTTCTGTAGATTATGATATGATTAGCATTAATTAACATTTATTATCATTAGTATTATTATTAATTTACAGGGTCATGCTAAAATATCCAGATACATTAGAGAATATGATTGTTGGAAGTGCATTTTTAGCTCTTTTATGCATTTTTAATCCAATTTTGGTGTAAAACTAATTTATCTGTCCTGCGGATAATGCTTAAGAAATTACTGAACATTAAAAAAAGAAAAAAAAAACTGCTGTAAATTATTTATTTTAAATCTTGTGTAAAATTACAACAAAAAGTACAGGGTGATTAGTGATCAATATACATATAATATTTTTTCTAAAGCAGAAACATTCGTTCATTATTCAATCATTTATTTATTTATTTATTTTTAAAGAGGGAGAATGAGAGAAAATGAATCATAAAAAATTTAATAAAATTTAAATGTGCATTAAAAAGGGAAAATCTGAACTATTTATTTTAAACTGAAAACTTTTATAAAGAAACTGAATAAATTATAAGGAAAATTTATACTTTTCTTTTTTTTTTCTTTTTTTTTACAGTATATGTGTACAAGATTTAACAACACTGAATAAATATGGCTTATTTTTTTTCATATATAGCATATGAAAAATCTACCGGATATTAGTCGAAAATTTTCTAACATTTCAAAAACTTTGGTTTATTTTGAAGACCACTTTTCATTAGTCCGTTGTTCGGCTAAATAATTTATATATATATCTGCTTCGATCGGGGCGTGAAATGATATAAATTGCTATGATTAGCAATGTTGTTTTACGAAATCGATGCAGCTTCCACAGCTTTATGAAGTACTCACCCCCTTATGCGTATACTTCTAATTATAAGCATTTATATCCAATTAATTCTGTTGTTAATTATTTGTTTTCTCTGTCATTAGTTTAATGGTCCTTTTTTATTATCATTCATGTCGGCGTTAGTATTTTAAATTATTATTGTAACTCATTGGTTCTTAATCTATATCGCAACTTTTTGTGTCAGTCTTTCCTCTATGTTAAATTCAGTTCTATATTTTTGTGAGTTGTTATTGTTTTAGTTCTATTAATTGCTAAATTTTAAGATTAAATTTTATTACGTTATCTACTATATATATAGATATATTTGGAGTTAATGAGGGCATCATACTAATAAAGCTTCAAATTCAAAACTGATAGTAAATTAATTCATTTTACTTTTTCGATATCTTTCCGAATTTTGAAGTGTGTAATGTTATCTACTTAGTTTCGCTTTAGATTATTATTATTATTATTTACTTTTTTTTTATCTATTAGGAGATAAAATAATGTTTCGACATTTTTATTTTGGCTTCAATCCGTTGTTCTTTCCCTATCAGAATCTGTTTTAAACGCCCCGTTTCACTTCAAGTTTATGCTGGAAGCACTCGTTCTCTGTGCGAAGTTGATATTCTGCTTTATCGCTCTTCTCTTATCTTCTAGACACATAGTGTGCTTTGAAATTCCCTTCTTTTTAGCAATATACAGGGCCCTAACTTTTGAATAGGTGTATATTTTGCTTACCGTTTTACTATTGAAAAGACATAAAATTCTACGTGAAAAATTTTTAGAGAACTTTCCTATTTTTCCATTTTATTTACATCCAAGACAATTTAAATGAATGCATAATTTTTTACTGATTTCAAATAAAAGCGAGTGTTGTATACTATACAGGATTATTAATTCAAAATAAATTTATAATAATAAATTTAAATTAATTAAAAGTCAACCTCCATAAAACTATTATATTTATTAAACAGCTGTTATATAATTAATTATTAAACCTATATTCTTGAATACTTTATATTTTGCTTCTTATCCCCCCCCCCCGTTGAAAATACATAAATTTAAAAAAAAAATAAGATTTTTCAGAAACTTTCCTATTTCCTCCTTTTATTTGCATTCGAAGACAGCTAGAATGAATACCTGATTTTTTTTTGTTGATTTGAAACGAAAGCAAGTATTGCGTACACATGCAGGATTAATAATTCAAAATTAAGATACACTAAAAAACGTTTTTAAAGCCAAATATTAAACCTTTTATTATTATTATTATTATTGAAATTTCAGAGGTCTCAATGCACCTCTTCAGTCAGGAATATACAGTGTGTTTTACTCCAAACGTTTTATTAATAATTTAAGTGATAAAGAAAATATTGTAATATAAATTTCAATATCTTTATCTTACTATTAACATGAAACAAGGAGGAAATTATTAATGCTGAAACTGTTTTCCCAACTTCGTAGTTTTCAGTCATTACTAAGTTAAACATTCGTTTTTTTTTTTTTTTTTCCCTGAATCAACTGATGTTACTACCTAACACTGATTCAACAATTATGTGATTTCTAATCTTTTCGCTATATTTTTCATATTTAGTGGTAAGAAATATCGTCAATAACATAACGTTACAATATGTTCATTATAATTTAAGTTATGATCAACAATACAGATTCCGCCTAAAATTAACGATCCTATATGTTTACTTGAGTGTTAATTGTAATCGTGTTTTATAAACTGTTAAAGTTTTGAATATAATTTTGAAATGTTATGTATATATTTTTTGTACTGGCATGACTGAGGCTCCAAAAAGAATAATTATATTTTATTTTAAAATGACCTTGAATTGGTAGTATTATACCATATAAATTCGAAAACAAAACAAAACTCTTCGACTGACATTTTTTTTATATGTTATAAGTTTTAAAATAGCAAAGGATAATAAACTGGAAATTTATGCATGTTGTAATGGTATAAAATGATGTTTTTTTTTTTTTTTTTTTTTTTTTTTTTAACAAAACAATACTTTTTTTTTCTTTTTTTTTTTTTTTTTTTTTTTTGTAATTTATACCATTATATCACATTGCAAAACTTTATAAAGAAAGAGAAAAATTATATATATAAAAAAAAAAAAAGTGTATTACATTTTAAGAAGAAAAATGGTAAAATTTTATTTAAATGTCAGCAAGTATATATATATACATTATATAATAATAATAATAATTAAAAATAAACATTAATCAGAGTTAAATTTTGTAAAGAATTAAATTTTACAAAATTATAGAAAAAGTATGGAATTTTGGAAACCATAAGCCATTTTTTCACAAGTTTTTGAATCACTTTTATCAAATACATAACAACATGTATTTTAATTTAATTTTGTAAAGAAAGTAAAAATTACTTTTTAAAATAACACGAACAGACTGAGAAAAATTCTTTAAATTGTTACTTAAACGTCAAAAAGTTTACTCTCAAATTTTTTTTTAATGTGAAAAAGTTTCATTGTGTATGCGAAAACTATTTTGAAAAGAATTTTGTTTCATAAAATTAGAATAGACATTTAAAAAAGGAAAGTCATTTTTTTTAAGTTGGCAAGTAAAATATTTTTTTTTTCCTTTATCATACCAATATATATGCTAATCGTGTGTTGTAAAGAAAGTACGAATTAATTTGAAAGAGATACAAACAGAAATTTTTGTTAAATTTTATTGGGGAACTCTTTAACAAATACATTATTTAAATGTGAGCAAGTTTTATTTCTAAAAGTTTCTAGAATGTGTTAGATATTCGTTGTAAATAGAGATACGTTTTCGTAAAAAATTACATTTCACAAATTCGATACTTTTAATGTACATTTATTTATCATTATTATTTATTATTATCTTTATTAATGTTATTTATTTATTATCATTAGTAAATAAAATATTTATACCAACTAGTCGATTTAAAATAAAAAATAAAAAATTCTTTTCTTTATACTAATTACATTATAAAAGAAAAAACTTAATAGTTACGTTTTTAATAAATACAGAATTAAATCCAAGCCGAAAAATAGAAATTTTAAAAATATTATTTTACAAAGGTTGAATTATTTGTAAATCTTCAATAATGTTTATATAGTTTCAAAATTTTTGTAATTTTTATTATATAAGAGAGTTAATAAGTGAAATTTTACAAATAAATGACGAAAGAACAAAATTATTTTCATAATGAATTCTTGCAAAGATCTTATCCCAGAAATAACATACTATAAGACAGGCTTTATTGCATAATTACTATAATTACATATAGGTATAAAATAATTGTACGGAATCTGCGAAAACTATATTAATCAAATTTGAGATAATGTGATCAGAAGATATAAAATTGACCAAAAGAAGTAGAAACTTAAAAATTTTTCGGAAAGAGAAACTTGAAATACGTGTAAAGACATATAAAACAGAGTTTACATAGCGAGGTATAAAAAATTTAAAAAAAAAAAATATGATAGAGTTATTTTTGAAACACCAATTTCTGAGATCTAAATCTGACCTATCTAAGGAGGATGACTGTTAATTTTCCTGTAATAACCACGTAAAACATAAGAAAGGACATCTAAAAGGGATTTATGTAACAATTTTCAAGAAAATCGTTAGAGCCGTTTTTGAGATACTGACTTTTACCAAAACTTGGCACATTCAATTATTGATCGGAAAACAATAATTACATACAAAAGGATATATAAAATGGAGTTAATATGACGAGTTTGAAAAAATTCTGAACAGCAGTTTTCAAAAAAACGCACTTGCGAGACCTGAAATAGAGCTATTTATACAGGACGCCTATCAATTTTCCTGAACTAACCAACTATATCATTAGAAAAGACATCTAATAGAGTGTTTATATAGCAACTTTGAAGAAAATCGTTAGAACTGTTTTCGAAATACGAACTTTTGGTCCTATTTACGGTTTTCGATGTCCCACTTCCGGTTTTTCAATTTTCACCAAAATTTGGAAAATTCATCTGTACACTAGACCTGTCTCAATTCTGAAGTTTCGTAGTTCTATCTTTATTAGTTTCGGAGGTATAATAGCCAGAAGATTCTCCACATACATCACACACATACACAGACCAATTGCCAAAAACTACTTTTTTGGACTCGAGAAACCTTAAAACGTGTAAATCAGGTGAGAACTCGATATCGAATTTTTGGATCGAATACAATATTTCCATTACCTACAGTAATCGGGTAATGGAAGTAAAAATATTCATGCTTACACATGCAACGGTTTTACTTTTACTTTATTTATTTACTTATTTATTTGTTTATCTTTTGTGCATGTTATGAACTTATGCATAGAATTATTCTCCTGGTTTTTTTTTTTTTTTGCTTTTAGAAATAAAATTCTGTGAAGAAGTATTAGATTTTTCACAGTTTTAGACTATATATGTTAGTGAAAAAGTAATATCAAATGTAATACTTTGTGTATCGGAAAAGAAAAAGAAAAAAAAAATCGTCCGCTGTCTTGTGTAATATATATCAGTAAATACTTTTTTTAAAAATAATTGAGCGAAAATTAAATATTTTTAAAGTAGTAGTTATTTTTAAAAATTGAACTATTTTTTTTTTTTTTAATAATTAAATGTGCAGTTTAAAAAAGTTTTTTTAAATGCACTTTTACTTAATTAAAATGCATTAATTTCACAATTCTTAACATAGTTTTTTTAATTAAAAATAATAATAATAATAATAAAAATGTTGAAAATGTTAACTGTCTCCTTAAAAACCCCACTCATATTTAGAAAAATAATCATTAAAATATTTCATCAGATTTTGTATAATATAATTCGAAATATTAAAAATTAGTATTTAAAAGAAAATTAAATTGTTGTGTTATGATATTCTCATTGCATGGCCTTTTTTTACATAAATCATAATACCGAGGATTCACCTTTACTAACAAATCATCTTCCTCAGCACATATAATGACTTAGATTTATATTTAGTCTGAAAAGCAAATTGAGAACATTAGCTCATTTATTTTATATTTGCTGATCATATTCTATGAAATACGTATTATTATATTGTAAAATGCATAAAAGAAAATATTTTTTTCCAATATTTAATTTTAGATAGAGGCTATTTAAATCGTGCATTTTTCTCTTATACTCTACTAACAAAATCGATTCATACAACAAAATAATAAATAAAATAATGATACTATAAATATTCTTTGATTAATTTTAATATGATTTTGTAAATAGTTATATTAAATTCATTAAAAATCGTTCATTTTTTATATTTCAAAAAATGTCTTTTTTTTTTTTTTTTTTTTTTTTTTTTTTCATATTTTGTACAGAGTTGCCAATTTTCATAATTTATTGGGGAGCATTTTAGCTTCGCTTTTATTGCTCCAGAATAAGTCATAAAGTTGTAAATTCTGTTTTATCTAGCGTTAAGTTGAATTTTTATAAATAAATGCTGAAAAAAATATAATAAAATTGCTGTGTGCTGCCATTTTCTTTCAGTACAGTCATGATACAGCCTAAGAAATACATTTTCTTACACATATCATTCACGACTGCCCAATAACATCAACTTCTACTCTTAAGTAAACGAGAATATCGATTTTTCTCCTTCATAAATCTCTCGTGGAAAATTTATCTAAAAGCTCTTTTAAGACCGAAGATGCTCGACTAATGAATATTTTTTTCGATCTATTTAATGACTGTCTCTCATTTACTTTAAAAACCAAATCGAAATGTGGAATTTACTTATTTTGTAATATTTGCGCATCATATTCCATGAAAAGCATAATTTTAAGGAAAATTTATTTACGTTTCTGATAATTTTAGATTGAACTTATATAATTCATTTATTTTCCTAGTCTGCTAAATTTATTTTATATTTTTGAAGAAAACTTTTTTTAATCAAATTTCAATTGGAAATTGATTTAAAGCACGTCTTAATATTTGCGTATCATATTTTATAAAATGCATGTCGTATTGATCAAGAAAATCGAGTTAAAGAAAATATTTTTTTATGTTTATAGAATCTTCATTATTAAATTCATTAAATTTTAATTTTAGATGAAATGGTTTAGATATATTTTAAGGGACTCTTTATAAGTACGTACTTTTTGATGTGTATGCTTGCATAATAATAATAATAATAATAAAATAAAATAAAAAAGATTTTTTTTTTTTTTTTTTTTTTTTTTTTTTTCAGATAATAACTAATGAAAAAGAATTTGTTAAAAGGACCATACGAACGCATGCACACACACACACAAAAGAAAAAAAAGAAAAGAAAAGAAGTAAATCTTAAGAAAAGAAAAGAAAGATATAGTACTGATTGAACTTCCAATCTACGCATAAAAAAAGTTTTATTTCTTTTCTTTTCTTTTCTTTTGTGTGTGTGTTTATATCTTAAATTAATAATAATATTAAAAAAAATCTGTGCGCATTTTTCTGGTGAAAATAATAATAATAATAATAATAATAAAGTCCCAGTCAATATCGCAAAACTTTTGAACACATTATAATGTCGATGAAATACCACCCATTGTTATTTTAAACTGATTACAAATTGAATATATTCGATTTGTTTATAGGGTTAGTTTGTTATAGCATAGTTTATTCGTTTTATCTTTATAAGTGCGATGATTTTTGGGTTACGAACGATTTTTTTCTATAAAAGTCCCTAGTTCGGGAGCAATGCTGCTAGTCCCAAGTAATGGGCGTAATGCGTCCATCCAAAGGACACATTTGTGTATATATGTGTATTGAAAACCTTTTCAAACATTGCAGTAGATGAAACCAAGTATATATATATATATATATATATATTAAAAAATAAATTTTAAAAAATGTTTATACTTGAAAAAAAAATTTGTTTTTATTAAATAAGCATTTTTCATAAGAGCATGTTTTACGTTATTGTATAGGTTTGTAAGATGAGAAAGAATAAATAAAAGGCTATTAGCTAATGGGCAAGCATATTCCCTCAACAGTGGGTTAAATACCAACATTGACATTATTAACTGAAAAATAAATGCTTTTGTAAAAAATCTTATTTTTATAAAAAAGTAAAACACGTTTTTCAATTCTTCATCTTTGATACTTTATTTCCTTTTATGTAAATTTTTTGCGTTTATGAACAAAACAAAGTTCGTAAATATGTTAGAAATTAGCCAGGTTATATTTAAAAACGTCAAATCGAGTAGGGTGTATTAATGATCAGTGTATTTTATTTGTTACGTAGAAGCATTTTGCATTTACACTTTTCCTACATAATTTATGATATGTTTTCTCTTTTCAGGTATGATGTATTTTTAAAAAAAAAATAGCTGTATGTAGAGTATTTGTAAGTAAAATTTTCTTTTAATTTATAATTGTTGTGTATTTAGTTTATAGAAAATTATACATTGTAAAAAATAAACAAACAAAAATAACATTATTTGCATTATTTGTCATAACATTATCTTAAAGAAATTCGAAGTCTCATATGCATATTACAATATATATATATATATATATATATATATATGTATAAATTTGTATTTTGAATTTGCTCTTACTAAGGTAGGGCGAATATAAGAATTAAAATGGATTTATAAAAATTCGTATACAAAGTAATTTATTTAAATATTTCAAGTTTATCAATTTTCGAGATGTTAGCGATTTTTTTAGCTTTAATAAAATTCCAATGATTTATTAATAAGCAATGAATTTGACTATTCTGTTATGCTGTGAAAATTAAAATAATAGGTAAGTAATTAATATGAAAATATGTAACTATAATTTGGAAAAATATATACTTATAATTAGGAAAATAGTTATATAATATATATATAACATAACTTGAAAGTGTGTAACGTTCACGTAACTTGAAATATAACTGTAATGGGACCCCTCTAAATAGGTGCACAATTGTACATGGAATTTTAATGTAGTAAATAATTTGTGTAGGGAAGAGGGTGGTACTAAGTTAATGGGGAAATTGCAGACCGAGAAAAACTGGTCCTAAAGAAAGGTGGCCCTTCAACAGAGGTGAACTTTTGGAGAGGTTTCATTGTAATCTAAAAAAAAATTAAATGAAAAATATAAATATAACATACGATTAGCGCAAAAAATAAACAGGAAATAAAAATTCCTTTGTCCTAATGTTTATTTTACGACTAATTTTGACAACTTACTGTATTTTTTTTTTTTTTTTTTTTTTTTTTTTTTAGGATTCATCGTATTATTTTTTCTTTTTTTTTCAGAACTTATAACTAAAACTCTTATTATGAAAATCTTCAGTTTAAACGATTACAGTAGGTTCTACAGAAATAAATAAACAGTTAAATAAATTTCTAGATTTTACTCAGAGACATTAACTCATGAATATATTTTAAACCTGTGTTTTATAATAGTTATACATAATACATTTATATGTGTATGTGCTTATAGCAATATTTATATATAATACATTTGCGTATGCGTGAATTATGATAAATACATTTCTCTTTATCAATTAAACCAACCGATAATAATTATCAAGCATTGTGGGAGTCACGATTGACTAACAAGAGAAGATTGGTTTGTGGGTAAAGGTTGCAAGCGTGATTGACCAATAGTGAACGATTCACTTTCTTTTATTGTATAACATGTATTTCAAGTAGTATCGCAGTCTGTCTTTTTCTGTCTTCTTTTTTAATTTCACCAGTATAATATCGTGTTGGTCTGTGGCTAGACTTCAAATTTTTATTACAGTAACATTATATGAAAGGTAAAGAAACACTTTTACCTGGCACTCTAAAACCAGGTTTTATGACGATGGTGGTGGCAGTAACGTTTTTGCACTTATGGCAATATGCTTAATCTTATGTAAACTACAGTATGATATTTTTTGCATATTCTGGGTGTTCTTTCCCCGTTATTATGACACTAATTTTCTTAATTAATATATACATATATATCTTGTGCTTGTATTGAATTGATATTGCTTCTGATTCTGATGACACATGTCAAGAAGTATAAGTTTTGTTCGCTTTTTTCTATATTTCTTCTTTTTCATTAATTTTAGGAATGTATTTTGCTCCAGATAATTGTAGTTTAAAATTTTAGATATGTTTTTTAATCCAAACCATTGGTACCTAAAACAATTTACAAAAATATTTAGATGTTACATGCGCATTTTATGTTAGTGTAAATCAGTTCGCATCATGCTCATTTGAATCATTGGCTCCACATGAAACACTTTTGTTGTCAACTGTTGCATCCTTACTTTTTTCAAACAAAATTTTAATTATGTCAAAGACAACTTAAAGAGTAAAAACACTTGTAGAAACTGTTCTTTATTGCTTAGGCTTGTTATCTGTAAAATTCACACTTGTTTATACCTTACACCAAACTGCAACATCATTCAGCTAAGCTACTAATGGCATCAGTCCAATAATTAGATTTCTATTTTTTCTGTCTCTGTTCCTTTTTTTGTTGATGTTGTTTGTTTGTTTTTCTTCTTTTTTCTTTTTAAGTTACATAATTAGTTTCTTCTGTTGGGTGTATTTTTAGGGTTGTACATAAACGAGATTACCCACTTACGTTAATTATTCGCACACAACTTAAGTTCTACATAACTCGGGTGTTATGCAGAACAGAAGGCACACGAAGTCCGGGCGTAGAGCGGCACAACGTGAGGGATAAGATATATTTTAAGGCTACTAAAATTTGTAAAATGTTTAATTTTGAACATGTATTGAAATTTAAAAAGCAACTATATTTTGAAACCGTTTAAGTTTTCCATCCACTACGCAAACAAATTTCAAAGATTCGATATTGTTCTCGTTCTCAACAATCAAAAGTGTTTTCATTTCATGGGTAGAATTATTTTGTCAAAATAATTAAATATATTATGATTTATGGATAACACTGATCTGCATAAAAATCGGCCCCAGCACCATTTTTGCAAATTCTTATGTAAAATGACCTCCTAAATCCGAATATGACGCCCATTTTGCCATATCACCCACTGTTTTGGGGGTTTTTATCACTTTTCGGTAATTTTATGGCTACACTTTTGATTTGTATGAGGGGGGGAGGGGGTATTTTAACTGTTAAATATCTTCTGAGGAGCTATAAAGATGAAAAATTCTAAAGCATTAACATTTGCAGCAAGAGGAAAATTTAGGGGAAGACTTGGCACTGAAATTACAAGCTACATTTATTATATTTTAATAATCATATATTACTATTACTTATTATACATTATTATTGTTATTATTATTTTAAGTTTAAAAATAATTCTTTCCCTTTCTCCAAACCAAATTCATGGCCATAAAATTACTGAACAGGGATAAAAAAATTGCAGGACGAGGTGACGTCCCGATAAAACGGTGGGTGATTGGGCAGAATGTGGGGTCATATTTGGATTCAGGAGATCATTTTACATAAGAATCAGTAAGAATGGTATCAGATCTCGATTTTTTTTTTTTTTTTTTTTTTTCAGCGGAGTGTAATTAAGTAGGAAATAATCGATAGGTTTCTCGTGTCTAACCATCTCCAAGATTATAATTGAAGCGATCCAATGTTGAGTGAATTATTTTTCATTTAAATTTCTCAATTGTACGTTTGTCAAATTTTAAGACAAATTACTGTTCTTGAATAAGGTATATTCTTGTTGTGTGATGCATATGTAACGTTGTTTATATGATTTGTGGTGCAAAAGTAACAGCTTAATTGAATTGTTTCTACAAAATTAATCGAATACAGCACATTCATTGACTGAAACGTATTTGTTTATTTACGAACCACTTTCTATACACGAGAAATTTTTAGTAACACTATGTTTTTCTTATATATATATAATGCCTTTATGAATCGAAATCGACTCGAATGCAGAATAATTATGGTCGATGTGCAAAAATGATTTCGATTCATATACAGCCCGGTCTTAAACTTGAAATCAAAGAAAATCAATTACATGTTGTGGAAATGTAGTCTTGCAATAATATCTCTCACATCAATTATATTTATGATAATGTAAAATGAATATACACCATGACGGACCGCAGAAGCAGTTTCTGGTACGATGCACAATTATTTTTGAAATTTGGAAAACTTTAAGAACACCCATGATTCCAAAAACATTTGCATTATCATTTTACATTATACCAGAACCAGAACAACAGTGAAGAATTTCAAAAGACCATAGCCTTTTTAAAGGAAAAAATTATAATTTTTAATTAGTTTATCTGTCATGAATATTTTTATTATACCGTGGTTTAATAAATTATGCAATGATATTTCTTTTTTCTTAATTTTATTGTGCATTTCATGAAAAAAAAAAAACTACTTTTTGAAATTTAACAAAAAACGTTTCCAAATATTTGCAAAGGAATAATTCATAGTATAACGCATAAATATTCCCGCAATAAAAAATGTTTCACACTGCAGCTATTTAAAAACAAAAATGGATAAATAAAGCTAAATATTTCCTGGAACGGAATCATTTAAGGCTTATAATGATACACTTTGATAGTTTGGGCATATTTGTTACAAATTTAAAACAAGTTTAAGAATGTTGGCCTTGGAATTAAATCCTTTCACTTATCTGAAAAGATTTTATCCTCAGCCTTGACTTCATTATCGAATCTTTTCTCATTTTTGAAGATATCCTACTGCAGAACTTAAACATTTCAGGATTGTACAATATATACATAGAAGGCTTCCAGAACCTTCCCTTATATATATATATATATATATATATGTATATATATATATATGTATATTATATACATATATGCAAATATTTTCAAACATAATATAGGAAGTAAGGAAGTAATAAATTCATGAAGTGAGAAAAGCCTATGACAATATATAATAAATAATGACTGCATGAAGGGAAAACAGAGAATAAATCATGAAACACCATAATTATGTGTGTGTGTGCGTGCGTTATTGGTCTGCACTGACCTTAAATTTCAATTCCACTCCTGCACCCCCCCCCCCGCACACACATACGAAAGAAAACAGGGGGGAGAGGGATTAAACCCAAATCATTGATTTTTTTTTTTTTTTTTTTTTTTCAGATTTATGGCCTACTTTGAATAAAAAAATACATACTAAACGAAAAAAGGGAGACATGTATTTGAAAAAGATGGTCATGTATTGCATTATTATCTTTATTAATGCTGTCTAATTAACATTAGCATATTTATTCTCATTATGTCTTGACTGCTTTGTTTTGCTGGCGTTGCCCGGCCTTGTGTAGCCTTCTAGTGTTTGTGTGTTGTGTATTTTAATTAAAATTTTATTTTCACATGGCCCAACGCAGCAGATTTCAACTACGTGTATGGAAGATGCATATATGTTTTATGGCAAAATACCTGAATAAACATACAAAATTCTCTGTATCAAACACGTAGAGGTAGAAAAAGAAAAAAAAAAAAAGAATTAATAAGTTAATTATACAAACAAGGAATAAAAATGAGAAAAGTCAAATGTCCAACACGGAAATGTTATAAAGGAAACGCTTTAAGGAATAAAAATAAGAAGAAAATATCAAAGATTAATTGTTAGAGAGCCACAATTCATCATTTGATATGATCAACTTGTAAAGTTCAAAATGTTTCTAGTCCTAAAGTGAACAATAACTATAGTAGTATGTTGTAGCCAACACAAAAATTCTTTTATATTTTCTTTATACATTTACTGCTAGTACATATTGTTTATTAAAATTAATTTTATGCATGATGAATGCTGACGATTTTCATCACAGAAGAAGCAAAACACTAAATATCGAAGGAAAATCAATTTTATGTTATACAGATATTGTAAAATATACAGGGTGTTTCAGTGAACCATTTCAGAACTTCTAAGAGGGGTAGGGTACATCCTGACAGCTCGAAATCATATAGCAATGTGGGGTCGGAAATGCTTTCCTGAAGTGGTGTTGTACACAGAAGCACCATAAAGAAAAGATACCGTAAGTGAGAAATCGTTGTAATAATACGTGAAAAGAAGCAAAAGGTACATGGATTAAAGTAACTGTTCGAAGTTTCCTCCACGGGCTACAATGCACGCCTCACATCTCCGACGCATGGACATCCCAACATTCTGGAATACTCCAGGCATATCTCGAATTTCTCCGGCAGCTTCTGTGTACAACACCGCTTCAGGAAAGCATTTCCCACCCTACATTGCTATATGATTTCGAGTTGTCAGGATGTACCCTACCCCTCTTAGAAGTTCTGAAACGGTTCACTGAAACACCCTGTATATTAAAAATGGAAAAAAAAAAAAGAAAAAAAAATCAAGAACTTTGTTTCATTTTCAAATTATAATAGATGTGTGGTTTAACTATTCTTTTTAAAAGTATTGAGAAGCTCTTTTGAAAGGTAACCCATATCAAAAATTTTCATCCCCCATGGGGTTACTTGGGAACGATGCCCCTGCATATATAAAAACATATTTCTTGTTGACTATTACTAATGCATATGTATATACAATTTATTTTGATTTCATATTGAAAAGGGATAAATAACTTTCATTATATGCATTTATACGAAAATGTGTCCTTTACTGTCATTTTAAAAATTCTATTAAAAAGGGGGGGGGGGATAATAGCGTTACCTGAGATTTTAGGTCAAAGTCCAACTAAATACCAAGTTTCGTTAAATTTCGTTCATTGAATTGTGAGATACAGTGTACACAAGACTTTGCATACACAGACTGACACACACACATATCCTAAATATTCTTAAATCTTCATTGAGGACATCTCAAAACATGCAAACCTATCGAAAATTTTCACGAATCCAATATTTTTTATTTGTAATGAATTATGTGCTCAACACTTTGCATTTACGAAGGGTCACATGAACACAAAAGAGTGTCAGTATGGTTTAGTTTTATTAAATATTCGTTAATTTTGCATAACCTGTAAAATTTTGAGTTAGCTTGTAAGTATGAGGAAGTATTCGATTAAATCTGTTCTCGATTCAAAGAAAAAACATCTTTATGACAAACTTTTAACAGTAAACAATTACTGGTATAATCTGCGTACATCTGTATGTGTGTGGTGTGTGGTGTGAAAGTGAGACAGAGATCGAGGATGATATTTATTCAGTTTATATTTTATAGTCATAGGTGCCAACTTAGCACCTTTAGGCCATAAAATTTTTTATTTTACTTTATCAGCGAACACTTTTGCAGTTCACTGATTAAATAAAATAAATTTTTCTATTAAATTTTTCCGGTAGCCTAAAGATGCTAAGTTGGCAACTTATATATTTATAGCCTGAGTTGTACTGAAACCCATATCCGATAAATCGTAGCATAGTCTTCAGTGATGCCGCTAGTCTTTCAAAATCCTGGGTCCCTAGGGGCCCATGAGTTTAAAAAATCTGGGTCCTTTTTTCAAAAAATGGCCGGCCATTCGGTACGGCCGGCGCGGGTTCCAGTACGGTGTGTTTATCGCATTAGAATTGGATAGAAATGGACTCTTTGAAAGAATGGTTTTGCGACCATTTTTCGAATTTCATATTTCGGCTAAGCTTTGATAGAAGGCGCCCATTGGTGATTCGTTACGTAGTAACGCGATTAAGTGTATCGTACACTTTTTACTAACAATCTTTTCGCATTGAAACTTCGTTTTCTAGTCTCGGAGTTGGAACTTTGTTTTTGATTTCGCGCCGGCCGCTTGTTTGTGTTTATCCTATAGGATATGTTCTTTTTCCTTTATGGTAAAATAAATGTTTTAAAGGATTTTTTTCTTTCTTCTTCAGAGCAAAATGCTTTAAAAATATAAAGAACATATTAGTTTTAAACAAGAAATATATTTAATTATTTTTTTTTCTTTCTTCCAGTTTTTTTTTTTTTTTTTTTTTTTTTCCAAGAATGAAAATTACGCGTCCCCTGGGACCCGCCACAATAAATTTTTCGCGTCCTGCCTCCGATTTTACGCGTAATTTACGCGTTATAGCGCAAATACTCTTAGGACGTAGATTTGTTTAACAGCTATCGAAAATTTTAAAGGCAAAATTTCATAATACTTCTTTGTTCAAGCGGTGACCCAACGCAATAGTTTCGTATTTCACCACCAGGAATAATATCAGAATATTAGTTTTAATATGTAGGTTTTGCTAAATAGATAGGTGATCTGGATAGAGTAGTAACTAGTAAGTAACAAGTAAGGCCCAGGATATATTTTAACACACATGGAAATGCAATTAATTGCATTTTACGCTTAGTCTGCAAGATTAATTTTGAAACTTAAAGGAGAGGTCACGACAGGGAAAATTCAAACAGGGACGAAATTGCGCAGGATTGTAGTATACTATGAGGGTAACAACATGGAAAATTCAAACAGGGACGAAATTGCGCAGGATTGTAGTATACTATGAGGGTAACAATATATTAAAGCAGTAGGACCCACTTTCCAAAAAATTTCGAGAAAAAAGCATTTAAAGTTTCAGTAATCTTTAAATACAAGTTATTTCAAGTGATCTTAAAGCGCGAGTCTGCTGGCCAGACGACTTGGGTTCGAGGCTACCTCGAGGCAACTTTTTTTTTTCTTTAACTTTTTATGTAATCTAAACTTTTTATTTATTTTTTCTTTATTTTACAATTCACTTCAAAATTTGAAAATTTTAATAAATTATTTAATTTTCTTGAGTATAAAATAACTTTTTCTTTTTTTAATATTTATAACTTAAAAATGCAATAAATTTCTATAACTTAAAAAAAAAAAGTTTAGTTTTACAAAACCCTAAATAAGAAACATAAAGAAAAACTGACAAGTATTTAACTAATTAAAAAATAATCTGGTGTGTCACTCACACGACTTTCTCTTACCCTGAAATTTAGTACTATAAATACAGCTTGCAGATTAATAGGTAAGATAACGAGTACTGTTATGTAAACCTATGTTAAACAATTCATATTAGGCTTCTGAAGAGTTTTATATGATAATTAGTTCTGTGTGAGGGGGGCTACCGCCCCCCTCAACCCCCCGTTTCATTAATGCACCTACATTTATATAGAATTTAATTCGGTTATTAAAAAATAATTCACTTTTTAAAAAATAATTTATTAATATTATTATTAAAAAAATTATCTTTTATGATAAGGCAGACGATTTCCATATTAGAGAAGTAGTATAACACCAAATATCTAAAAAAAAGCCCATTTTATTCTCAATATTAAAAAAATAAAAATAAAAATGCGTTTTTTTTTTTTTTCTGAGGTTTTTTTTTTTTCGTTAAAAGTAAAAAAAATCGATAACTTTGTTTTAAATTATCGCAAATCGATGGTTCAACCATTCGTTTTAAAGGTATTGGCGAGCTCTTTTGAAAGATACCCATCATGAAAATTTACTCCCCTCGAGGGGGGACTTCCACCCAGGGGGGGAGGCGAGGCTCCTACATACACAAATTTTTTTCCCCAGTTAACTATCTCTATTACAAAAAATATATATTCGTTTTATTTGGTTTAGTGCAGTCTATAGACGTTAAACTCTACTTTCCTGCAATTTCCCCCATAGACTTAATGTATTAGAATTCTCTTGATTGTCCCTGTACACGAACCATTTGCTTGATCTTAACGAAAAGCTTACTGTAGCGTCCCTATATGATACACATTTAGAATACCAAGTTTGAACTTTCTGCCATAATTTGTTCTTGAGATATGCTGATAACAGACAGACACACACACAGACATACAGACACACAGACATACACACAGACCATTTGCTAAAAACATGATTTTCGTATTCAGGGGACCTCAAAACGTGTAAATATAACAAAATCTCGCGTTCGAAAATTTGACCCAAAAACAATACTTTCTCTACCTTATGGGTAAGAGAAATTAATAAGCAAGCTGTAAACAAAGTGTAAAACAGTTAGCAGGTATTACTTAAATCTTGGTTTGAGCTTCCTGATTTTGTTTGAATGTGTATAAAATACGTAAACGCTTCTAGCTTGTTAATAATAAAGGGCAGATGGAATTTTATTTTGTGCAAGGAAGGATAAAAAAAAAAAAAAGGAAGTCGTTATCAAAAAAAAAAAAAAAAATCGATGTTCATTAACATTTTAAGTCTACATTTAAAGATAACATTTCTTTATCTGTAATAATTTACTAGCATCGTAATCCTATACTATAATTTTTAAAGAAACTGTATTGATTGGAGAAGTAATTATTTAATTTGGATAGTAATTATATATGCAATCAAAATGATCATTTCAGTGTATTATTATTATTTTTTAAATTTAAAAAACAAAATGTACTATTGTTTCAAGCATACCTAAAATAAAATAAAATACATTTCGATAAATAATCCAAAACAATTTCTTTAGTTTTACCTTATTTTACAGTTAAAATAAAACTATTTTTTTTTTTTTAAGTTATAGAAATTTATAGTATTTTTAAGTTATAAATATTAAAAATAGAAAAATTTATTTATTTTATATTAAAAAAATTTAAATAATATTTTATTAACATTCTCAAATTTTGAATTGAATTATGAAACAAAGTAAAAATAAATAAAAAGTGTAGATTACGTAAAAAGTTAAAGGGGAAAAAAAAAAAAAAAGTAGTCTCGAGCTAGCCTCGAACCCAAGTCGTCTGGCTAGCAGACCCGCACTTTAGGATCACACCACTGGGGCGCTTGCTTGCGCGTGAAATAACTTGTATTTAAAGATTACTGAAACTTTAAATGCTTTTTTCTCAAAATTTTGTGGATAGTGGGTTCTACTGCTTTAATATGTTGTTACCCTTATAGGATACTACAATCCTGCAGAGTTTCGTCCCGATCTGAAATTTCCATGTCGTGACCTCTCCTTGTTAGTCATGATTTTGGTCCTCGGTTTTATTGTTATCATCTGGTACGCGAAAAATGTTTGATTATGATTACTGGAGAGATAGGACACTTGATATTGATCGATTGGTTAAAAAATATATAATAAAATGAGTTAAATCTCCAAAATTTAGCTTGTACCAGGGATAATGTTGATTATACACACATATAAGTTATCCATATATTTAAGTTTTATTACGAAAGAGAAAACTTGTATATGATTATATGTATATCTCCATCCTGTATCTAATTTTTCATACAGTGAACAAACTGAGAATTAAAACGGGCATCGATATTTGTAAGCATCCGAGAGTGGCACAACAGATCCAAGATTTTTAAATTTAGCTTAATTATTGAATTATTTATTTATTTTTATTTTTATGTATAATTTGCAAAAAGAAAATTATACATTGGAAGAGATGAGTTTAATATTCATCAAAAAGAAAAATACAGAAAAAAAAACTGTGAGTAAGTAACTCTAAAACAATATATGTTAAAAAATAAATAAATAAATAAAAATAGAAGAATATCTAAAAGAAAACTTAATTCTAGAAAGCTAAATATTGCCTACAAAATGACCAACAATAAATATTAGCTAATCATCTATATAACGATAAGATCTTCAAATTTAATTTTTCAAATGAAAAAGAATTAAAAACAAATTATATGACAGTTAAATAATTGAAGAAACGCCATTACAGAAGCAAAAAATTTTTCATTATTAACTCTTCATGTTTTTCTGTTTGGGGAGGAACCCACAGATGACACTAAGTATTTTTAAACGCGCCTAACCCTTCTTCGGGCTGTTTCATCTTTGCACTACATGAAATTGGGGGCAGTGTGCCATTGCCAGTCGGGTTGAGTTTTTTCCCTTTAATTTTCCCCTCTCTTCCTGCCTGTCGCAGCCTTTTCGGAGTGGTGGGGAAAAGAAAAATAAAAGCGGCAAAAACCGGTCGTGACTGGTTTTTCAGCAAAGAAAAACATTAATACCACCGGAGATGAACTAGCAAAAATAAAATCATATTTTTTCCCCTTTAACTTTTCGTGCTTTGATGTTATGCATGAAATTTTGAAAACGGTTGGATGAATGCAAGAGAAATGTTTTTATTTTTGCTTACATTTGAAAAATGATGGTTTTATTATATGAGTATATTTTCTAATACGAATAGACTGGTGTTTTTTTTTTTTTTTTTTTTTTTTATGTCTACGATGTAATTTGAAAGATGATCACACACAACAACGCTGTAAGGTCTGAAATCACAATATGCTGCAGCCATCAAAACTTTCTTTTGGATCTGGTCTGGATCATTCTAATATACAATTGGTTGTGGTCGGAACACTAAGAAAATACTAAAAACCAGTGGCGGATCCAGAACTTGACTTTTTTTTTTTTTTTTTTTTTTTTTGGGGGGGGGGGGCTAAGATTTTTCAAAGTGTTATTCTAGACCAATAAAAAATTTACAATTGCAATATTCAATTGTGAATGTCAGTATTTGGGGGGGGGGGGGGCTAAAAAAAATAAAATAAGCATAAATACTGCCTCGACATTTATTTATTTATTTTTATTATTATTATTATTATTATTTTCACATATGTGAAAATGTTAATAACTTCCTCATATAACCGAGTAAAATAATAAATTGAATGATTTTATTGATATTTTTCTGTAAAAGTTAAATAATGCTGTATTTATTTTTATCATTTATTTACTTATTTATTTTATTTTGCATTACTTTGGTCTAGATTCATAAATAGAATTCACTATCCTATAATGGAAATATAATAATGAAAAAATAAAGGAAATGCTTTTGTTAGTTGAAATTTATGTATGACTACTAAGAAATATTGTTGTTTTTAAAATAAGGTTGATAATTTTAAATAACTTCTTTTATTTATTTATTTTATTTATTTTTTTATTTATTTTTTTTTTTTTCTGTGTGCGTCTATTAGAATTATGAAAAAGATTGGTATTGGTATAAACCTTCAAATACTGCTTCTCTTGTACAATTTTGCATTTATATTAGTGTAATTTTACATTTATAGTATAGTTTTAAGACAGTAAATGATTTTAAAAAATTTGCATTAAGTAAAAGTATTAATAAAAGGTAACATGCTTATTAAAAAGAAAGAAAAAAAAATATTTTTATTATTATTATTATTATTTAGGGATTTCATATGTATTACTAACTTAAATAAAAACCACTATGTTCACACTCGATAAAATAAATCCAAGCACTGCTGGTTTCAAAAGCACGTGGCCTTTCTTCTTCAGGTCCAAAAAAGAATGTGTTACTACCTTGGAGGCAAAAGCAAGAGCTTTGCTTTTGCCTAACGAGGTCATATAAGGCAAAAACACCTCGAATAAAATTATATCTTTATATTGAAACACATTTTAAGACAACCGCGATTTTTTTTTTTTTTTTTTTTTTTTTTTTTTATGTGTTTGTGCTATAAAGATTATGACTTTGGTACCTCACCCCTCTCTGAATCCAGTGCCTGGAACCGTCCTCGAAATCAAAGAAATACGAAGACATTATTTCAGGTTTCTCCGAAACATTTTGTTTTAAAGGAGAGTCATTTCTATAATTTAACAAAGATGCGTTAAGAAATTCGGCTCTTCACAATTCATAAGTATTTTAATTAGAAAAATAAAAAAAGTTTTAAAAAGAATAAAAACTTTGAAAGCATAAACAAAAAACTGAAAAGTAAAACAAAAACAAAAAACCGCGTTGTAATAGTAAAAAAATAAAAAAGCAGAACCAATCATCAATCTTAAAAAAAAAAAAAAAGTAGGCAAAAATTTAGCACAAAAACAACGCGACTCGCTTTTTACTTTCCGAACAATTCGATATTTTTGGTGTTTTTATACGGTTTGAGGTTCCCTGAGTCCGTATTCACTATTTTTACGATGATGTATATATGTGTGTGTGTGAACACGTTAGCGCCTAAATGCATTGTTCGAATGAGCTGTAAGTTGGTACGCATGTTGCAAGTCACCATAGCATGAACCCTATTGATTTTGGTGAATCTGACACTTAGATAGCATCTAAACGCATTATTCAATTGAGCAAAAAATGTATACACATATTATAGGTCACAGTTACTCGATCTGTATAGATTTTGGAGAATCTGGCACTTACAGTTTTTTTACAGGGACACAAAGAAAAATTCTTTATCATTATGGCCTATGGGACCAAATTTTTAAAAGTGCGATAGCGTCAAAACGCCTTATTAAACTGAGAAAATAATTTATACACATATTATAGGAATAGTTGCATGAACTGCATAGAGTTTGGTGAATCTAGCACTTATAGTTTCTTTACACGGACACAAAGAAAAATTCTTTATCATTACCGCCTATGGGACCAAATTTTAAAAAGTGCGATAGCGTCTAAACGCCTTATTCAATTGAACAAAAAAATTATACACATATTATAGGTCACAATATCACGATCTATATAGGTTTTGGTGAATCTAGCACTTCTAGTTTTTTTACAGGGACACAACAAATAATTCTGTATCATTATCGCCTATGGGGTGAAATTATTTAAAGTGCGATAGCATCTAAATGCCTTATCCATTTAAGTGGAAAATTATATACGAGTTATAGGTCACCATTGCACAAACTGTATGGATTTTGGTGACTCTAGCACTTAACGAGTTTTACAGGGACACAATTAATAATTGTTCATCATTAAGACCTATAGGCTTAAATTATTTAAAGTGCGACAGCGAATAAACTCCTTATTCAAATTAACTGAAAATTTATATACATGTTATACGTCACCGTCACACAAACTTTATGAACTTTAGAGAATCTAGCACTTATAGTTCTTTTTACAGGGACAAAATGGAAATTTCTTTATAATAGTGGCATATGGGCCCAAATTTTAAAGTGCGATAGCGTCTAAATGCCTTATCCGATGGAGCTGAAAATTTATAGAAATATTATAAGTCACTGTTGCACTAACTATAAGCATTTTGATGAATCTAGCATTTGTAGGTTTTTACAGGGACACAATGAATTATTCTTTATCATTATGATCTACGTGTAAGGTAAAATAGCGTTAAATTAAACATCGTGTACTATATAAAGAAAAATACCCAAACACACTATTATAATTTTCTCCTTTGTTTAGTTAACAACTCTTCTTACTTTACTTTATCTACAAAACCGTTGATTACTCAATGTTCGGAAAGTCGAGTGGAGTCACTCCAGTTTTTTTTTTTTTTCTTTTATCCATTTGACCTGGCGAAAGTTCCTACTCATTTACTTTAAAACCGAAAAAATTATTGCGTATTTTTACTATTTATGGTGTTTTCTTTTTAATGTATTTCATCGTCCTTCTAAACTTGCATTTCGGGGCATTTTTACTGCACTTTGAAAATGTTCGTCTCAAATATTATGTTAGTGAAGTTTTTTTTTTTTTTTTTTTTTTTCATTTACTATCAGAGACATGACTGAAGGGTAAGAAAGCCTGTGGCAAAAATGGCCGGCATACGACAAAGACAATTTACCTCTAACGAATGGTTAAGGGCCCTCTTCACTCAGCATTTCCTTTTCTAAAATCCAATGTTATCCTATGTAAAACTTTCTTTTCACTTAAAACAGTGACATATTAATTGATTGAGATGCGGTTTTTTTTTATTGGATTACTCTCATTTCGTAAACTGACGCAGCTTTTGTAGATTTTATGAAAAAATAACAGTTGTTTTTTAAGAAAGCTGTTTTATTGCAATATTTGGGTTGATGCATTAAATGGCTTATAAAAAACTCTTTCAATTTTTTAAAACAGAATTTAAAAAGCTGCGTCAGTCTCAAAGAGTTTAATTCAATGCGGAAAAAAATCCTGTATTTTAATAAAATTTTAAATCAATTAAATTTGCAAAGAAAGTCCAAAAATTTTACAAATTTGTGCCGATTTTCCTCTTTGACACACCCTTTATCTGGCTACGCCTCTCGTTCGTGGTTTCGAAGAAAAGATGTTTACATTTCTGTGGTGAAGATACGTCTAGGCGTTGTGGTTTTTTATTCAGTTATTTTTTTTTTAATATTATTATTATTATTATAGATTTCACCTGTATTACGGATGTGAGTAACATAACAATTTAGAAGACAATCGTTCAGAGACTTATTTATAGGACATATATGATCACAAATAGTTTTTCATTGCGCGTAATACTAATATTATATGAATACTTTGTACATAAATCTGATATTTTACTGATAATGCCACGATTGACAATATACAAAAATTTTTTTTTAACAAGTTATATAAAACTTTTTACTAAATAAAGCAGATTTTCAATAATAAATTTTATTTTAAAGTATATAATCTGGTGTGGCACCCACACGACTTTTTATTACCCTACATTTAAATTTTATAAAGAGAAATTCAGATTGAGGAATAAAATATCAAGTACTGTATAAAATTCTATAGTAAAAAGAATTTAAGCTAGCTTTACGAATAATTTAATTTGACAAATAATTTTCTGTGGGAAGGGCGGAGGGGAGTACCACCCTTCTCAACCCACATTTGAAACTAATATCTACATTTCTATAGAATTCACGACTAATATTAAATTTAAAATTATGTTCAACAATAACTTTCAATCACATTTATTGACAACTTTAATCCGTATCACTCGTTGAAACTTATCAATATTGATCAAACTGTTCAAGTATGAATTTCATATGAACTTTAAAATATAACGCTTGAGTTCCCTGCCGGTATTTAGTTTTTAAAGTTACACTGATAACAGACTCACAAAGAACAACTGTTAAAAACTTTGTTTAATTATTCACGGAATCTCAAAATACTTAGTTATTTAAAATAATCTGGTGTGTCACTCACACGACTTTCTCTTACCCTGAAATTTAATACTATAAATACAGGTTGCAGATTAATAGGTAAGATAACGAGTACTGTTATGTAAACCTATGTTAAACAATTCATATTAAGCTTCTGAAGAGTTTTATATGATAATTAGTTCTGTGTGAGAGGGGCGGTAGCCCCCCTCAACCCCCCGTTCCATTAATGCACCTACATTTATATAGAATTTTATTTGGTTATTAAAAAATAATTTATTAAAATTATTATTTAAAAAAATTGTCTTTTATGATAAGGCAGACGATTTCCATATTAGAGAAGTAGTATAACACCAAATATCCAAAAAAGTCCATTTTATTCTCAATAAAAAAAAAAAAAAAAAAAAAAAAGCTTTTTTTTTTCGTTAAAAGTAAAAAAATCGATAACTTTGTTTTGAATTATCGCAGATCGATGGTTCAACCATTCGTTTTAAAGGTATTGGCGAGCTCTTTTGAAAGATACCCATCATGAAAATTTACTCCCCTCGAGGGGGGACTTCCCCCCAGGGGGGGAGGCGAGGCTCCTACATACACAATTTTTTTCCCCAGTTAACTGTCTCTATTACAAAATATATATATTTGTTTCATTTGATTTAGTGCAGTCTATAGACGTTAAACTCTATTTTCCTGCAATTTCCCCCATAGACGTAATGTATTAGAATTATCTTGATTGTCCCTGTACACGAACCATTTGCTTGATATTAACGAAAAGCTTAGTGTAGCATCCCTATATGATACACATTTAGAATACCAAGTTTGAACTTTCTGCCATAATTTGTTTTTGAGATATGCTGATGACAGACAGACACACAGACCATTTGCTAAAAACATGATTTTCGTATTCAGGGGACCTTAAAACGTGTAAATATAACAAAATCTCGCGTTCGAAAATTTGACCCAAAAACAATACTTTCTCTACCTTATGGGTAAGAGAAAGTTAAAAAAAAAAAAAAACAAGACTTCAAATTAAACTAAATATTTTATTTACTCTTAGGTATGAAGAATTAATTTACATTCCTGAGCAAAATAAGTTGTGTTAATATTGAAGTCTAGGAATTGAGTGAAACAAATATTTTTAAGGACATAAGCAAGTTGATTTTATAACTGAAGAAACTAAAACTAATTAAAGTTTGCAAGAAATGGGGAGTCAAGTGTTTATGAAATTATTTATAAACGACGAAATCACACTATTATTTTCAAAGATTTTGCGCTCTTATTTTCGCGCCTAACATAAAAGCACAGCTGAAATTTTAAGTATGGTACCTGAACATGAACGCTGTTTCTATGCGTTCTTTTAGGATTACAGTAACTGGATATCAAGCTGTGTATCGATATTAATAAAATCAGACTTTTCTCTGTAAATTTATCAGGAAAAAAAAAAAAAAAAAAAAAAAGCGATATCTTCACTTTCCACACACCATAAAATTCGAAAATTACTTCAGAAAATTTTGTCTGTGTGTGTGTCATCGTGTCTGTATGTCTGTAACGCTATTATTGTCCGGGTATCACGTGAGAATGGCTGGATGGAATTCAACGGCGCTTGGCAGAAATTTAGGTCTTTACGCAACTAAAATCTGCCAGCTTTTTCGAAATTCCCTCCCCAGTTATCGCCGGGATGGGGGGGAACAAAAGTTAAAAACATGTTTGTAAGCATAACACCGCTCGAAATTACTTCACTGTAAAGAAATTGAACATATAAATAATAGACATGAGTATAAATAAAACGTTATCTGCAATTTAGAAATTTTCGATTATTAACCCTTTCAGCCGGCAGTGTTCCCGCTGATGGAACACCTAATTTTAATTCTCAAGTGCAAAAACTCATCTTGTAAATTTTTTAGCAAAAATTTACGTTTATAACATATTAGAAAAGGCCCTTTTTTTAAACCTGAAAATTTAAATTTTCTTTTATTTAAATTTTGTTCGTAAATTCCGGTGGCGAGAAATTTCGCAATTTCCGAATTTTTTAAAGAACTCTACAAAAAAATGGAACAAAGATGTTAAAAAAAGCTACGAGACTTCCTTAGAAAATTTCCAAAAACACATTTTTTTTTTCCTAATTTCCGATGTTTTTGTGAGGAGGGGGTTACGAAGGGTCAAAATCGAGACAACCCTTTTAGCGCTAAATTTTTCCTGAGAAATCTATGGAAGCTGCGGTCACGAATTTCGGTGCTCGGATTATATGTATCTATCCGGCACCTAAAGTAATGGGATTTATTGGAATAAATAAAACATTGCGATTTAGGAAATTTCGATTTTTAAGGGAAAGGAAGAGGGAAATCAACTTTTGGCGGAAAATTGTTCAAATTCCAGATTTTTAGTAAAATTTTAACAAAAATGGAAAAAAGATGTTGAAAACAGCCAGCATGGGTCTTCTTTAAGACATTTTCAAAACACATTTTTTTTTTTTTTTTTTTTTTTTCAATCAACATTTTACAATGAACTTTTTTTAATTTTTTTCCTATGTCTTACAATTCAGACGTTAATTTATTTTGTTTCACAGTATTATTATAATATAAAGGATTCATAAATATTAATAGGGGTTAATTTACGAATCGTTTCGTAATAAACAAATCATTATCTGAATACCATTCTAAATGTTTCTAATATGGTGCCGAAAATTCATAAAATAAGCAACCAGGAATAATTATTACACTAAAAATGTATCATATTTAAATAAGTGTAAAATATTGTATAACAATTAGGGTAATCATGTTTTAAACACCTTAAACATTCTTTTTTATTTTATTTTTATTTTTATTCATTGATTTTTATTTTTAATGATTGAATAAGCATTTATGATTTTTAAATAGTAAAATATGCATTAGTAATGTTTTATATTATGTAGATTTATTTCATATTTAATCATAAATATGATTGTGCTTCAGTATAAATCATATTGATGGTCCGGGGATCCTAAAACTTTTTTATATTGCGTTGGAAAAAATAATAAATAAATAAATAATATTTCGAGCCCTGATACCATTCCTGCTGATTCTTATGTAAAATGACCCCCTGAATCCGAATATGACCCCCCCCCCCCCCGTTCACCCAGTCATCCGCTGTTTTTTCAGAACTCCCCTGCCTCCCATCCCTGTTCGGTAA
Organism: Salticus scenicus; assembly: GCA_963930645.1. Lineage (NCBI taxonomy): Eukaryota > Metazoa > Arthropoda > Arachnida > Araneae > Salticidae > Salticus > Salticus scenicus. Next base: position 14,117,168 of record OZ005656.1, on the reverse strand, counting down.
TTTTATGGCCATGAATTTAATTTGGAAGGTGGAAAGGTGTTATTTTAACACTTAAAAATAAAACATATGTAATGTATAACAAATAATAATAATTACAGGCTAATAAAATATAAGAAATATAATTTGTAATTTCAGTGGCAAATCGTCCCCTAAATTTCTCCCTTGCTACGTATGTTCATGTTATACAATTTTTCAACTCTGCATCCCCTCAAAAGATATTTAACAGTTGAAATAACCTCCCCTCCCACTCCAAATCAAATTCATAGCCATAAAATTACCAAACAGTCATAAAAATAGAAGGGGGTCCCGAAAAACTGTGGGTGATGGGGCAAAATCAGCATTATATTCAAATTCAGACGGTCATTTTACATGAGAATTTGAAGGAATGGTGTTGGGACTGATTTTCATGCAGAGCAGTATTTTCTTATATTACTAAATTAATTAAATAGTCTGTGAAATCAAAAAGTTTGGTGTCCATCGTTCTTTTTAGAGTTAAAAGTTGTTATATTTTTTTGTTGTGTGTGTGTGTGCTGTCAGGCATTATTAATTAAAGTTACAAAGAGAATGAAGCTATCCCATATTCTACTGTGTGCATCTGCATAACTCACTTATAAAAGAAATTATCTATAAATATATATATATACATATATATTCATCGGTTTAAAAGTCCAAGACATGAAAATATTGTTTATGCTTATAATCATTAATCAGCTATATGCAGGGCTCGGGAAATACGGTTGCCTGGTCGCCATTGGCGACCAATATATTTTAACTGACGACTATGTTTTAAACTTAAAATAATAATAATAATTTCAATATTTTTGTGAGAAAGTTGATCCCACTTTCGGCTTCTATTCCACTCTCGATGTAGTCTATCTCTCGCCATTTTGATTCCCGTTCCTCTCACTGGGACACTCTTTGAGACACTGTTAGATTTACGCCACTTTTCTTCATGCATGTTTAACAACCCCCTGTTAAATTAGTGCACCGTTTTAGGGAATTAGTTGACTGTTTGTGCATTTTTAGTGACCTGGTGCTGAATCGTTGGCCGGTGTATCAATGCCGTTGGTGTATGTGTTTGTAAAAATAATAAAGCCGGTTTCATGATGTTAAATTTAAATAGGTTGCCCTCTTGTATCATTCTAGACTAATACATATTTTGTTTTTATGCACAGAATTTTAATTTCTATATTCAAGTAAATTTTAAAAACAAAAGAGGTGGAGGGATATTTTTTACTAGCTACCAGAAATTTTGCTGGAGACCATTTTTTCTTACAATTCTTGGAGCCCTAACTATATGTAAATGCTGGTGCATGTATAAATGCGGCCATATATAAATGCTAGGGGAGGGGAGGGGGAATAAATTACCAAAAGCTCATATTTACAAAAATTCTTCAAAAAAAAAAAAAAAAAAAAAAAAAAAAAAAACATAAGAACCTCAGAACTTATATTGGCAGCCATCCAAATTGTGACGAAGATTTTACTGCATATTGAAAGACATAAATATGGAACTATTAACTTCTTTTTTTCCTCTGTCAAAGGATTAAGTTTCGCTATTATATTGTGTCAAAAGGATGTAATTTTCAGTTATTTGAAATATTTATTCTTTCGTATTGAAAATAAAAAAAATAAAAAATAAATAAAAAACGGATTGTATGAGGTAAAAAAAAAAAAAAAAAAAAAAGTTTATATTTATTTGATATTACTTACAAACTTTGAATAAACACCATACAATGCAATAAACTCGCAACAATTGTTTCGGGTCGAAAAAACACACGACCCTTCATCAGGCGAATAAAGTAAGCACGAGTGCTGCAGTCAAAGCGGCGTGCGTTGCCGCTTTGACTGCAGCACTCGTGCTTACTTTATTCGCCTGATGAAGGGTCGTGTGTTTTTTCGACCCGAAACAATTGTTGCGAGTTTATTGCATTGTATAGTGTTTATTCAAAGTTTGTAAGTAATATTTTTACAACGCCAGTTTATTGATGCTTCTTTATTAAATATATTTATTTGATGCCGAAAAGAATATTAATTCATGTATTTATAATATAACAGAGATCATTATTAGCCAGATGTCGTGTTATTTTTGCTTTTTCCGAGTCCATGTAATGTTTTAAAATAAACTCCATATTTATTTATTACATAAAAATAGTTTGTATTACATAAAATTAATTATTTTTAAATATCAGATTTACTTCATAAAAAATTAAACTGATTTAGAGTTGAATTAATACAAAATTCAGAAGAAACTTTGAAAATAAATTTAATTTTAATTATTAAAGATTGTGCCTTTTCAATTTTTTCTTTTTTTTTTTTTGTGAAATTTTTGTTATGCTTTAGGCTGTATATTTAAAATTAATGCCTGTTACTTGTTTTGCAATACTGGTAATTAATTGTAGAAATAGTTAATTTTTTATGAATTCTATTATTGATATTCATTGAATGATATATAGAGGGGTGAATTCTTCGAATGATATCAAACAATTTTATGACCTTTCTTTCTTTCTTTTTTCTTTTTTTTTTTTTTTTTTTTTTGTGAGTTAAAATCAAATTTTGGGTAGAGGGCGACAGTAATGCTTTTTTGAAATTTTTAGAGAGTTATTTATTTTTTTAATCGCATTAAAATGTGGTGTTTATTTCCCTATATTTCATGTTCCAATCAGTTCGTGTTAGATCGAGTCTTGCAGAAAAATTTCCACTTGTGTGTCAGATTCAGTTTTACTTGAGTTACAGATGGAACTTTCCAGTTCAAATCTGGTATTACCTCCCCATGGCTATCCTCTCGCAAAGAATTAAAATTGTACTGTCATGTCTCCGGAACACCCTTGTGAATTGCAGACCGTTACTGATTGACCAAAAGTACACTGCGACGTTAAACCCACTCCTCTCCTGCCTCATGCAAGCTTGTAGTAAATGGACAATATTTAGTAGCTGACATTCAGATCTGAAAAAAGTAATAAAGAAGGTAGTTTGCTGCTTATTAAATATTAATTTATATACCTGGGAAAATGAAATAGTAATTTTGTACGTCCTTGAGTAGAAACCACAGAATTCGGACAACGACCCATATAGCACCTGAATATTTAATATTCACGCATGATTAGTTAATTGTGTATATGTGTAAATTGTGCGTGTGTGGATGGATGTCTTGTTTCATGTTTTTTTTTTTTTTTTTTTCCTCTCTTTCAACTGTTTCATTTCTTTTTATTTACTTCAAAATTTTGATTAATATATATAATACTAGCAGGCAACGCCCGCTTCGCTTGGTCCCTATTTTTAAATGAATCACTATAATGAATTCTCAAAATTGCATTAATTTTTATCACGTGAAAAAAAATAGAAACAAAATCTGATTAGGAAAAATGTCGCACCGGGTTCTCACTGCCTTCGGAAAAAATTCCCAAATTATTTCTATTATTTCTATTCCCAATTTATTTCTATTATTTTCCCCCTTCGCCCCCCCCCCTCCCGTCTATCCTAATAATTTTACAAATTCGAAAATATCCGCAATCGATTTGTAGATATCAAAAACCACTATTTATCAGTTTTGAACTATCTATCTCTATTTTTATTTTTTGGCCCCTCCGTTCCCCTCCTTCCCGCCCCTCCCAATAATTTAAAAAATTCGAAAATATCCGCAATCGATTTGTAGGTATCGAAAACATCTATGCACCAATTTTGAATGATATAACTCTGTTTTACTTTTTTTGCCCCTCCGCCCTCCCTCCCACCTTCCCGACCCTCCTAATAACTTTACACTTTCGAAAATATCCCCATACGACTTGCAGGCCTCTAAAACCTATCTGTACGAATTTTGAACGGCCTAACTGTATTTCTATTTGTTTTTGCCCATAGCCCCCCCCTTACCGCTCCACCCCCCCCCTTACCGCTCCACCCCCCCCCTTACCGCCCCACCTAATAATTTTACAACTTCGAAAATATCCGCAATCGATTTGTAAGTATCGAAAACCTCTATATACCAATTTTAAACGATCTAACTCTATTTTTATTTTTTTGCCCCCCCCTCCCCCCACCTTCCCGGCCCTCCTAATAACTTTACACTTTCGAAAATATCCCCATTCGACTTGCAGGCATCTAAAATCTATCTGTAAAAATTTTGAACGGCCTAACTGCATTTCTATTTGTTTTTGCCCCATAGCCCCCACCCCCCTTGCCGCCCCACCCCCCTTCCCGTCCCTCCTAATAATTTTACAAATTCGAAAATATCCGAAATCGATTTGTAGGTATCGAAAACCTCTATATACCAATTTTGAACGTTCTAACTCTATTTTTTTTTGTGCCCCCCTCTCCCCTACCCCCCCCCTTCATGCCCCTCCTAATAACTTTACACAATCGAAAATATCCTCATTCGACTTGCAGGCCTCTAAAACCAATCTGTATCAATTTGAACACCCTAACTGTATTTCTATTTGTTTTTGCCCCTTAGCCCCTCTCCCCCCCCCCCCTGCTGCCCCACCTGGGGGCTGAATTTCTAAAATTCCAGAAATTGGTTTTTAGATATTTGCATTAGTTATATTTTAGAGCAAAAATTTCACGCATATCTATTTTTTTGTTTGAGATATATAGGATTTTGCGAAATCACGTTTTACGCATGTGAAATCACGTTTCGCCCTTCCACCCCCCTTGAGGACCGAATTTTGAAAATTTCAGAAATTGGTTTTTTGACATTTGTATTAGCTATATTTTAAAGCAAAAATTTTACGGATATCTGTTTTTTTTTTTTTTTGAGATATGAAGGATTTTGTGAAATCACGTTTTGCCCCCCTCCCCCCCCTTGGGGGGCGATTTTTGTAAAATCGCTTCTTAGTGGATGCCTACGTCATAGAAAGAACATTGTCACAAAATTTCATGCTTCTAGGTCCAGGGGTTTGGTCTGGGCGTTGATAGATCACCCCCTCACTCACTCAGGAAGTGTTCTTTTATATATATAGATATATATTTTTTCTTTGTTATTTGTGTATGCGGATAGATGTATTCATGAACATATACACAGTTTTTTTTTTTTTTTTTTAAATTATTATTATTCCCTTTAAAATTTTGATAAAATAACATTTATATTTGTTTGTACGCATTACATGCATTCATTTATAAGTAGTAGGATAATGTTTTTCTTTAAACAATTCGATTCTCTGCATTCCCTCGAAATTTTGATAAGAAACGACTGTTTGTTAATTAGCACCAAAAATCAAATATTCGTTTAGTCTAATGCATTACGTAGATGATGTTAAAGGTTTTACCTGATGTTAAAGATTTACGTTTTATGTTATGTTTGCATTTATTGTTATATATTTTAAAAAACAACATATAATTAGTAAAAGAAGTTCATTTATAAAAAAATTTGTATTCTATTATATAATTATAATTTAGCAAAGATAATTTACATATTAATAGACTACTAATAATTCTATTCTACGCTAAGCAGATATCTAGTCAATTCTAATCATGCAAAAACAAGTAATATCATAGTTTTCACTGCATAAACTCTGTTTGTAATGTTTATATTAATTTTATTGCTTAATAAATAGCATGTAATTTATACTAGGAATTGCTGTATAAGATATTTGCAGCGCTAAATAGTGATCTTTTTCTCCTTAAAATCGTTACAAACAATATCAAAATTTTCAAATTTCTTTTGCCATACATAAATTATGTTATAGATTTTATTGCATAAAACATGATTTTAATGTTCCTTTTTTTTTTTTTTTTAAAGCACAATATATAGTAGCTTCAAACAAAATATTTTTTAATTATTATTATTTTTTAATTATTTTTTAATTATTTTAATTTTTAAAATATTAGTGGCCCGCCGCCCATACGATGTGGTGGTTAGCATCCCTGACACCGGGTTCGAATCCCGGACATCGCATGGATGTTTCGTGCCGTATTTGTGGTAGCGATGGTCGCCCATTGGTGTAGGTGCCTCTTCAGAAATGGCATCAATATGGCGATCAGTCCTCTGACCAATGGTTAGGGAGCAAGTACTGCGCCTTAAAAATATATAAATAGATATTTGTGGCCTAACATACTGTCTTAATTAAAATAAATTTTTTACACATATATCTCAATGAAAATTCTTTTTAAAATGTTTTTAAGTGCACTAATTTCAAATGAAATTTTAAAATATAATACCTTAAAGTACCTGTTTTGCGAAAGTAGTGCAAAATCTTTATTATAGGATCAACATATGTAATTTCATTTCTAACTTAAAACAAGAAAGAAAAATCACACAGTTTACATTGATTACAAAACAGTACTTATCTATGACATCATTTATTCTTTAGCATTTCGATTTCATTGTAAACTGTTGAAATCGCATAAAAATATTGAATATGCATATATAGCAAGACTTGAAGTTGAAAAATAAATAAATAATTAATTAAAATAGATATTTACACCAAAACTGCTGTATACTTACTTAATATTATTTGCATTTCCAAATTGTATAAATATTTATTTTATATTGAATATGCACTTCGTACAATTTCTACTTATATCTAGAAACCTATATGAATATTATTTGTGGGATCCTATAAACCAATTATTAATACTAATCTCATTTTATTCTATAGAAAACATGCTTTTTTGCATCTGAATAACACATGTTAATTTCATTACGTATTGTGCACTGTATATATATATATTAAAATATGCATTCAGTACAACAAAACTATGTTTTTAAGGAATATTCTCGAAACAATCCAATAGTCAGTCTAACGAATAGCCTCAGAACAGCAATCTGAACAACTTTTATTCTCACTGACTACACTCAGAAGTCAACTTGCTTCTATTTATACATGATGGCGATGGTTTTGTACTAGAATCTAACCGAAAGTTCCGTATTTCGACTCCCATTCAACATAGAGTTTCGAAACTTCGGGAACTTTAAACTACCATTTTCGAAAAATTTGATCGTCCAGTCGTCAAATTCATCGCCAAGCTGCCAAGTTTGTCGGCAAAGCCGACATTACTGGAATTGCATAGAAATACCATTTATTTTCACTTTGACTGTAAAACTTCTTTCACTGCAATAGGACAATAGATGCGGGGAAATCATTTAATCCCTTAACAATATTGCTAGCTTACTTTAATAGTTTTAATGTATTTAATATGCAAAAAAACTAATATAAAATATTTCTATTTAACAGTAGTATTGATAAATCTTATGTGAAAAACTGAAATGTTATGAGCTATGTGAAATCATAAACATTTTTCAACTTTGTTGAAAATTATTAAAATTGATCTTTACACTGGAAAATAACGTAACTGGCATTGCGTTATTACTGTTTCGATTCTATCCAGCGCATGCTAATTAAACGAATATCGACAGTTGAATTTAAGGGCGAAATGTAAAAATCTTTTTAGGCATCATTTCCATGAATTTTCACCAGAGAGCGTCAAAATGTTTCACAATCGCATCCCGTCATGGACGTTATCACTCCGGCTGATCTCTTGGATCTCTAGCGATGAATGGTCGCTGGGGTATTAACTGTAAGCAGACAATGCGATCAAAGTACAATGCCGGGGGTAGAGATACCATCTCTATGCTACCTAAACCCAGGAAAAAAATAAAATAGAAGAGAATGAAAAACATTGCGACATGCATACACGCTTCGAACTACTGTCAGAGGTTCATGCTACCATGTAACGGAATTTCTTAATGAATGTTTGCTTGTGGATTAAAATGGTGGCGTAATCGGATTCGACTCATTTATTTATTCATTTAATGAATAAGGATTGTTTTCATTTTTAATGTCTTTTAATCATTTTGGTATTACGTAATTTCGATTAATATTTTTGGCAAAGCATGAGCTCTACTTCATGTGTGGAAGGCTTCAATTAGGAAAAGTTTGTTTTGTAATAAATTACAAGGCATTTTTAACCTTTATTCACGTGCACGTGGATCATATAATAAAGAAGATTTTTTAATTACCAGAGAATTATTTCACCAAATAGTGTTTTACATCATTATTTATTTTGTAAACAATATTTAAAATTAAGAGCTTTGACCATCGCTATGAAAATTTAAAGATTATTGTTCATGAATTTTTATGTGAAGAATAAAGAAACCGATCTCAGAGCATAATATCGCCAGGATAGTTAGTTTTCACGACAACCCGCCCAGGCTGAAGAGTAGAGCATAAGTAAATGCGAGTAATAAAGAGTAGATAGGATTTAACTATTCAGATGAAAACTATGGATGGAAGGATTTAGAGGATTAGAAATCGATTTATCTGGTTGTGATCTCAGGGATAAATTATTTTTTACTCATAACGTGCACTTTGCCTGAGGGAATGATATTATAGGTAGCTTTCATTTTGATGATGTCGGTATAGATTCTTCTTCCAGGAGTCAACTAAGGCACTCTTCTATACCTGGCCTGTACCTTGGGGGGAAGGCGGGGGGGGGGGACTTGAAAATCTATTTTATTGAAAGGGCCGCAGCGTATGTGTATGTGCATATGTATTTGGGATCGTGAGTGTATGAATCATGAATAATATATATACTATATTCGGGGGCGGGAAGGGTGAAGATTCGGAGCAGAATGCATCAATTTAAATTATTTTCATTCATAAATTAATATTAAAATCGTGAAAAATTTATGACTATACATTAATAACTTTAATAAAAAGAATGAATAATGGATCTATTATAATATTTGAGTGTGATTCTTTAGCTATCATAATCGTTGAAAGCTATTTTCACTTCGAAAAATGAGAACGGATTTGTTAATTTTTTTATGCGTTAATCAAAGTTGTCAAACTTTAAATATCGTTAATGTCCTGGCGGGCCGTCAAAAACTACACGGCGGGCCGCTTGCAGCCCGGGACAGCAGGTTGGCCACCCCTGTTCTACACTGTATTAAAATCCGAACTCAAAGATTAAAAATAAAAGTCATATATTTATTAATATCAGGTTATTTCTTCATGAACCATAAAAAAGGAACTAAAAGAGTTATGAAAAAGAGGGGGAGGAATCCAAAAGAGTTCGAATAGACCATTTAACTTTCGAAATTACAATTAGTTAAACGGTATTAATAAAAAACATCGTAATAACTTTAAAATTACTAAATAGGCCATGTTTGTCGCTTTGTTTGCATTGCAACACTCACCACTCGTGCCTACTTTGTTCGCCTAACAAAAGAAAGGTTGTGTTTTCTTTCGACCCGGAACAACAGTTGCGAGTTGTTACATTTTGTAGTGTTTATTCAAAGTTTTGTACTTACTACTTTTAAACGTCAGCTCTGTGGTGCTTTCTTACAAAATGTCAACACGTTCCTTTTTTTTTTTTTTTTTTTTTTTTAAACTGAAAAAAAAAATATATATATTTACTTACATTAAAATTTATTTAAAAAAAAATCTAATTAAAAATTCTAATTAAAATTTAATAAAAAAAAAAATTCTAACATAGAAATAATGTGGAACTATGATTACTTCCTCGCCAATTAATCATCCGTAGCCAAGTTTGTCAGAGCTGATGAACTCTTCATTGTTGGTCGAATGATGTACTCTATTGTTGATGAGAGAGGCGGATAAATCAGCTTTTAAAAAGGAACTTCACCAATAATTCCAATCAAATTAAGTTATTTGTCATTTTGAAGCCGTAATTTATTTTTAACCTGCCTTGTAGAGGTCAGGATTTCCATTATTTTCTGCCGACAACAAAAGAAGTTAGACAAGAACAGGTAAGTAAGTGAAAAAGAAAAACTTTTTAGATCGAGTGTTTCGTTCCTTCCCGTTTCTCGAACCAGTTTGGCAAAACTGCACGTGCAAAATTTTCACGAGAATGATTAATTCATTTTCAAAGAGTGTGGCAGTAGCAGCATTGCATACACCACAAGGTCAGGGTCGCCATTTGCTGCTAGAAAAAAAAAAATGGCAAAAAGAAAAGAGTGAATAAAACAGCGAACTGTGTCCACGTGTCAAGTTTTTGAACTGTTAGTTGATCAAAATTCTCTCTTCATCCGATCGAAAAATTTAATGGTTTTCTTTCTATAACATTGTGTCAAGAATTCTGTTCAATCTATAACGCTAGGGACAAGTTTTATAAGGAGAATTGTTCAGTACTTTTTAAAGTTTTACAGCTATTTTATTACTTTTGGTAAAATAAAAATTGGCTTTTTTTATTTGTGTTCTGCGAAATTGACAGGGGGAGGAAATAATAAAAAAGTTATTTTACAACTTGAAAAAACCTTACATTAATGAAATATCTCCCATCATAGATTGGAAAAAAAAAAAAAAAAAAAAAAATGGAAACTGAGAGAAGGGGCAGAAAAGTCCAACTTAGGCCAAAAGGTCTAACTGGGCCCTGAGGCAGACATTTATTCAGGGATCCCTTACACTTCTTTATATAAACTTACAACCAAAAAGGTATTGAAGTAAATGTTACATTTGATTTGAGGGCCCACATCGAGGAGAGCACGTGCCCTGCCTGTCCACGGATAGTGGCCTGCCCCTGTCTTAGTCAGGCCTTACGGAGCAACTATGTTTGTAGACTGTAATATCTTAATATCTTATCGCTGCCAGCATCTCTACTTTCTAATTAGCACATTATTCACCAGCAATTTTATACAGAGGTTATCTCATATAATTAACTATTATTGAACTGTACTACAATTGTTATAAAAGCCTAAATACCACGAAAAGTATTTTCTTTATAACAGAGTTGATACAACTAAACAGAATGTACAAAGGATTGAAATATCCTATTTTGCTCTAAATTAACTTAGGATTGGATTGGTCATGTCGATTATGATCTGATAATGAAGGTACGAGTTAACTCGTAACCCATCAACGATATGTTAACCTATAAGGAAATACACCCCATTATTACTCAGTTCATTTCACATTTAGAAAATTCATGACCGTTAATTAGTCTCTGCTTTCCAAAAAAAACCTTTTCTCTTTTTTAACAATTTTTAAATTTATTTTGAAGCTATAAATGCAAAATTTCACTTAATAGTAAATTTTTGCATTTTGAATATTCAAAGTGAAATATTACTAGTTTTAAAAAACATTTTATGGTCATATGGTCATAGGCATTATGAATGGTCATAGGCACAAGAATGACGGCAGCCGTTGACGATCTCTGGAGAGAGCCTTAAGTATAAAATAAATCGATAAAATTTTTCTATTACACCCATTCATTCTGAACATTTAGGAATATGTATGATTTTGCACCACTTTGGCTTTTAACGGCTTCAATTATCACGGCTTATTGAGATTATCCGAGCTGTAAAAGTGTGTGCTGTGGAAACTTGCCAAGTAACCAAGTCCATGTCTCTCTTTTAATTACCGAATCCCATGCAATAAATAGGAATAAACATGTTCGTAACAGTTCGTTATGTCAGGTTTATCATCGAATTCCATTCGTTTACTGTATCACAAAAAGCGAAACGATAAACTGTGCGAGTTAAGCGTTTGTCTTTGATAAAGTTTCTCGTGACACGTAGGATTCTTAATCTTAGAGATAGGGTTTCAGTGAGTGCCCCAGATTTTTTTGTTGCCTTTGCTTCGTGCTTGATTCTGACTTATAAAAAATTGCAAAATGTTAAGAAAATTTTTCCTTTTTTTTTTAATTGTTTTGAATGCTTATATGTTTAGTTGAACATAAAGGTAGGATTAGGATTGAACTTCCACTGTATGTATGAATAATGAATGAATCAAAAGAAATTGATATTTTATTGAATGAAAATTCTGTCAAAATTTATGGTATTAAAATACAAGTTTCAAAAGCAAAAAAACTTTGAATAAACGCAATCTGAAAATTCTCGATTACGTGAGCTGCGTAAAATTAAAGCTCTTGGCATTTTTTTAACACAGCCTAGGTCTATTCATTCACCAACAGAAATTGTTAAATTGCTTGTAAGGTTGTATTTTCTTCTATCTGAAAACCGCAAAATCACGCATTCAAAACGGATTGACACAGAGCAGGACAGGAGCTCACCTTCTGGATACTGGATACTACTAAATTCTAAACTGAACCTTGGTGCGATTTCTTGGAAGTTAGACCTTCACAACATAAATTTATGCAGGGACTTATGCTTGGATTTCATGTTAGAGCTTATGCTTAGAAATCTCAGAGAGTCCTTTGCCTACATAGCTAAATTAATTCTACATGTTTTGGTACCACTAAAACGGCGTATATTTGTCAGAGAATCACATGTCATCTCTTTGTCTAACTTGCACCTAAGCAGCGTTTTTTTTTCAGGTATTTATCCGAGAATCCAGTCTACTATCCCTGTGTGAAAAAAACATTTTTATCTCTGTTGTCTTTATTTTTATTCTAAGAATGGAAAAAAAAAAAAAAAAAAAAAAAAAAAATGAAACAATAAACAGTAAAATTTTAATGCGAGTGCATTTTTCTTCTTTGTCAGTTGAATGGTTATTGTAATAGCCAATAATTTTTTCTTAGATATCCATTACCATTACACAACAGACACTTTTTTTTTTTTTTTTTTGTTTACAGCAATCAGGTATCTATTGTCAATTGCTGCGGTACGGAGACGCTGCCATCTAGTGCCACCTATGTCGTGTTATGTTACTAAGAGTTCAACTCTTCTTAAAACAAATTTTCTTTTATTTTTGATTTCAGTTTCAATTATTTTTCAAAATCACACCAAAAGAATTTCATACATTTTGCTGTAGTTTTTTTTTTCTATAATATGTATTCTTTGCAATCTATATGCATACCCCTATGTTTCTAAAATGCCTTCCCAAAGCTAATAGTATAAAATAAATCGGTTTTCTATAAGTATTTATGAGTGTCATGTACTATCGTCTGTTTTCACTATATTCAGGATTGCAACATTGCAATGTTTCTACTTTTTGATAAACCGGCAAATTAAAGTAAAAAATATTAGAGTGTGTTTGCCACTATATGAATGATGGCAGAATTCTATCTTTGTAGTTGCGCATAATTAACTTAATAATTAAGAAAATAAATTTTTGAGTGAAAGGAAGAATAATTGACGAAAAAGCATAATTTATTTTCAAACAGTTATGCATTGGAAAAATTAGAGCCAAATCTAGTCATCCTAATTTTTTAGGTCCTCCGCTGCCCAGTGAAAAAAATGCTCCCTCATTTTCGTACGCAATGAACTGCTCCCCACCACGTCGAGCCCTTGACAGTGCAGAACATTTTCACGGAGACCAGACACTGCCCCATTCTCGGTCCATGTGCAAAAAAGATGAGAAGGTAGATTATAAATAAAGTTGAAGAGAAAAGGAAGAACTTATAATAAAATAAAATAAAAACCTTCCACTGTATCATCATCTTGGGGGTACGGGAAGTAAAGGCCTTAGAATCAAAAATTAGAATCCCTTAATAAGCGATCTTTGTTGTCTCAAATAGCTTATTTTTTTACTTTAGTAACCTATACTCTCTAAGGAAAATACTGTAACAGTGAAACAATTCCAACTATGATGCATTTTTTTATGTGTGTTTTGAGATATCTTGAATTCGTTTTTTTTATTTTATTAAGGTGTTTGTGTGTGAGTGAACACGATAGCATCAGAAAACTGCACTTAATTGAGACGAAATTCGGCAGGTACTTTACAGCTAATGTGAATAATACATATGTTCATAAGTGCAGAATTTGCAATTCTATGACTCTAAAGGAGATTATCAAAATGATGAAAGTTCGGAAAATACTAATTATATAAATTCAAATTACATTGATTTGGAAAGAGATATTTTATTTTATTTATATATATATATATTTTTATGCCATAACCAAAGGTTCTTTTTACCCAGAGTTAAATTGTGCTTAAAAATATGCGTGATTTCTACATCACATTTACAATAAAATACAAAAAAACGCTTTTATATATTTGTATGTCTATGATCAAATTATTTTAAATTCTTTTAAAAATTGTTAAATTGTTTAATACATAATAAAACTGATGTATCTGTACTGTTTGGTTAAGTTACGGTTGTTATGGGAAGTGGTAAGCGTATTACTACTTATAGGTTTTTTATGAGGAAGCATGAATTTACAGATATGTATTACCTAATTATATAAAGTGCATTAATTGTTCATAGCGAATGAAACTGATTATTTTAGAATTTTACGACAGCATGATCATAACAGAAAATTACGTGCTCACCTTTTATATAGCTCTTTTACAAAGAATTCGCATACATTAGGGCCTATTGTACAAATATATGAGGAATTAACATTTCCTTCTCTGCTTATTTATCGAACTATTCAGTGATTCAAATTTGTTTAAATGTCTAGTAAATACAAAATAGTTGGAAAGTCGAGCACTCAAAATTTTTATTGTAAATGTTTCTGAGAGAGAAGTTAAATTCATTGAGTATAAGTTCTCTTTTGCGCGATAATTAAGCCATTTGTGGGAACTCTGCTCGGACTCCGGATATATATATCTGGAGCATAAAAGATGGCGTCCAGATGGAGAGTGTTATAATTTTACCGTCATCTTTCTTAGCATCTGCATCTCGATTCATTTATTTAAATTGGACCTCGTTGATGCTCGAGATGGTCCCACGGTAGTCAAGTAACACAGACAACGTGTCTCCTTAACTGAGTAGAATAAACCTGAATGAATGAAAGATTGTGACCTTTTTTGCGGACCACCGTATAAAGGAAAATAATGCACGATAGAAATATTTCTCTGAATTTCGATAAAGATAGAAATATTAAAATCCATTATGAAAAGTAAATTATAAATGATCAAATATTAAGACAGGTCGCACATTCAAATATCTAACACGGTGAAAAAGAGCAAGAAATTTGTGAGGAACGCATTTTTAATTTTTCTTCTGAATGTAAGCAAATATTTCTTTTGAAATTTAAGTATTCGTGCAAAATTACTAGTCAGTGTAAATTGAGTTATCATAAAGACTTTTTTTTTGGTTTATTATTTTTATTATATGTATGTGTGTTTGTATGTATTTTTCTAATGTGGAAATCTTTGTAGCAACATTTTTCAATAATGACGAGTAGAATCCTTATAAAAAAAAAAAAAAAGAGAAAGAAATAAAAAGGCAAGAGAAGAAAATAAAAGGAAAGAAATGTTCTATAACTTAATGGTTGAGGGGGGCCCCATCTTTATGAATCAATCTCAAAAACTATGCAGTTAATTCCATGTAATTTGCAAATATTCGTTCCAAATTTCAAGCCAACTGGATGATTTTGTATATTATTATTGCAGTACATGTTGGCACCAAAAATTTTTTTAATTTCAACTAGAGGCAGGCCGGAAAAATAAAGACGAATTTTCAAGCGGGTCGAGCTGGCAAAATAAAGACGAATTTTCAAATAAACCATGCTGGTAAAAACCTAACGAACAATGTATTTCGAAGTCCGCAAAGGGAAATCTGATTCTTTCCACGAAAATACAAATTAAAATTGTAAATAATGTAAAACCTTGTAATATTGTAAATAATGTAAAACCTTAGTAAATTGGAAAGTTACAGAAATATTTCTTGCAATTATAGTGTAAATCTTACGACTTCATTCACATATAATTTATTTTTGCTCTATCTTTTAAGAATTAAGCTTCTTTGTTGATAAATTCGTGTTGAAGCAACGGTAAATCTTGCTGTAGATAAATGTTATTAATGAAGGAAAACAAAACAAAATCTTGTTATATTGTAAAAAATTTCAAGCATGTACATTGCCAGAAAATATCAGTATACTACGACAAAATATAAGTTGACAGAAAATTTCAGTAACAGAAAATATTTGTAGATATAACACCATACATAGATCACATTGATCATCCATAGATCACACTGTAAAAAAATAACCCGCATTATCTAAAATTCTCCAGACAGGATCGTATGGCCGCTGTTCTGCGCTCAAAGCTGGTAGATGGTAAGTGCTGGATTCTATCCCACGTCGTGTTTATCGACCTAGACGTTCGGAGTTTTCCGTAATTTTCTCCGAAACTCGAGTAAATACGGGATAAGAACCCTTAGAAAGGCCCCCACGGAGGTTATTTCACTTATAGGCTTGGGACCCTAGTGTAGTCAACCGGCTTTAAGATACATAATCAACCAACAAACCAGACAGGATCGAGGTTTAAAATACGTGTCAACATATACTGGTAAATGTCTGAAGCAAAAAAATTCGAGTGCAGCGTTTTTTCTTAATCTGTTCAATTTTCATCTTATTATGTTTAATTTAAGAGCAAAAATCTTAAAATATTTATTTTTTTGTCCTTAAGAGGAGACAATACCTAGTCCCGCGGACAGCCGTGGCCAATGTTATTCTATGGGAAAATTTATTGCGACATTTACACATTACCTAATGTATATTTTTTAATTCTGTTTTCGCCGTCAGAAAATTCATAACCGTTAAATGAGTACTCATTTTTGAAAAATTCATTTTTTTTTTTTTTTTAATTTTTACATTTTAATTTTGAGTTAAAAAATGCGATTTTTCACAAAATGCATTTTTCTCATTTTCTAGTCGCAAAATGGAATACTAAAATTTTAAAAAAATCAATTTTTGGAAAACAAGTACTAATTTAACGCTTATGAATTTTCTAAATGTGAAAGCAGGATTGAAAAATATACATTAGGTAATGAGTAATTATGTAATAAAATTTTCCCATAGAATAACATGGGCCAAGGCTGCCGGTGAGATTAGGTATTGTCCGCTCTTAAGTGTAGAATAAGCCCTTCCAAATATTTTGTTATAATTATATGTACCCTTTTAGCACGATATTTAAAAATGATTAAAAGTAATTACCATCTGTTGAAGTAGTTTAGGAATGTATCATTTTATAAATTTAAAATTTACCTAATTTCAGTTAGTACCTATTATTATTTAAAATAATTTCAAGCATATTTTAACAGCGGGAGTTATTTAATATAATTATGTGTGCATCTGTGTTTATTTTCATTTTGTCCTACAAATTTTCTGAAATTAAGAAAAATATGATTACATTATGTCGATAATGTACACATATCATTTCAAAAATTTGAAGTTTAAACCAGTTGCATAAATACATGCCACAGCAATAATTAGTACCTCTAAGCAGTTATTTTAAATAATGTTTTTTTAAACCAGATTATTGAAGAAAAAAATTGCATATGTTTAAAAAAAAAATGTTTTCTAATAAATAAAATAAATGTTGGTCATTACAATCCTTTTTATAATTTGCAAAACAGAGCTAGAAACAATTAAAAAAGAAAAAAAAAAAAAAAAAAAAAACCTTTTACGAAAGTAATTAAACGTTGCGTTTTAACATCGTTTTTCATTTTTATAAAAAGAAAAATTATTTAAACTAGTTAATTAGTTTTGTTTCTATGGGGGAAAAATACTTTTTATTTCTATTTTTTAAACAGCAAATTTCAATTTTAATTATTTGAATGTAACTACCTAATAAGGAGCAAATATGTTTATTGAATTTTTCCATTTTCTGTCAGAAGATGTTGCGGACATTTAAAGAAAGTTTACTGCGATTTGTCAAAAATTAAAGCAAATTCGGATTACATATTTTCTCTAATAAGCTGCATAGAGTTTGAAATGTGTGACAGCTTAATACCAGTAAATGTCTAAAAGAAAAGGAAAAAAAAAAAAAAAAAAAAAGAAAGAAAGAAAGAAAGAAAGAAAGAAAAATGAGCACATCGTTTGTTTCTAATTTGCTGAATTTCCACCTCATTATGTTTCAGAGCGTATTTTTTTTTTTTTTTTCTTGTCCTTAAGTACATAAGTACTTTCGAATAAATTTTTAAAAATGAAAGTTCTCATGTTTGCTTTAGAATTATTCTGTAAATATTCCTCTTGTACAATATTTAAAAAGAATTATGAATAGTTAACAATTATTAAAGTATTTTTGAAGTATATTAGTTTAAAAAATTTTGAAATTTATTTAAATTTAGTTATTATAGTTAAGTATAGTCTCAAGTAGCTTTAATAGTGTCAGTATTATTATTGTTATTAATATTGTATAATTGTGAGTGTGTGTTTGCTTTCATTATCTTCTACGACTTTTCTTCAATTAAACAAAATAAGATTACGTTATGTCTTTAGAGCATATCATTTCATAAGTTTGAAAATGATATTAGTTAAAGGAACAACACATAACACCAATAATTATTGTCTCTAAGCAGTTGTTATATAGAGAGTAATTTAAATATTTTTTAAATGAATTATTGAATAAAATGTTGCTTATACACTATCTACCAATAATTATTTTAACATTTTCGAATTTAGACGTTTTGCCAAATACCTAGGAAAGTTCTTTGGGAATCATCTTGAAACTTTGGTAGTGTAAAGAACATGTTATACCTCATATATATTTCAGCAAAAGTTGTGTCCTGAAGAGAAAAAGAGACCAGTAAAAAATTAAACAAAAGTCAAAATGCTTTGTGGATCACCCTATAAAAAGTACCGCTTGAAATGCGTTTGACCGTAGTATCTGATTATGAAGATTTTTCACATTATTTGTATAATTTTTTATGAGTCTACCACATATATTCATGGAGATATAACGGTTTTATTTTTAAAAAATTGCAAAAAAAATTTCACTTTTTTTTTTTTTTTTTTTTTTTTTTTTTTTTTTTAATTATGACACATAGGGTATTTATTAGACCCAGTGCAAAGACAGTTTTTAGAAAATTTGGCATACAGCATATTACAATCAGAATGCAAAAATGTTCAATACCTTACAAAACATGAGCATTTTTATTAAATAATTTTTAACTACGCATGCGCTAGCTTAAAAAAGAAAAAAGAAAGAAAGAAAGAAAGCGAAATCATTTGCATAATTTAATAGCCAAAACTATTGAGCAACTTATATGAAAACTCCAAACAAATATCGTGTAAATTCAAAAAGTTATGAGAGATAGAATGAACAGAATTTCAGTTCTCCCAAAATAAAAGCTAAACTAGGTTTTACTCACATTTTTATTTTGATTCAGTCAATGCCCAGCGGTAATACAGTGTTCTCTGATTATAAATTAATATTGATACCCCCCCCCCATCATCTTCCTTTGTTATAGAAGAACTGAAATTCTGTTCATTCTATCTCTCATAACTTTTTGAATTTACACGATATTTATTTGGGGTTTTCATATAAGTTGCTCAATACTTTTAATTTAACTATTAAATTATACAAATGAATTTTTTTTAAGCTAGCGCATGGATAATTAAAAATTATTTAATAAAAATGCTCATAGTTTGAAAGATATTTAACATTTTTGCTTTCTGATTGCAGTTTGATGTATTTAATGTAGTATGTCAAATAACCTAAAAATTGCTTTTCACTAGATTTAATACTCTACGTGTTATAATTTAAAAAGTAGATTTTTTTTTTATTAAAAAAATATATATATATATATCTGCATGAATATATGTAGTAGCTCCATGAAAATTTGTACGGATAATGAGGAAAATCCTCGTAATCACATGCTACAGTCAAAACGCATTTAAAGCATTACTTTTTACAGGCTGGTCCAAAACATTTTGACTTTTGTTTTATTTTTTACTGGTCTCCTTTTCCTCTTCAGGACACAACTTTTACTGAAATACATATGAGGTATAACATGCTCTTTGCACTAACAAAGTTTTAAAATGATTCCTACAGAACTTTTTCTAGATATTTGGCAAATCGTCTAGATTCGAAAGTGTCCAGATACTTATTGGTGCATAGTGCATTTTTCTTTTTTAAAGAAAAAAGTTAACAAAAAAAAAAAAAAAAAAAAAAAAAAATGCTTTGTTTATCTCATACATAGATATTGGTCATTATGATCCTTTTTATAATTTTTAATACAGAATAAAAAAAAGAAATCTAAAATGAAATCTAAAAAATTTTTCAAAAAATAATTTCACATTCTATTTTACTTTCGTTTCCTTAAAAGACAAGATTATTTGAACCAACTAATTTATTTTGTTTGTATGCAAAAAATATTATAGTTTAATGCTCTTTTTAAACATCGATTTTTTAAATTTTAATATCGTAAATGTTACTGGTTAATGAGGCAAATATATCTATTGAAATTTTCCATTTCCTGTTTAAAGATTTTGAGAAAATGAAAGATTCAGCCGATTTGTTAAATTTTAAAACAAATTCATATTGCATATTTTTCTATAATAAGCTGCATAAAGTTTGTAATGTGTGACAGCTTAATACCAGTAAATGTCTAAAGAAAAATTGAGTGAATTTCCAATTTGTTGAATTTCCCTCTAATTAAGCTTATTTTAAGAGCTTTTTCATGTACATTATTTTTTTTCTCATCGTACATAATAAGCACTTTCGAATGATTTTAAATAAAAGTTCTCAAATTTGCTTTAGAATTTTTCTGTAAGTGTTCATTTCGTATAAAATATTTAAAAATAATTAAAAGTAATTAGCATTTGTTGAAGTTTTATTTATTTATTTATTTTTTAATATATCGTTAAAAAAAACTTAATTTATTTAATTCCAGTTATTATCTTTATTAACATTAATCTAAACTAGTTTTTAATAGCGCTTTTTTCTTTTTTTTTTTTTTTTTACATTATAAATTTGAGTGTGCTCGTTTTCATTCATTCCTATACACATTTTCTTTAATTAAACAAAATAAGGTTACATTATGTCGTTAGTATTTTGTGTGCAATTTTGTGCTTATGTCTTTCGTTCGTTATCTTTTACAAATTTTGTTTTATCTAACAAAACAATATTATTTCAGCTTGCTAGTGCAAGGAACTTGGCACCTTTGACTTGGCACCACTGAAAGTTTCATATAAAAGCTCATACTTCAATTTAGTATTTATAACTTGAACTATATTAGGTTTGTTCAATAGATTATGTATTGAGGTAACAATTCTTACGGTTTTTGATATATTTTTTATATATTTGAAATGTTTAAATTGAGTTTTCTCACTTTGCAATTTTTCATGATCTTCAAAACGCCAAAACTTCTACATATATGCAAGAAAAACCTTCATATTTATTTTGGGTGTTTAACAGAACTTTCTTAAAAGAATTGGAGATGAATTTTGCAATATACTTAAAAGAAAAAATATTAAACATAATATATATATATTATATTGACATGCGTTTTTAATACCCCTTACCCCCTCCCCCCGCCCGCAAAATAAATAAATAAATAAACTAATAAAAATATTTCAAAATCCATCCATAATTCTTTTAAGTAGGTTCTATTATTAATATTTATATATATACATACATAAAGAAAAAAAAAGTATTTTCTTTAATATCTGTAGAAGTTTTAGCATTTTGAAGATCATGAATTCATGAAAATATGCAAACTGAGGAATTTAAAGATTTCAAACCTGTAAGAAATATATATAAAACCATAAGAATTGTTGCCTCCTGAATATACGTTTTATGGAACAAACCTGATATAGTTCAATTTTTAAATATTAAATGGAAGTATAAATTTTTATATGAAATCTTCATAAATATCAAGTCAGAGGTGTTAAGTCCCTTTAATATTAGTTACTAAAATTGTAATGATTTTTCTCAAATAGTTATTAGTATAGGTTTAATATTTTTTATGCAATTATATGCGCATGTGTAACATACATTAACTCCCACAAATTTTTTCTTTTTACTTTCCGAACATACATATGTAAGGAAATTATTGTAGTTATCATTTGAAAAATTCGACTTTGAGATTTTCGTGTTTCTATACGTTTTGAGGTCCCTTAGTTCATTTTGACTCTTTTTACGATGATGTATGTATATATGTATATATGTATGTATGTATGTGAGTAAACACGATAGCGCCTAAACGCTTTGTTCAAATAAGCTGAAATTTGGTACGTATGCTGTATGTCACCATAGCACGTACCTTATTGATTTTGGTGAATTTAGCACTTATTATTATTATTATTATTATTTTTTTTTTTTACAGGGACACACACAAAAAAAAAAAAAAAAAAAAAAAAAATTCTTTATCATAATGGCCTATGGGACCAAATTTTTCAAAGTGCGATAGCGTCTAAACGTCTTATTTTAAATTAGCGAAATAAATTATGTTATCTTGATAGTTACCTTGACTTTAAGAAATGTGAATTTTTTTTTTAAATATTAGTTATTATTATTATCATCATCACTTAAGTAGATTTTATTTTAATAGTTTTAGTATTTTGCATGCAATTATGCGCGTATGCGTAACTTTCATTATCTTTACTATTATTATTATTATTATTCAATAATTTACCGACATTTAAGTAATTACGATTGTTCATTGAATTTCGTTACGTGAAATAATTAAGTTCGTACAATATGTATTTAATGTATTTTGAGGCTGGTTATCAGTGAACGTCAATGTCAACCATATCGCATGTTAACCTATGGAGAAAATAATCCCTATTATTATTCATTAAGTAGTGCATATTTTTAAATTTCAATTTACATTCAGGAAAAATCCTGACCGTTAATTTATGTCTAGTTTTTCAAAAGTTGATATTTTAATTTTTTAAATTTCATTTTGAAGCTGTAAAATGCGAAAATTCACAGTGAAATTTTGAATTTTACGACTTAAAAATAAATTTTTAAAACTTAAAAAAAAAAAAAAAAAAAAAAAAAAATCTATTTTTGGAAAACTAGACTTACTGCCATGACTAGACTAGAGCGCCATGAATTTTCTGAACGTGAATAGGAAATTTAAGAATACGCATTATTTAATTAATAAAAATAGTTTTTTTCCCCCTCTATAGGATAACATAGGATTTAAATGACCTTCACATTCAAAAATTTCATAATCGTTACATTAGAACTCATTTTCCAAAAATTCATTTTTTTTAGTTTAAAATGCGAATTTTTACTAAGTGCATTTTTTTTTTTCATTTTTTAGCCGTAAAATGAAATAAAAAAGCAATTTAAAAAAGCAATTTTTGGAAAATACGTAATAATGTAACGATTGTGAATTTTCAGAATGTGAAAATACAATTTCAAAAAATACATTAAGTAATGAGTAATTATGGAAACAAATTTTCCTATAGAATAACATGGGCCACGGCTGTCGGCGAGAATAGGTATTGTCTGCCCTTAAGCTAAATTATAATACTTGCATAAAACTAGATCCATGTGTTCTGATAGTTATTGTATAATTAAACTTTTTGCATATAAAGCGGATGCTGCAAAAAATAAGCTGGACAGTCACTGAATTACTATTTTCCTAAATTGCTTGTGATAAATATTTCATTTACATTGAAAATTGTCAGTAACTTATCTTTAACTTTCTTTCGATCCATAACTATCGATAATTTTTGATGCACACGAGTGAATATGTCATACCTTTCGCAAAAGGCAATTAAGTTTCCATCTAATCAGTTATTTATTATTCCATCTCAACTTTTCGATTATTTAACTAAAAAACGTGTGAGTCCCGAGTGTTAGTAATCAGTTTCAAACGTTCCGCAAGAAAAATCTTCGCCATCCTGTTTCCCATTTTAAACCATTTAAGCGGTTTTTTGAAATCACTGAATCAAAACTTTCACAAGAGGTGGTAAGATAGTCTTCTTTCTGTCAGAAAATATTCGTAAGCTACAGAAAAAATACGTTGACAGAAATTTTCTGCAACAGGACAATACAGAAAATATTAGTAGCTAGGTGTTTTGCATAAGGAAAATTTGGTATTAACCCTTTATCTACTGCATTATGATACAGACAAAAATTGTGTTTGAAACATATATTTTTAGTTAGTAAAATGCATTATTTAAAGATATATATGCTAAAAATTATGCATATCACATATCACCTCATCATAATAATTAATGAGAATTTTGTGACTTACTTACTACTTTACGGTCGTACTTTAGTGTACCACTGGTACATAGAGGTCGAAAAAATTATTTCGACATGAAAAAAGTGTAGAGAAATATTTACTCTTTATGGTCCTCATATTTTTTCCAAGATTAGTGGAATATTCTTGAAATAATATAGGAATTATTTATAACACACATGAAAATCGTGAAAAATATCAAGCAAAAACAGTAAGAGCACTCCATAAAATCCTTTATGGAATAAAAATGGCTATATGTATCGTCTAATGCTTTGTAGTGGGATTAAAGGGAAGTGCATCTGTTCCCTTCTTATAAATATCTTTGACATTTCTTCTATAAATTCGATTTTATACTCTTTTTAAAGTAATAGTACTTTAAAGTACCGTCAGTAGATAAAGGGTTAAAGAAGGCACATTAACGAAACACCTGTCTACTAATATTTTCTGTATTGTTCTATTACAGAAAATTTCTGTCAACGTATTTTTTCTATATAGCTTATGAACATTTTCTGTCATTACAGAAAATTTCTGGAAGCAAACAGGACTTTTTTTACAATGAATATCTTAGGAATTTCGATATGTTGAATTCAAATTTCTGTAGTAGATTAATCCTCATGGACAATAGCTAGAATATTCTGCAACGTTGAATTTTTTAGTTTTGCATTTAAAAAAAAGAAAGGTATCATATTTGAGTTTTTAAGTATAATCCCTTAGCAGTTTAATGTGAAAAACAATTTAACAGTATTTTCCCCCCTTAATATAACCATTACAAAGTAATTTTTTCAAAGGTTTAATGCTCTTCTGAAGCTTTTACAATATTCTGCATTGTTAGCTTTGCCTAATTTTCAAAAATGTCATCATAGCTAAAAATTTGTGCTTTTTTCAAAACTGACTTTCAAAATACGTGATTATCTTATCGAAAATTAACAAAAAATTTTCTTTCTTTCTTTTCTTTTCTATTCTTTTTTTTTTCTTCTTTTTATTTTTAAGTGTGTGTGATCTAAAATGTATCAAATTTTCTGAAATGAGTTATCACTTTGCTTCTATTAATTTATCTATATATTAATTTGAAACATGTTTTTGTCTGTCTCCACTATATTGAGAGAACGGCTAGGTGTAAAAATTCGGTTGAGGTGTCTAAAGAAAGGTCTTGGTCTGTAGATGTGCTATGAAAAGAGAAAAATAAAAAAAAGTCGAATGGTTTCCCCCCGGAGGAAACGGGTGGGAAACCGTTTCCCACCCGTTTGGGTTAAAAATGAATGACGTCATTTTCGGAAATGCAACAATACAGCGAGTTTATCTGAATTTTTATTGCCTTATAAAAACAAAGTTCACGTGTTATCATTTTATTTTTTAATTATTGATCCTTTTTTACAGTGTGGCAACATGAAAAAATCTATATATTAATTTGAAACATGTTTTTGTCTGTCTCCACTATATTGAGAGAACTACTTGGTGTAAAAATTTGGTTGAGGTGTCTAAAAAAAGGTCTTGGTCTGTAGATGTGCTATGAGAAGCGAAAAGCAAAAAAAGTCGAGGGGGGTAAACGGGTGGGAAACTCGGGTTAAAAACACGTTTACGAGCTTAACTCAGCTTCAAATTACTTCAAGGGGAAGAAATTGTACATATGGGGACTAGAGTCGAATACTAAAAAATCAATATCTGCAAATTTGGAATTTTCGATTTTAAAGGGGGAAAAAAGGGGGAAAGTAGATTTCGAGGGGAGGGGAAAGGGGGGAAATTAGTTTGAGAGGGAAATCCGTTCTAGACCCACACATGTAGCACCTCATTTTAAAGGTCTTGAAATTTCATGTCGTTTGGAGATGTTTGTATACAGTATAGTCCAACCCCTGGTGGTGAAAAATAGAACTAAGTGATTTTGCTCTAGACCCTATCATGTTACATCTTATTTTAAAGGTCTTGGTATTTCCTGACCGTTGGTGATGTTCGTACAGAACACAGTGCGCCCCCTGGCGGTGGAAAGTGCAACTAAAGGATTTGGCAGTTGACAAAACCATGTGACACCTTATTTAAAAGGTCTTGGAAATCCAAGGCGATTGGTGATAGAGGTCTTGAAATTTCATGTTGATTGGGGATGTTTGTATATAATATAGTGCACCACCTGGTGGTGAAAAATGGAACTAAGTGATTTTGTAGTAGAGCCTATCATGTTATATCTTATTTTAATGGTCTTGGTATTTCCTCACCGTTGGTGATGTTCGTACAGAACAAACTGCGCCCCCTTGCGGTGGAAAGTGCAACTAAAGATTTTGCAGTTGACACCCCCATGTGACACCTTATTTGAAAGGTCTTGGAAATTCAAGGTGATTGGGGATGTTTGTATACAATATAGTGCGTCCCCTGGTGGTGAAAAATGGAACTAGGTGATTCTGTACTAGACCCTATCATGTTATATCTTATTTTAATGGTCTTGGTATTTCCTCACCGTTGGTGATGTTCGTGCAGAACAAACTGCGCCCCCTTGCGGTGGAAAGTGCAACTAAAGGATTTTGCAGTTGATACCACCATGTGACACCTTATTTGAAAGGTCTTGGAAATTCAAGGTGATTGGTGATGTTCGTATACAACATACTGCGCTCCCTGTTGGAGGAAAGTGGATTTTGCAGTGCTTGCGTAGCATGACTGCTATACGGTGTCGCAGCCGCAGGCAGCGGTAACACGAGTCAGAGGTTCGTTCGGTTCAAGGTTAATTTTTGAGAATATTTTTATGTTAATAGCGACCTGCATATACGTGCTCCGAGTTCCGTTCCGTTTGAAGTATTTTTTTTTTTTTGTTACAGATTATTATTATTATTATTATTATTATTATTATTTGTGATGTTTTCATTTAAAATCAAACAAAATCGAGTTAAAGATATAAAACCATACATATTTAAGGTGCATTTAAGGTTATTATCATGGGCCGGCCAACACCGGGCGGGTTCTTTCGGTTGCAGGTTAATTTTTGGGAATTTTTTTTATGTTATTAGCGGCTCACGTATGTGCTGCCGCAGACACCGGTGTCACAAGACTGAGTTTCGTTCGGTTCGAGGTAATTTTTTTGTTACAGCTGATTATTTTTTTCGCGATGCCTTTATTTAAAAATAGAAATTCAAACAAAATCGAGTTAAAGATATAAAATCATACAAATTTAAGGTTCAATTCAGGTTATTATCATGGGTCCGGGCAACGCCGGGCGGGCCAGCTAACATGTAGCCTTAGTATTAAAAGAAACAGAAAATAAAAGATAACAACTGTTTTATTTGGAGTCAGTTTGACGTCACATTGACAGTACTTTGTAGAAAGTGATGTCATATATAGTATTTCAATTTATAACCATTTTTCCGAATTTCTTTTTTTTTTAAAGTGAAATGTTGTAAATTATATTAGATGTTTTAACTTGAAATACATTTAAATAATGATACGACGATTTTTGAAACATTACGGTCAATAAAGTGACCGTCGAAGTCGACGGGTTCCAGCTAGTTTATGTTTATTTACGAAATAGGCAATTTTGACGGAGTCAATTACTGAAATTTTTGTTTATGACATTCACTGGATAAAAAGAACAAAAAAAAAAAAAAAAAAAAAAAAAATAGTGGCGAGTTTTATTTATTAATAGGACAGGTCTTACAATTTTTTCAAACAATTTTTACTTACGCAATTGTGATGGTCATTTTAATTTATCGCCAAAATGACAAAAATTTTAAAAGTCGCCAAGAGGCTCCTATGCTAAAGCTATGACATAGAATTTTTTAAGTAATGAATATAATAACCAATGCTAGGGAATGAAACACAGTTACTGCATGCCTTTACATGGAAGAATGAATTAAAATAAATCCTGTCGTACTGAATTATAACTATTTTATTTTATGCAGAATTTTATATATGTTACTTTGAAAACAAAAATAGACTTACAAGGAAACATTCAAAAGGTGCCATCTTCAAAAAGTATTAATATATATATATATATATATATATGATTCTACTCTCTTCATAAAACACCAGAAAATTAAAAAAATATCGGCTGAAATTAATTACAGCGACCACAAAAAATTATCAAAATTAAGCATATTTGGCGATTTCATACTGCTAGGTGATTGAACAGCGGTACAGCCCCCGGCTCACCGCTCGAAGAGCGGTGTTGAGCTAAAACTGCTAGGTGATTGATTTTGAGTACTTGGCGATAAAGCAAAATACGGTCCTGTGCGTACACGGCAATCTCGGTGCTAGCAAAAATATCGCCTAACAGCGCTAAATCGCCAAATATGCTTAATTTTGATAATTTTTTGTGGTCGCTGTAATTAATTTCAGCCGATAATTTTTTCATTTTCTGATGTTTTATGAAGAGTATAACCACACACATATATATATTATACTTTTTGAAGATGGCACCTTTTGAATGTTTCCTTGTTAGGATTTTTATTTATTTATTTTTCGATTGGTTACCACGTGACGAGTGGATATTTTCAAGTCTAGATTCAGTATTTCTGGATGCAGCATAGAAGATTTTAAATTTTATATTTATAGAACGTGCATTAGAAAGAATGATAATTTTAAACGATAAATATTACCCAACTAATAAAAAACATTCTGAAGATAAACTTCTTTAATTATTCTATAATTTAGCTATTTGTTATATTGCGTTCGCCTACTCGATTGATATCTTAGACTGGATAATTTTAACAGCAAAACTAAAAGTTAAACTACTAGTTAACAGACATAGAATATAAATTACTGTTCGTCGTTAATCTTTATATATAAACTTCATCTCTTAAATACTATTTTTGGAACGTTCGACTGATTAGTTCGACGCGATTTGCATTTTGATGAGGTGTTCGTTATATACGTCTTCTGTCTATTCCAAATAGCACTGATTAATTATTAGATATTCGTATTCGATTCTAGCTATTTGAATTTTTCATTTTTGTATCTTAGATTATCTTTTATTTACCTTTCAGTGCATTTAACTAGACAGGTTTGTAAAAAAAGTAATAATTCGATGTCAGGTTAATTTACATTTTTACTCATTTTGAACCTCCTTGAGGAGAGTTATATTTATTTCAAACCCTTATCATGATAATTGCATCGAATTATAAAATTATGTTTTGGGGGGGTCTACAACTTAGTTTGTAATTACAGAAAAATGCTCCGACAAACTGGCGTTGAAAGGTAATAAGTAAAAAACTTCGGGGAAAAAAAAAAAAAAAAAAAGAACTACAAAAAAACTCCCAAGACTTGTTTCTTATGGAAATAATAGCATAACCCTTTATCAGGCGGGAAAATAGGCAGGAATACAGCATGAAAGCGGCAACGCAAGTTATGAGTATTTGCAGTTTATAGTGTCTTCGTAACTTTTTTTTTTTTTTTTTTTTTTGTAAGACAACTCTTTAATTTACAAAAAAAAAAAAAAAAAAAAAAAAAAAAAAAAAAACATTATTAAAAGCAATGCAGTAGATCCTTCACCTGATGAATAAAGTTAGGTACGAAATAAAGCAGCAACACGCTAAGCCTATAAAGAAAAGAAAAAGCAAGATAAAATAAAATAACTTCCTTAAAAATACTATACTGGTGTAACATAATTAAAAACTTTAAAAATGCATAAATAAAACAAAGATAATTAATATAATAACTGCTGCTAAGGAATGGACACCGTTTCATATTATAATGTGAATAATCTGTCTGTCTGTGTATTTTTCTCTTTCCCTCTTTTTAAGGACTTTTTGTAAACTTAAATAATAAATAACTTTTATTTTACATTTAAAGTAATTAAAAAAAAATATCTTAAATAAAATTTAATTTAATGCCAGGGATTTATTTCTTACTCATATTTTTCATTTTTTTACGTATTTGTAAATTGTTAGATTCTGTAATAAAGCATTTCGTATTAAGCAAAAGTCAAAGTGATCTTCCGCAAATATGATGACACTATTTTACTGTCTGAAAAAAATACACTGTAAAAAAAAAAAAAAAAAAAAAAAGATACCTTTTACAGCAAAATGTGCTGGCAATTTTTGTGCCAGCGCATTTTGCTGTTAAATAAGGCAATTTACCGGAATCATCTGTAAAGAGAGACTCTCTTACAGTTGTTGTTTGTGCTATAAATTATCTCTTTCTAACAGCAGAATGTGCTGACACCAATATTGCCAGCACATTTTGCTGTAAAAAGTACTTTTTTTTTTTTTTACAGTGTAAGCCAAAAGTCCTAATATGCATTAAAATAAATAAATAAATAAACTTAGATCTATATATTAATAGGCAAGCATAAAATTTGTAGTCCCTTTTTAACATATTAATTATGGGAGTAGAAGGTTGAAAATAGTATCATTCGAAAACTATGGTTAGGCAGATGCTGCGAATACAAAAATTATTTTCTTACGATGTCAAGGAGGTATTTAAAAATACATTTATTTTTTATGCATTTTCCCCCATTTTTCCCTTTTATACACGTATTCCTTTACTTTAAAAAATACCTAAAAGTAGAAAGTTGTTAAATCTGGCAATTTCATAAAGCTCAAATAAAACCATAGGCACAGTAATAATGTAGCATCACTATACGCAAGCGAAGTGATGACGTCAATTAACTGAAATTGACTACTTATTATTTTTAAAGTGCACTTATTGCTAGCTTTTGCGGGTATAAGGAGCAAGTAGAAGATACGGAAAAGCTTTTGATATCCGGTTTTCGATGAATTTTTCACGTTTTGAGATTTCCTTGCATTTTAATTAACTGAAATTGACTACTTATACTTTTATTATTCTTTCCTCTGCATATACAAGTAGAAAATATAAGATTCAGAAAAATTTTAGATTTTCGGTTGAGCCAATCGAATTAATTTAACAGAATTTGATATTTGGTTAGACATTGGTTTGACATGGTACCGATAAGCTTTTTGGCTGTATCACCGAACAAGAAAGTTTTCACGTTGCGATTTTCTCTCATTTCAGGAAAGGCTAACATCTACAGAGAGAAATATGTAGTTATATTAAGTAAAACTCTGCTCATTCAGTTAGAGAGTGCATATCGGCAAACAATTGCCGTAGCTGTGTTGCAATTTAATTCCGTTTAGGACAAGGCAATAACTTTGCTTTGCCTTGCTTTGCAAAAAAATTGTCGAGTTTCGGCCACTGGGCGATACTAGTATAAGTAAATATATGTACAATGACGAGGAAGAGATATAGTGATATGTGTCCTTTTCAAGTACCAAAGAAGAAAGATCATAAATAAGAGTTTTTTTCAATAAATTTTCGAAGATTTAAGCTTTATGGAAATCCAAATGAAATAAGAGAAAATATTTTTGTAATAAAATAATTACTATTAATTTTACCTTAAACATACAACAATAATTTAGCATCTTTATGCGTATAAGAGAGAGAAAGAGAAAATTATAATAGGGTGTTTGAATATTTTTCTCCATATAGTATGTTGTTTAATTTAGCACAGTTGCACTTCAAATAATTTTAGCCAATAGATCATAAATATAAAGAATTTTCATAGTGTCCCTGTAAAAATTTATAAATGCTAGATTCACCAAAACTTATTCAGCTCAGTTTAGATGTTGTCACACTTTAAATTACTTAAGCCCATAAGCCATAATGATAAAGAATTTTTTCATTGCGCGCCTGTAAAAAAAACCACAAATGTTAGATTCTCCAAAATTCATACATTTCATGTTATGGTGATCTATAATATGTATATAAATTTTCAGTTCGTTCGAAAGTGACGTTTTGACAATATCGCACATTAAATAATTTGAGCCCATAAGCTATAATGATAAAGAATATTCCTTTGTGTCCCTGTAAAAACCTATAAGTGCTAATTTCACCAAAATCTATACAGTTCGCTCGACGGTAACCTATAACATGTATATGAATTTCCAGTTCAATTGAATAAGGCTTTTAGACGCTATCGCAATTTAAATAATTTGAATCGATAGACCATAATGATAAAGAATTTTTCTTTGTGTCCCTGTTGAAAAACTGTAAGTGCTAGATTCACCAAAATGAATAGAGTTCGTGCTTACAGTAGTCTACAACGTATGTACCAGCTTTCTGCTCATTCTAACACACATACATACACCACCGTAAAAATAGCAAAAATGAAATCAGGGGACCTCAAAACGTATAGATATACCTAAATCTCATAGTAGAATTTTTGTCATGATTACAATACTCTTTTACGTAGTATATCCGGAAAGTAAAAAGTAGAACAAATTAAGATCATAAAAATATGTCTTATATGCTTACAGATGTGAATTGTGAACAGTGCATGTAGTATATTATAAAGAAGTTTTTAATATTTTTCTTTTAAATATAGTAACTCTTTTTCTTAACAATTTCCAACAAGGTTGAAAAGTGTTTATGACTTCGGTTTGTCTGTCTGTCGGTCTATCCGTCTGTCTGTCCGTCCGTCTGTCTGTCCGCGCTCCAACGCCCGTAAATATTTATGGAATTTCTTGAAACTGATGTATGTTATTCAAGTTCACTGTCGGACGTTCCCTATTGAAAATGGAGTTTATACCTCTACTGGTTTGTGTACTGAGACACCCGAAAGTATTTCAAAGCATTGTTTTCTATGAGAGGTATTTCTATAAACCATATTTTCATACCTTTACTGTAGACATATCTGAATAAAATTGAAATATGTTATTCAAGTTCACTATTGGATGTTTCTTGTATAAAATAGAGGAAATACCACCATCAGTTTATGTACAGGGACACTCAAAAGTATTTCAAAGCATGGCGTTCTGTGAGAGATAGTTCTATAAATCAAATTTTAATAACTTTACTTTCCACGAAGTTTTAGGAAATTGAAGTATGTTATTTATATGCACAAAAGAATGCTTTGCATAGAATATAGCATGATTAGCATTAGATTTACAGGGTGGCACAAAAATATCCATTTATATTTAGAGCTATTAATAAAAAAATGCTAGCATTGCACTTTCGTTTACATTAAGCGTTTTTAACACTTTCTAACATTTTTAAGTGTGAATATTATTTCAGTTTGTGTATCTGTCCATCTGTCTGTCTGTCTGTCTGCCCGCGCTCTAACTCACGTAAATATTTATGGAATTTCTCGAAACTGATATATTTTATTGAAGTTCACTATCGGATGTTCCATATTGAAAATGGAGTGAATATCTCTTCTGGTTTGTGTACAGGGACACCCAAAAGCATTCGAAAGCATTGTGTTCTATGAGTGTTATTTTTGTAAATATTTTCCGTATAGAATGGTCCCCATTTAAAATGACATCAATAGATCCTGTATAACTAGTTTGTTTACAGGGACCAAAAAAAAAAAAAAAAAAAAATGCGAATGCATTACGTTTTAGGACAGAACTTTTTGAAAGTTATTTTTTTAAATCTTTCTACTGTAAAAATCATAAAAATATTGAAATGTATTATTAATATTCTAAAATAATGTTTTGTGTAGAATATGATATGATTAACTTTCTGATTTACAGAGCTACACTAAAATATTCAGAGAGATCGAAAGCTGTAATTATAATCTAATGGTTGCATTTTCTTTTGCGTTAAGCCTTTTTAACACTTTCCAAAATGCAAAAGAGTAATTTTAAAATCAGTTAGTCTATCTGTATATTATTCAGTCCTTCTGTCTGTTGTGTGATAACGTAAGCAAAGAATATTAAAAGTTATTCGATACAACAATTACGTACAGTTGGAAAGTGTTACTAATCAATGAGTACTGCATGATTTTTCTTTCTTGTTTAAAATGCTTTCAGGCAGGTCAAAGAAATTATTTGGTTTTTGCGCAATGTTTGTGTTACTGCCGTAAAACAATTTTTACAGGCAAAGTTTCCCTATGTTGAAAGCTATTAATAACGCAATGAGATTGGCTCTTGGAGAAAAACTTGATGATTCTACTATCAGTAATAAAAATGAATAATAAAAGTGAATAAGCTATAAAAATGAATAAAAATGAAAAAAAAAAAAAAAAAATAGAAAAAAAAAAGACAACTGCTAAACAACTGCTAAAAAAGCATAAATTCACAATAATGGTTGTTGTAGACTTAAAAAAAAAAAAAAATAAATAAATAAATAAAATAAAGCTTTAAGCAAAATTATTCCCACTATGCATTATTAATTGGGCGAAATAATATGGTGTGAGAATCACATTACTTTCTCTTACTCCGCATTTCGATAAAAATGGTTAGATTAAGGTATAAGAAATAAGAGATTCTGTATTTGAATATTTTAATTCACTTTAAACAACAGTTAAAATTATTTTAAAAACAGTTTTATTTGGAATACATAACCTGTGAGTAAGAGGGCTACCGTTATTCCAACTCTCCAATTATTTTAACTACATTCATAAGAAAATTATTCAGAAAATTTTCATCCAAAGCCCTCTTTGAAACTTAATCGGCTCACTTTAGATAGCCTTGTATATTGACTATAAATTGTATATACGCATCACATAGTGTACTTAAGTTGAGCCAGAAAGAAAAATGTATAATACAGCTTCAAATACATTTCAAGTAATTTCCAACTACAATCTTAAAATCGGAATTTTTTTGTGTGTCCCTGTAAAAGAATACTTTTCTTCCTATATTCCATAGGAAACGTTTTGTTATATGTATAACATGTGTGTTTATTTCATATTTAGTGCAGTCTAAAGATGTAAAAATGTACCAACGATATATTTAGTCTACAGTATTCTGATTTTTTTCTAAGTCCCTATATATGAATCATTTGTTTGAATTTAATAAAACGTTTCAATTAATAGGATTTAGAATACCAAATTTGGACTTTCTGATGTGTGTTGAGTTATGTTAATATCATACACCCAGAAAGACCAATCACTAAGACTTTGATTTTCGGATTCAGATTACCTCAGATTGCATTATTATAAGAAAAACTCAGTTTAAAAAAATCCCCCTTCCCCCCCCCCCCACCCCCTCCTCCAAATAAATAAATAAATAAATAAATAAAAGGAAAAACAACCTATTTACCATACATGGGTAAGAGAAACTAAAAAAAAAAAAAAAAAAAAAAAAAAAGGGATCATAATACACCATAAAAGAGTCTACAGAAGTTTGTTTTTTTCCTTGGAAGGGGGAGGGGGAGGTATACAATTAGACGAAGATTCAGATTTATTGAACTATAAGCTAGATTTAGCTCAGAAAAAATGTAAATTGAACGCATTTGGCTCTTGAAATATTCGAAGCAGTAGCCTAAATAACTTTAAATGAAATTATCATTCATGTAAATTCACTGGGAAGCGAATTAACGGCCCTCTTCACTTACCGTCGCCGGAAGCCCGAGAAAATGTTATTCTATGGGGAAATTTTCTTTACAAATAACTTATTAACTAATACATATTTTTAAATTCTGTTTTCACATTCAGAAAATACCCAACAGTTAAATTGACGCACCTTTTTTAAAAATGTATTTTTTATTTTATTTATTTATTTATTTTTAATTTTTAATATTTTATTTTGAAATTGCAAAATGAAAAAAATTCACATATTGAAAATTCGTATTTTGCAGCTTCAAAATAAAATATAAAAAAATAAATTTTTAAAAAAGGTCCGTCAATTTAACAGCTGGGAATTTTCAGAATGTGAAAACAGAATTTAAAAATATGTATTAGTTAATAAGTTATTTGTAAAGAAAAATTTCCCATAGAATAACACTAGCTTCGGCTTCCGGCGACGGTGAGTGAAGAGGGCCCTTAAGAATATAACGATTGAACAATTAGGTGGGAATAATAAAGATAAATTTTAGCTATCAGAAAAAAAAAAAAAAAAAAAAAAAAAATTAAGTACTCTTAAAATCTGGAAATTCAAATTTTAAATATAGCACAGATTAA
Organism: Salticus scenicus; assembly: GCA_963930645.1. NCBI lineage: Eukaryota > Metazoa > Arthropoda > Arachnida > Araneae > Salticidae > Salticus > Salticus scenicus. The sequence goes on along the minus strand of OZ005656.1, from coordinate 14,081,602 downwards.
AATAAATTAGAACACGTTCCCCATTTTGTTTTAAAAATGTGAAAATAATAATTAGTCTGCCGTTAATAAATGAAGATACTCCACAGTGAATGTTGGTGTGAATCCGTGCCATTTATAAACTTCTTTCCGATAAATTTTTCTAAAAATAGTTTTTCACTGAATAAAACGCAGAAGTACTCTAATCTCATTAAGCACTAAAAAAAAACATAAATGTCGCGTTAATTTCAACGGTAAATGACTAATTTTAAATAAATATATATATCTTTTCCCAATTAACTCGAAAAGCTTCGCATCCGTATCAAATTTCACTTAGTTAATTAACATCCCATGATTAATTTTCATTTTGCAAGAGTATTTTATGACTAATTATGATAAACGAAGTGAGGAATGAATCATGAAAAAGAAATAAAAAAGATGTGATAAATATCAGGATCATAACCACCCATTAGTAAAGGATTTAACAGGTGGCCTCTTTAAAAACCATGGCTGCGCGTCTGGCGCTCTGTAATATATCAAGCACACTTCCGCTCAGATTTGCAATCGTTTTGTTGAATTATTTCTGCGATAAACGCAAAAGGCTTCAGAAAAAAGTTTTATAGTATCATCTTTATTTATACAGCTTACTGTGAAAGTTAATTAATGTATGCATTTTGCACCTATAATCCCAATTTTAAAATCAAGTTAAGACTGTTTTTAAATACAAGCTGCCTGCAGTGCAGTGAAATATACTGCTAAAGTAGTTTTAAGTTTCTTGTATTGCAAGCAAGCACCATAAATGGCAAAAATATGCAATAATTATTTCAGGTCGAAATAACTAAATCCTACTCATTCTTTTGCCTGATGAAGCTTTCTGCGTAATTATTTCGACATTAAACAATTGTTGAATGATTTTGCTATTTTATTATGTTTACATATAAAGTTCTTATTTTCTACAAACAGACTCCTTTTATGATATAATTTTTAAATGCGTGCTTGTTTTGAGTTTAAGGTCAACTGACTATGCCAGGATTCTGAGCCTGTTCGGCGTGCTCTCGCCAGGTCTCTGTAAGAGTTCCTAGCATTTATTCATATAAGTTTCACAGAAAACCACGGAAAACTCCAAAAGGCTAGGCAATTGACAACGACATGAAATCGAACCCGGCACCTCCTATCTATCAGCTGTGAAAGCAAAACCGCCCCTCTTTGCCCTATTCTTAAATGCATTTCCTCCAAATTACAGAAATTTGTAAGAAATTAAATACAAATACTTTATAGTCAAATCATGTTTTGCATTTTGATTTAGGTGAAACTAATTTTCTAAAACCAATTTCCAAATTGTCATGTTCCGCAAATTTTAGATCTAAATTGCAATTTTTTGTATATGTATTTTAAAATGCACTTTTTCTTCTTTGTTCCTAAAACTCATGAATTTTCAAGAAATATAGTTTAGTTAATTTAAAACTAATCGATGTTTTCTATTTTCCTGCAAAGGAATTGTGTGAAAATCCGGTAAAAGTGAGTGTTCGATTTTCTCAGAATTCGCGTGCAGAAGATATCGCCATCAGGTTCAATCTCTTTTAAAGATACAGTTTACCTCAAAATTAGTTTTTAAAAGAAAAGAAAAGAAAAAGAATGAATGAATGAATGTCTAACAAATATTGATTTTTGTTTTTTATGATAAATGGAAACGTGTTTATTTCTGAAAAGTTTGAATCCCATGTCAAGAAGGTATTTGAATGTAATATGAAATATCGTTGCGTAGACAAAATTACGGATGAGAGCTGGAAAATATAAAAATATGGTTAAAAAAATAATTAAAAATGTAAGGAAGGAGTACTAAATTCGAAACCATAGAGGAGGCATTATTATTATTTATTTATTTTAATACAGGAAACTTTAATGAAAATTTAAAGAATATTTAAGACTTGACCAATTAATATTTATAGAATTTACAAATATTTCGGAGTGGAATAAAGGAACAAAATACTAGACAAAAAACGGTAGTTATTATAGAACTACATCTCGAAATCAAAATTTGCATATTTTCGCCAAGTTTGGTTCGTGTGAATTAATTAGATAAGCAGAATTTTGACTAATTCTTTAATGTGGATATCGGGATAATAAGGCACTAAAGTTAAAAGGAAAGTTAAAAGGAATCAAATCATATTTTTGCAGACTCAAAAGAATTCACATTATGTTAGAGAATAATAATAAGTGATAAAAGATTTCACATCTGCTGCCTTGAAAAAGAGATGAAAAGAGAAATTTTAAAAATTTAGAAAAAGTACTTTGATTGTGTATTAATTCAAGTTATTATTCATAGATTAAATAGACAATTCGTTATATTTTAAATAGTTTTTAAGATTAAATAATTTAGTTTATATATTTATTTATTTAGAATATTTGCTTTCTTTTAGTGATAAAACATATTTTATAATATGCGATAATTTATATTATATTCCATCTATGTTTATACAATATATATTGTGTCTTTATTTACACATTTTGTCCCAATCTTTATTTACGCGATACCAATTATATCGTGAGATGTGATATACTATGGCTACTACTTATTCACAAACAAAAACTTTAAATGTTTTTTTCTCCATTTTCAAGTTTACTTCAATTTCTTTTTTTTTTTTTTTTTTTTAATGCCAAGGTCTTTTTTGTATTAGAAATAAGAAATTTAAAATTTCTTGTATACATTTTATGTCGTGTATATGATGAACCCAGGCAATTACTTTCGGTGATTTTTCAGATAGCTATATCTCGACATTTATTGGTTATAATTATAATTACAACAATCACCGTATATGTTAAAGGTAACTGCATTCTGATAAACTATATGGATTAAATCGCCTTGCAGGTTATCCAGTAGGAACTGACGTCGTTTCATAAAATGATATAGAAGAAATTTTTTTGATGGCCACAGTCTACTTTTTGTATTTTTTTATTTTTATTTATTTATTTACTTATTTTTTAAGTTTAATTCACGATACAAATCTTCGGGTAACAATTTGTTCCGCATTTGAAAACTACGTCACTATATCAGAACGAAACCCCCATTTTAAAATTTTAAACTTTTTTTTTCTACATACAGCATTGTAAAAAAAAGTTCACTTCCTGTATACCAGTGGTGTGAATTTACATTTTACAACCACCTGTTCCGCCGTAAATGAATAATAATAAAGAGCTCAAAGGGTGCAGAATGAAAATCCATTTCCCCATCCCTGCTTGATCCTATCGAAGTCAGTGGGAAAATGCTCCCTACGAAAAATTTAAACGAAAAAAAAAGAGCGTTTTAGATATAAAAAATGAAAAATCGTGATCTTTTGTGATAATTTCCCATCTAGTTCTCTGTGTTAGTATGATACTGTTGTGGAACTTCACGATTTTTGAAGCCAGTAGAGGCAATGTAGAGGTATTTTCTTTTCCTGGTCGATCAGCTATAGGTCGCTTAATAATAATAATAAAAAAAATCTTGCGAACATCTGAGAAGGATTTTGGTTTAGGTTTAATTTAACAATGCTTGGACATTCCATTTATAATTTAAGAAAATTACACTAATAATTTCGTTGAAGTGACGCTCAATTATTCATCAAAAATTGATTTACAATGCGTAGAAAAAAACTTTTTTTTAAATATATATATATTGTTTTATGATGACTTCTGCATTACCTTACAATACTATTTTTTTAACTCCATGATTTTTGACATCAGTAAAGGCAATGTAGAGGTATTTACTTTTTCTGGTAAGATAAGTTGTAGGGTGGCCTTTCCTTATTTTTAATGTTTCATTTGTGTGGACATATTAAAAATATTTTGATTTTTGTTTCTTCAAACACTACATGTGATTCTAAAAAATATACAACAATGATTTTTGTTGAAGCGATTTCGTCAGTGCACCAGGATTTGATTTACAATGTATCACGGAAATAATTTTGATTTTATTAGTATGTATATTATATTGTAAGTTCCACATTAACATGCAATGCTAATATGGAACTTCAGGCTTTTTTTTTTTTTTTTTTTCCTGGAAGGGGAATGGTCCCCCCCTTTTCCCCCCTCTAGAAATATAGAGACATTTTCTTTTCCTAGTCAATTTACTAATAAGTCCTTTTACTTTATCATTTGGATAAACTTGTAAAACAAATTTTGTTTTTTTGTTTCATAAAACATTTCTCAGATTTTTTAAGTGTAATTTGAAAATAATAATTAAATGAAACCTCAAGCCTAAGTAATATATTTAAAATGTTACACAAACAGAATTAAATTTAATACGACAGGACTTATTTTAATATATTCTTCTATATAAAGACATACAGCAACTGTTTCATTCTCTAGTATCGGTTACTATATTTATTTCTTGACATTTCTTTGGTATAGCTTTAGCATAGGATACCTTTGGCGGCTTTTAAGGTTTTGCTGTCATTTTGACGATGAAATAAAATGGCTATCACAATTGCGTAAGTAAACATCTTAGCGAGAAACGTTCGAGCTACTTCGGTGCCAAATTTCAAATTCTGCCAAGGGGTTCTATAATAATTCGTTCCATTTCTTTACCATGATGTTTCTCAAATTTATTTTAATTATTAATAAGTAAATAAATAAATAAATAAATAAAAAAGAGTTTCCACACTTTTTTTTTTAAACTTAAAAAGAAGTGTGTTTTCTTATTTATTTTTCGGATTAATTACTTTTCTTTTTAATAATAATTTTTAAGTTAAAATGAGGTTTTCATTTAATATCTTTTGAACCAGTTACCCGATTGAACTTAAAAAAAAAAAAGGTATTAACTAGAAGTGCCCTGATTAATTAGTGTACCAATTTTTGATAAAAGTCTAATAATCCAGGCAGATACAATAACAAACTTTCAGCATTATATATTTTAAATACAAACAAAAACTAGTATGTTGTGGTCACCACAAGACTTTCTTCTATATTTTCCTATACATATTCAATCAGTAACAATATTAAAAAAAAAAAAAAAAAAAAACGATTTTTTTTTTGTTAAAAGTAAAAAAAATCGATAACTTTGTTTTAAATTATCACAGATTTATGGTTCAACCATTCGTTTTAAAGGTATTGACGAGATCTTTCGAATGATACCCATCTTCAAAATTGAACCCCCCCGGGGGGGTACTTCCCCCCCCAGGGGGGGAACCGATGCCCCCCCATGCACAAATTTTTTTTCCTAGTTAACTACTACTATTATCAATAATTCATATTAATTTTACAATCACAACTTTAAAATAACTCTCATTATGCCCATTTATACGGAATTTTGTCCTATAAAATGCGATCACAGCGCCACCTGTTGAGCTATTGATCCCCAAATCTAATGGGCACCAGTTCATGTCAGGGTGCAACTAATTACCAAGTTTGGTTAAATTTCATTCATTGGTTCGTGAGATACAGCGTCCACAAAAAAATGATACAGACACACAGACAGACAGACAGACAGACAGACAGACACACAGACACACACAGACAGACATTTTTTAAAAACTATCAATTCGTGTTCAGGACATCCCAAAACGTGTAGATCCGTCAAAAAACGGAGGTCGAAAATTTTCGCGAATCCAATACTTTCTCTATATTACATATAGAAGAAAGTAATATCTGCACATTCATCAAAGTGATAGATAACTAGTTTCCTGTGGCCACCACAAGACTTTCTTCTATATTTTCCTATACAAATTCACGCAGTAACAATATTAAAAAAAAAAAAAATACGATTTTTTTTCAGTTTTTTTTCGTTAAAAAAAAAAAAAAAAAAAAAAAAAAAAAAATCGATAACTTTGTTTTAAATTATCACATATTTATAGTTCAACCATTCGTTTTAAAGATATTGACGAGACCTTTCGAAAGATACCCATCTTGAAAATTTACCCCCCCTCGGGGGTACTTTCCCCTGGGGGGGAAGCGATGACCGAGATTTTTTTCCTAATTAACTACTACTATTATCAATAATTCATATTAATTTCACAATCACAGGTTAAGAATAACTCCCATTATGTACATTTATACGAAATTTTGTCCTATACTGCCATGTTAAAAATTTAGAAAAAATACGATCACAGCACCACCTGTTGAGTGATTGATCCCCAAATCTAATCAGCCCCAGTTTATGTCAGGGGCCAACTAAATACCAAGTCTGCTTAAATTTCGTTAAAAAAAAAAAAAAAAAAAAAAAAAAAAAAACGATTTTTTTCTAAGTTACTTTTTGTTAAAAGTAAAAAAAATCGATAACTTTGTTTTAAATTATCACAGATTTATAGTTCAACCATTCGTTTTAAAGGTATTGACGAGACCTTTCGAAAGATACCCATCTTGAAAATTTACTCCCCTCGAGGGGGGACTTCCCCCCCAGGGGGTTCACGAGGCTCCTACGCATACAAAATTTTTTCCCCAGTTGACTACCTCTATTATAAATAATTCTTGTAAATTTCATAATGATTACTAAAAAATAATTCTCTTTATGCACATTTATACAAAATTTTGTCCTATATCACCATGTTAAAAATTTAGAAAAAGCGGGATGGCAACGCAACCTTTAAGACAATTTTTACCAAAAGTTGATAGGCACTAATTTATGTCAAGGTGCAACTACATACTAATTTGTATGAAATTCTGTGCAGTAGTTCCTGAGATACAGTTGCCACAAAATTTTGTCACACACACACACACAGACAGACAGACAGACAGACAGACATTTTCTAAAAAGGGTCAAATCGTGTTCTACAGCTCTCAAAACGTGTAAATCCATCAAAAACCCGAGGTCGAAAATTTTTACGAATCCAATACTTTCTCTATATTACATATAGAAGAAAGTAAAAATTGGTAACGACGGCAAAATAGTCATCTGAAAAAAATAGTACGTCTAAATCTGCCGTACTAATAACAACAATTATTACTTTCTTCTATATTCTTCTATTACTTTCTTCTAAAAATTTTCGACCTCGGGTTTTTGATGTATTTACACGTTTTGAGAGCTGTAGAACACCATTTGATTTATTTTTAGAAAATATCTGTCTGTCTGTGTGTGTGCGTGTTTATGTGTGAGACAAAATTTTGTGGCAGCTGTATCTCAGGAACTACTGTATAGAATTTCATACAAATTGGTATGTAGTTACACCTTGACATAAATTAGAGCCTATCAACATTTGGTAAAAATTGTCTTAAAGGTTGCGTTGCCACGTTGCCATCCGGCTTTTTCTAAATTCTGCGGGAATCCTTTTATTTTTGAATATTTATCCATCCACAATATTAATTTTAAACTTACTGTATGATATTCTAGAACTTATAAAAAAGTAGAATTGTGTTTAATATTTCTCTCATGAACTACTTTTTAACCCCCCCCCCCCCCCTTCTTTCTCATTTTCCACCACCAGCTAATCGTTGCTAGCTAACGTTTTCTTTTTTTAAACACATGTTTTATTGTGTTGATGTGCATTATTCTTTTAGTTTAATTTTTCACTTTTAAAATATTTTGTATAATTTTTTCTTGTGAACATTATTTTTCATTTGAAATAAATTTTATGAACGTAAATTTGTATAGTTTTCCCCGCGCACGTTACTTTTCTTTTAAAATTAATTTTATGAACACGCGTGTTTCCTCTTTTTTTAATTTTCTGCACTCTCATGCCTGAAGATATAAACTGGTGTGTATGCATTAACTGCAATAAATAAAGATATTTTTGGATATCGCCTCCTTCCCCCCCCCCCCCCAAAAAAAGGGGGGGGGGAGAAGAAGAGAAAAGTAGCATTTTTAATTATTTTATTATTATTATTATTATTTATTTATTTATTTATTTATTTATTGACAAACTATCCTGTAATCTTTTTCATTTTCACCCAAATTTATTAATTACTTTTTCGTCGTTCACTCTCTTTTTATGTATTGTTGAATGACACAAATGGTAGTTTATTTTTATTTTTATTTTTTATTTTATTAACGTTTTTATGTTTATTATGTGGCAACAGATCGTGCAACACGCCCATTAAGCAGATAAAATTCTACTAAATTTTATGATTTTTGTTTAATTGATATGCTAACAGTAACACTGTGAATATAGGTCATCCAATAAAATTTTTGCTTGAGAAAGATGAATAAAATTTCAAGCATGTTACTTAAACTTTCTGTGGTTTTTATTTAAAGTAAGATAAGAAGATGATTATAAAAAATTTTAAGATACGTCTTTTGAAAGTAAGAAGCAATAATTTTTTTTTTAAACATAGAATGTTAAAGTAGATGTGAAATTTAAAGCACCAAGTTAAAATTATTTATTACTTTCAATACGACATCGTTTATCAGTTAATATTATTGTAAATGCTTGTACTGCAATCAAACTCGAATTAAATGAATACAAATAAAGTTCATGAGCATCAAAGTAGTCCATCATATTATTGAAAACACATAATATATTTTGAAGTTCTACCTAAATAAGTAAATTAAAAGCTCAAAAATTGTTTTTTAACCATGAGATATAGAAACTTTGTAAATGAATAGTATAAATTACTCAAACATGCAACATCACTTTCGAGTTGAAATAATTAAGCAGGACTCTTTATCTGGTGAAAAAAAATGTAGGCTCGATTGCAGCAGTATTCACACCGTCGCGGTACTCTCGCTGTTACTGTGGCTCCTTTTGGGCATCTCAATACGTGGATGAATGAGTCAAAAACAGACCTTTTAACATATTTTATTTATATACATAAAAGTAATAATAAGCATTGTTTAATGTGTAAGAGTTCAGCTCTTAGAGGTTTCTAGTTTTCCACCTTTAAAACTAGTATGTTGTGGCCACCACAAGACTTTCTTCTATATTTTCCTATATAAATTCACTCAGTAACAACATTAAAAAAAAAAAAAAAAAAAAAAAAAAAACTTTTTTTTTTTTTTTAAGTAAAAGAAAAAATCGATAACTTTGTTTTAAATTTTCACATATTTATAGATCAACCATTCGTTTTAAAGGTATTGACGAGACCTTTCGAAAGATACCCATCTTGATTGAAAATTTACTACCCCTCGAGGGGGGAACTCCCCCCCCCCCAGGAGGGGTGGCGAGGAACACATACAAATTTTTTTTCCAGTTGACTATCTCTATTATAAATAATTCTTGTAAATTTCTTAATGATTACTGAAAACTAATTCTCTTTATGCACATTTATACAAAATTTTGTCCTATATCACCATGTTAAAAATTTAGAAAAAGCGGGATGGCAACTCAACCTGTTAGACAATTTTTACCAAAAGTTGATGGGCACTAATTTATGTCAAGGTGCAACTACATACCAATTTGCATACCAAATTATTCCAATGGAATTCGGCGTATTTCCCTCGTTTATTAAAATAGCATGTACAAACTTAGTTTTATAACACCAAATATTTGATCTTAAAAAATACTAAATTAAGTAAACGCATATAAACATAAATGAAAGGGAAAATATATCTACTTTAGCTGAAACTATGGGGAAAAAAAACATATATATACACACATATATGTATTAAAAAAAGTAGATAAATGTCAAATAATATTTTTTAACGGAATATTAATGAGAAATCAGTTTTTATGAAGAAGAAATGAAGCTTTTAGAGAAGATCTTAAGAGGTTTCAGGTGAAATTAAACGATGCGGAAGGATCCCGGTTGTGACGTCACGAAGGGGACCTTCAGGCTTCATAGTAGATCTAGGAAGCTTTGGCCATATCATATCCCCTGGGTCATGGATATTGATGTTTTCAGATCAAAAGACACATGATGAAAGTGAGTGATTTCTAAAGTTCACTCATCACCAAGCCTTGATTAATGTGTGGCCAATTTGGTATGTGGGAAGCCAAACATACATTTTATCAAAATCGAAGGACAAATTTAATAGAAGTATTACATCGTCAGGGAACATGTCCTTCTTAGAGCAGAGAGATCGCGGTATATTCATTAAAAAACGTTTCCTAAGATTTGTCTGTAGGTCACAAAGTTGACTTTTTTCAACATTTAGTCTTATGAATTCTGTGAGAGGAAAATCGTTTGCATTCAACCTGGAAAATGACTTTGATAAATAATACCAATTTTAATAAATAGTTTGAACTACGTAAATTTATATACGATGATATAGAAGAAATTTTTATGCTGGCCACAACGCACTAAGTTTTCATGTTTCGTTAGGTTTAACAAAAATAACCTTGCCGATACCTTCTCTGTAATTTTATCAAAATGACATAAACTTCATAAAATTGGCCTAATTATCTTCTTGTGCAGAAAACAAATATTAACATTATATATACATATAATGTATATATGCATAAGTTGTACAGTTTTCAATCGGTTCATTTTGACTCTAGGGGGGGGAGGGGGGGGGGGAGAAAAGCAACATTATTCTATAGCATCAATAAATTATAGATTGAAAGATTAGTGGTTTTAGCGTTAAAAATGATAATTATTATTATAATAATAATAAAATCGATGATTGTGTAAATTATGACATTTTTACCAGTACCAGAAATTAAGCAATGAAATTATTGTCTTTATGGGGGAAGTCCTTCTCCCCATAGGTTTTAACAGCATAATAATACATCTCTTAATATAATGACCCCCTGTTTAGGACTATCCTTTTATTTTTCGCCTCTACACAGCCACAATTCTCCCTCCGTTCAAGGACCACTGACTTCATGTACGGTTGACCGCTTTTGGACCTAACTCTCCCTAACCTAAATTACAGCTCTGGAAAAGTAAAGCCCAGTTAAAAAGCCCCATCAAGTTTGATGGTGAAATAACGTATAATTCTGTTAGTTATGTGCAAAATTGATAAGATGCCACTCAACGACTTTTCATTTATTTTTATATTTATTTATTTATTTTTATTTTCGTTCCCTAGAACACCTAAGACAGCGGGTAGATGAACCCGCAACTTTTGGGTTTCTTTTTCATCGAGATTTTTAACCCACTGAGCGTCTTTCAAAAGGGCAAAATTTTTAATATTGTTTTCACTGCATGATTTTTAAAATGTCCTAAAACAATAGTTATTTGAGTTTGAAATTAAAAATGTGACTACGGATGTCAAAATAAACCTCATGACTATTGTATGTGAATTTCATATTTTAAAAACATGCTAAGAATATATTATTATTATTTTAATTATTAGTGTATTAAGGGAAAAAACTACTACTCAATGTACGGAAAAAAACGTATCAGCCGCTCGGAGGGTTAAAGCGATGCTAATAAAATAACGAGAAATGTGATACACATTTGGGTCAAAATTTTATCAGAACGTTTTATCAGAAGTTTATGCATATTTGAGTTTTAAAAATTCCAGTTCTTTTATTATTATTATTATTATAATTTATTTTATTTTATCTTGCGTTTTTTTCTCGAATTCTTTAATGAAAAGCTTTCTTTCTCTGATATATTAAACTCGAATATTGTTCGAATAATTTTAAAGATGATAATAAATAATAAATAAATAAACAAACAGAAATAAATAAAAATATTTTGCCAATGATTAGATTTTTTAAACTTTTTTTTTTTTTTTTTTTTTTTTATAAATGTCTACTTTCTTAATGCACTTTTGATCACATATTTTTACACAAACGCTTGAAATTTAGAGACATGTTAAATAAAATACATTAAAATCAAACGGCGTGTTCCATTCTTCTACGAAAGCAGAACATTTTTCGGAAAATCGTGTCAAAAAAGTATTTTCAGCCGACTTTCAGAAAATTCTATCTGAGAAACGTGTTGTCAAGGAGCAATTTATTCTGACTCGACATGTGTCATATTTAGTGAGGAATGGAATATACTACTTAAATTAGAAAAATTTCAATAACAATATGCGTAATTTTCATGCTTTTCAGTCAAGAAAGAATTTTTTTAACCATCTGACCGCCGTTGACGAATATATCCGGTCACTGAGCTGTTATTTTTCCCGCACTACACTTATAATTCGAAATTATATAATTGTGAAATTTTAACTTGTTTTTCAAACTTGAAGGTCATAAATAGAAGTTATAAATTCACACATATAAATTTGTAACATTCTACGATCATTCATTTTTGAACTAAATGAAATACAAAATCCATTTCGCAAATCGGGATTACTATACTTCCTTATACTTTATATAAGGAAGCAAAAAACGATTTACAATGGCTACAAAAGTCTTAATTTTATTACGAAAGTTTGTTTAGAATAAATTTTAACATAAATAAATAAGTAAAGAAAATAAAATAAAACAAATTATAAAAATAATTGTTAATCACATAAAAAAACCAAGCAAAAAATAATTTAATTTATATATATAAACTACTTACATGTAATATAAAAGCAGTGTTGTTAGATTTTGTGATTTTTTTAAAACACAATATCCATCATTAAATTTTAAATGTAACAGCTGTCTAATCACTATGAATATTAATCGGCTATTATGTATATCAAAAAGAATCACTTCTCAAAATTATTGGTGACCAGTGGCGGATCTAAGAGGGGGGCTAGGTGGCTAAAGCCCCCCCCCCTCAAAGTACTGACATTCACAATTGAATATTACAATTATAAACTTAATTGATCTAGAATAACATCTTGAAAAATCTTAGCCCCCCCCCCCCCCAACAATAAATAAATAAATAAAGTTACGTTCTGGATCCGCCACGTTTGGTGACTATTGAATAAAAAGTAACAAAATCTTGCAACACTGTGTAAAAGTACATTTTGTAAGGAAAAAGAGCCCCAACTTTAGATGTTCCTGTAAAAATGTAGTACTTCACTTCAAAAACAAGTTGTTAATGTATACAGCGTGTTTCAAAAGGTTATGCTCAAACAGCACATATTAGTGTGTCAGGTCGGTCTGAGGAGTAAGAATTACATAGGGACTAGGGGTCGGAAGCACGATTCTAACCCGCCACAGGGCTATAAGCTCTGGCCAACTTGTACTCATGCAAGAGGTGGGGCTTAATGTTCAAAATAAGAAAATAGCCCCTCCCTCCGTCAATTGAGTCTCAGATGAGTTTTTGATGTTTTTGCTTTAATAATCTTCAGTTCTTTAATTTGTTGATACATTTTATTGTCATTCTTCCACAATCGAAACTGTGTGGAGGGGGGGGGGGATAATATTTATTCTGTTCTTTTTTATTGCTCATGACCAGGAGTTTGTGGTCATAAACCATTGTCACAAAATAATTAAAGATAATTACGGTGTTACTAAAAGTAAATATAGATAAAAAGAAATAACGTTCTTAAAAATAAATAAATATGTATGATATTTTTGAAATTCAGATTTATTTCAAATGTATAATTGAAATAATAATAATAGTAATAATAATTACTATTTTTAAGCGTTATTTTTGCTAAATATGAATACTTTATTTTATAGGTGAGTGTTATCTTTGACGAAAATGTTCGTATGTGGTCTAAGTAAGTGAAGAATTTTTTTATGCTCGCCTTTATCTGTTATTTTAAATAAATTATAATATTGTGTAGATAATATAAATATTTTATGATTGTACAATATTAAAAATATCGCTGAGAAGGACGAACGAATCTACGAACATAATTATCACTTATAATTTGTTAAAACGTAATTTTAAGACATTTTAAATAGAAATTAAATTATGTTATTTAATCAGTAAAATATTTGCTTACGATTTCTATTTAACACGTTCACGCCGGCGCATTCTTCTTAAAAGTATCTGAGCACTAGCCAATAATTCCGATATCATAAAAGTATACTTAAAACTGTTTTTTTTTTTTTTTAATAAATCCTTGTCGAATCATGTTCTTAGACTGACTAAGATCATGACTCGACAAGGATTTATTTAACAAAGCAGTATTAAGCGTACTTTTTTGGACAGGGGTTATTGCTAATGCTCGGATACTTTTGCTGTGAACCATCGGTGGGTCACGCCGGCGTGAACGTGTTAAAATTAAATACTTAATATACTTGAAAATTATTCCCATACGTTTATTTCATCCCTACGAACTGTAAACAAACATCGTATTGTCGCTGAAAATATTTAATTGAGCGGTGACGTCTCAGCACGTCATTTTTAGCCAAAGTACAACTAGAGTACACCGAATTCATTAAAGATACGTGAATGTTTTCGTTGTGTAATACTTTCTATTATTTATTACATTATTAACAAAAGATGGAAATTTATTTATACGAAATTTTATCGCCTTTTGTCGTTTATGTAGAAAAGTAAGTATTAAAAAAAAAAAAAAAAAAAAAATGATTTTGGATTCTGTTTTTTAAATAGTGATCTTATAAGATACACTACCTTTCCATAAATGACCGAATATTTTCGATTACAGACGTTTTTTCAAATATCTCAAAAGCTACGTAACAAACCATCTTGAAACTTCATATATTTCAATGAAAATTTTGCGTCGAAAGTGAAAGGAGGATCAGTAAAAAATTAAAGAAAGATGAAAGCGTTCGGCACCACCCTGTAAAAAATAATGCTTGAAATGGAATCTGGCTGTAAGCATGTGATTATGGGGCTGTTTCTTATTATCTGTATAAATTTCCATGCCTTTACCGAATGTATTCAGGAAAATATAACGATTTCTTTAAAAAATGCAAAAAAAAAAAAAAAAAAAAAAAAAAAAAAACTTTGTCTCTTTTTAGCTATCACACGCAAGGTATTCAACCCAGTGCAAAACTATTTTCAGAAAACTTGACTTACAATATTAGACACAGCAAATTGCAACCACAATGAAAAAATATTAACTATCTAATAAAATATGAGCATTTTTATTAAATAACTTTTTATTGCGCATGGTCAAGATTTGATGAAATTTCATTTGCATACTTTAATAGCCAAATGTATTGAGCTACTTATATAAAAGTCCCAAACAAGTATCGTGTAAACCCCAACTCCCAAAATTAAGAAAATGATAAGGGGTTTTTCTTAATATTTATTTCCAATCGTCGAAAACTGTATTACCATTCATGGAATTGAAATAAAAATGTAAGTAAAACCCCCAGAGTTTATCTTTTTTTTTTTTTTTTTTTTCGGGAGAAACATAATAGCAGTTAATTCTATCGCGTACAACTTTTTGAGTTTACACAATATATGTTTGTGTTTTTTTATATAAGTAGCTCAATACATTTGGCTATTAAATTATACAAATGAAATTTCTCTGAATCTTACGCATGCGCAGTAAATTTTTTTTTAGTAAAAATACAACTTGTATTTCATTAGATATTTAATATTTTTTCATTCTGATTGCAGTATGCTCTGTCTGATTTTATATGTCAAATTTCCTGAAAATAACTTTGCACTGGGTTTAATAACCTTGCGTGTTATAACTAAAAGCACAGCTGCCAAGTTTTTTAATTTATTTCGGAATGTTGTTAGCCCCGCCCTTTTCTCACACCGTAATCATTTTAGAGTAAATTTCTTCATATTTAATCCTAGTTATATATTGAGGAAACTTTTTCTACAAATATTACGGTGTGAAAAAAGGGCGGGGCTAATAACATTCCGGAATAAATTAAAAAACTTGGCAGCTGTGGCTAAAAGAGTGATAATTTATTCTGCAATTTTTTAATGAAACCTTTATATATTCCTGATTACAGGCGGTAGAAATATAAAAATTTATACAGGTAATAATAAAGAGCCCTATAATCACATGTGCTACAGACAGATCACATTTCAAACATTGCTTTTCACAGGGTGATGCCAAACATTTTCATTTTTCTTTAATTTTTTACTGATCCCTCTTTCACTTTCGGGGTAAAACTTTTACTGAAATATATGAGGTTGTAACATGTTCTTCTCACACCTGAAATTTCAAGATAATTTTTTTTAGTGTTTTATGAGATATTTCAATAATCTGGTGTGTCACTCACACGACTTTCTCTTACCCTGAAATTTAATACAATAAATACAGGTTGCAGATTAATAGGTAAGATAACGAGTACTGTTATGTAAACCTATGTTAAACAATTCATATTAGGCTTCTGAAGAGTTTTATATGATAATTAGTTCTGTGTGAGGGGGGCTACCACCCCCCTCAACCCCCCCGTTTCATTAATGCACCTACATTTATATAGAATTTAATTCGGTTATTAAAAAATAAGTCTGTTTTTAAAAAATAATTTATTAAAATTATTATTTAAAAAAATTATCTTTCATGATAATGCAGACGATTTCCATATTTGAGAAGTAGTATAACACCAAATATAAAATAAAATTTAAGTAAAAAATCATTTTTTAAAGTTAGAAGCTTTTTATTGTGAAGCCCTAAAAAGCAAAAAATAAAATTTATTCTGGCAAAGACATGCTACAAAGAAATGAAAGTTTCAACACTAAGAAAATTTTAGAGAAAAAATATAGGTACTTTCTTTTTGCAAGATATGAAAATTTTTTAATGTTCAAAATATTTTAAAAAGCTTTCGAGACCAATATTCTTAGTTATTAGTTTTTGTATTATCATTCGTTAAGCCAGAAATTTCAAACGTCTCGAAAGCTTTTTAAAATATTTTGAACATTAAAAAATTTTCATATCTTGCAAAAAGAAAGTACCTATATTTTTTCTCTAAAATTTTCTTAGTGTTGAAACTTTCATTTCTTTGTAGCATGTCTTTGCCAGAATAAATTTTATTTTTTGCTTTTTAGGGCTTCACAATAAAAAGCTTCTAACTTTAAAAAATGATTTTTTACTTAAATTTTATTTTGTGCTTTTTAGTTACAAGAAAGGAAAAAGCTTCTTATAAAAAAACTAATTAAAATTTCTTAGGATATTTTGTAGACATCAGATGATTTTCGTTTATGAATTGACATTTTTTTATGTGGAAGTGTCTTGTTTTTTAGCGCAACAGAAAACGCGATAACCAATTCAACTTCATATAATAATATGTAATATATGTATAAAACTTCTAAAACTATATATTTTGTACTTGAAACTTTTCATTTTGAGCTTTTTTAATATCTAAAATATTTTGTGTTTTCTAATATCTAAAAAAAAGAAAAAAGAAAAAAAAAATTCTTAAAAAAAACTCTTCGAAAATTCTTAAGATATTGTGTAGTCAACGAAAAATTTTTCTGTTATGAATTGACACCTTTTCTACTAATTGTCCTCAAGAATTAACACGCCGGACCTTCCGAGGACCGAGCTCTCGTTCACCGCTTTATTAACGTCACGCTTTAACCAACTGAGTCACGGAACTACAAGCGGAGCGACTTATATTTACTTTAATTGTTTACTAGCGTGACATGAAGACACGATGACAAAGTCAATTTCATATAAAAAGCTCCTTAAAAACGCTTCTTAAATAAAAACTCCTCAAAAATCTCTTAGTGTAACCCACGAAAAAAATTTTTTTTGTATCAGTTGACACCTTTTCTACTAATTATCTGCAAAAATTAACACACGGGACCTTCCGGGGACCGAACACACGACCACCGCGCTATTAACGGGACGCTCTTATCAACGGAGCTAACGAGGGATGCGACGCGTTGCTATACTTACTTTAAAGGGCAGGAACCTTGTATTTTGGCGTGTCACAAAGACACGATGAGAATTTTCAATTTCAATAAAATGCTTCTAACAAAATTATTTATTTATTTATTTGTACTTACATTTTTATTTTGTGCTTTTTGTAACTAGATAAAAAGCCGTTTAAAAAACTCTTCAAAAATTATTAAGATACTGTGTACACAACGAAATATTTTGTTCTTCCAATTGACCCTTTTTCTATTATTTATTTGCAAAAATAACACCTCGGCCCGGCGAGGATCGAACACACGACTCTCGCATTATCAACATGACGTTGTAACCAGCTGATTCATTAAGAGATACAATGAGTTGCTTACATTTTTTTTTTTTTTTCAATATACATACAATGGAAGCGTTTTGGTTTTTTAACGTGACTAAAAGCCTATGGCAAATCCAATTTCATATAGTAGTAATATATAATACATATATATATATATATATATATAAATATACATATACATATAAATATAAATATACATATATATATATATATATATATAGATAAATTCTAAAAATATTTTTTTATGTATTTTTTACTTAAAACATTTTATTTTGTGCTTTTTTAATATCTAAAATGTTTTGTGTTTTCCAATATCCAAATTAAAAAAAAAAAAAAAAAAAAATGCTTTTTAAAAAAATCCTCAAAAAATTCTTAGTGTAAGCAACGAAAAATTTTCTTGTGTCAAATGACACCTTTTCTACTAATTATCTGCAAAAATTAACACGCTGGACCTTCGGAGGACCGAACTCACGACCACCGCGCTATTAACGGAACGCTCTTACCAACTGAGCCAAAGAGCTACAAACAACGCAGTTTATATTTACTTTAAAATGAAGGCGCCTTGTTTACTAGCGTGACACGAAGACACGATGACCAAGTCAATTTCAATTAAAAACCTTCTAAAAAAAAGTCCATTTTATTCTCAAAATTAAAAAAAAAAGTACGATTTTTTTTTGTTTCTTTTCGTTAAAAGAAAAAAAATCGATAACTTTGTTTTAAATTATCGCAGATCGATGGTTCAACCATTCGTTTTAAAGGTATTGGCGAGCTCTTTTGAAAGATACCCATCATGAAAATTTACTCTCCTCGAGGGGGGACTTCCCCCCCAGGCGGGGAGGCGAAGCTCCTACATACACAAAAAAATTTTCCCAGTTAACTATCTCTATTACAAAATATATATATTCGTTTCATTTGGTTTAGTGCAGTCTATAGACGTTAAACTCTACTTTCCTGCAATTTCCCCCATAGACGTAATGTATTAGAATTCTCTTGATTGTCCCTGTACACAAACCATTAGCTTGATCTTAACGAAAAGCTTACTGTAGCATCCCTATATGATACACATTTAGAATACCAAGTTTGAACTTTCTGCCATAATTTGTTTTTGAGATACGCTGATAACAGACAGACACAGAGACAGACAGACACACAGACCATTTGCTAAAAACATGATTTTCGTATTCAGGGGACCTCAAAACGTGTAAATATAACAAAATCTCGCGTTCGAAAATTTGACCCAAAAACAATACTTTCTCTACCTTATGGGTAAGAGAAAGTAAAAAACGTCTGAAATCGAAAATGTTCGGTCATTTATGGAAAAGTAGTGTATGTACATAAAAAAGTTACAAGCATGCGTAAAATCAAAATACGGAATTTTATTAAAAAAAAAAAAAAAAAAAAAAATAGAAATTTGATAAAATCGGTTTCAGGGGATTCAAATTCATGTAGCACAAAATGTAATGTTTTATGCAAAATACAAAAAAAAAAAGAAAAAAATCAATGCGTAAAATGATAAGGTAATGAGAAAACATTCAACATTGTAAACGTAATAAATTTATTTATTTATTTTTCTGTAATTTTTAATTTTATTATTATTATTATTCGTTATTTATGTATGATAATCCGATAATATAATCTACGCGTTTTATTATTATTATTATTTTTCCAATGAAGAACTTATTTGGGGAATATTGGAAAATTGTTTAAGTCAGTTTTCTTGTCTCGTCATATCTTTGTGATTTTTATTTATTTATTTATTTTATTTTTTTTATGATATAATGCTAAAATTATATGATCATTTTATTATAGTAAAAAAAAAAAAAAATACAAAGATATGACGAGACAAGAAAACTGACTTAAACAATTTTCCAAACTTTTTTTTTTTTTTTAATTTTATGATCATTTTATTATGGTTAAAAAAAAAAAAAAAAAAAGAAAAAGAAAGAAAAAAATCACACACAGATTTATTTATTTTTAGGAGAATTATATAAAAATTTAAATTTTGAATCCTTGAAATGGAATCCGTCTAATTTTTAAGTGATTTTACCAAATTGTGTATTTGATTTATTTTATACACATTTTATAATTTATAATACATATCTAAGATAGATATTTAAGGAATGAATGTGTCGATTTCAAAAGTTTTCAAACAAACTGTCAATGAAGTTGTGTTTAAGAAGGTTAAAATAATTTATGTGAAGATTTCTTTACAACATTGGCTTTCAATATCGATTTTAAAAGTTAATTTAAATTTTAGATTATTTAAAATTTAAATTAATAAAAAGAAAATAATAATAAAAAATAATAATAATAAGCATTTAAAAAAATGTGACGTGTTTCGTGTTGTTATTTTCCATCTGCACATTAAAAAATTAAAAATAAAATAAGATACAAATTAAAGTGTGCAAGTATTTCCCATGAAAATTTTATTTTCTATTCATATATTTGTATTTAACTAAAATTAATAATTTTAAAATTATTATTATTATTATTTTTTTAATTTTCAAAAATATGTATTTTATTAATATTGTTATTTTATTGTTAAAAGGTGCTTAACCCTTTACATGCCGAAGAAAATTTACGAGATTCATTTCAAGTGCCGTCATTCTCTTTCAACTCTAAAATGAGTAAATCTTTCAAAAACACTGTAAAGATCGCT
Source organism: Salticus scenicus (assembly GCA_963930645.1). NCBI lineage: Eukaryota > Metazoa > Arthropoda > Arachnida > Araneae > Salticidae > Salticus > Salticus scenicus. The sequence goes on along the minus strand of OZ005656.1, from coordinate 14,061,193 downwards.
TTCAAGTTTATTTTATTGCAGTGTCAAACCGTGTCAGTAGTTTCACTGGTAACAGTATAGTACAAAGAATCGTACTTCGGTAAAACGTATATATACGCACGGGGCAGTTAAGGGGTTAATGAGTAAAAAAAAAAAAATGATTAGTGTATAAGAAACTTAAGAATAATCAAAATATTTACTTTCGCAACATTTAATTTTAAAACTGCTGATTAAAAATTTTAAATTGTTAATTGATTTCTAAGTGACATTCTTAAAAATATTGCAGCCTTTGTTTTAAAATATCCAGTTTCAAATAGGGTGTCATATCTCAACACTGCCTGACCCTCTTTCAAGGGGTCACTTTTCGGTTTTCGCCTGCTTCCTGCATTCAGCTAACTCTTCCATCACTCTAATTTCTTCGCCAAAATATTTTCCCGCGCGTTTAATTTCTTCGCCAAGCGCTCTGAAACCGGTCCGCAAAAACATCCGTAATTGGATACCGAAACTTCCACACTAGCCCAACAATCCGCGCCTCACTAGATGGCGCTTCTCTGACTCGTGACGTCACGTCGGCAGCTGTCTGCGCTGCTAACTTCTCTAACACACTCATTCTGCGAAGGTCGACACTTCGGGTGAGTAACCCGCAGCCAAGGACATGTACCGGTAATAATCAGAAAGTAAAAGAAACTTTTTAACTACTTGAATTTTAGTTGCCGAAATGTTGGTTAAGTGTTTAAATGCGTCGACTCGACCGCCTGGATTTTATGCATTTTTGCGGTGTTTCTGCACTTTTCTCTTCCCATTGGATTAATTAACAACAGGATTGTCACTGTGCGCGTGTGACCGTGTTTATATCTGTGAAGTAATTTTTTTCTGTATACGTGGTGGTGAAGCAAAAAGTCACCAACCTGTGTGCACACTTCTCTTGGAAGTGAAAAATACTGTCATGTAAAGATGACATTGACAGACGTAAAAATGTCCCATACTGGTCATAAAAAACAACTTTATTCAGATATTACGCCATATCTATTTTAAGTGGATTGTTTATTAAAAACAGAGAAAAATAAATATTAATGTATATATGTAATTGGATTTTACTGTGATTGTTACAAAGCGACCGCGATTTTGCGCAAGTGATCCAGCGGATTATTTATTTTATAATTTATTTATTGATCCCGATCGGAGAAGGTAAATATTATATTTTTTTGTTTGCATGATTCTAAATTTAAGTTTTGCATTTTGTTTATGTTATCAATAGGTGAACTATTGTTTATTTCTTTGTATCCTGTGTGTCCTTTTTTATTTCAAAATGATTTTATATTTTTTACTATGAAAGATGTGGCAGTAAGTAAATAATAAATTAAATTTCTTTTTTATTCAGGTTAGAAAATTACTATTCAAACTTCATAAATTTAGTTTTTCGACGGATTACACCTACGAATAAATTTGAATTGCTGTATTATAAATAAAAATCCTTATTTTTTTTTATTTGAATATTTTTATTGACTAAGATAATGATCTGAGGAGAAGCAGAGGTTGAACTAAATTAAATAAAATCCCATATACATCAGCGCCACCTGAGAAGATTTTTTTTTTAATTTTTCAATTTTCTTTTTCAAAAAATAAGTTATTATTAAAATATTACAAAAATATTTTATTGTTAATTTCTTTTATGTTTTAGCATCAAAATATTTTAATGCAATAATAATAATAATAATAATTGCTCTAATAGGTTTGCAAAATATATGTCGAGCCAAGACTTCAGTTGGCATTTTCTGTATATTGCAAAGCAAGTTGTTTTCATGGAATGAAATGAATAAAACTAAAACAGGGAAGTTGAAAATGATTTAAAAAGTAATAAAATAAATAAGTAAACATTAAGAAAAAATAAATTCAAATCATTGGTATTTTAAAAAAAGCTTTTTTTTAATCAAGAAAAAGAAAATATTGTGTTTGGAAAAAAAAATATTTTTTTCTTATTTATTTTTATTGTCAGTGTAATCCAAGCAATTGTTTTTTAAATGCAAAATAATACAGGCATTATATAATATTTTCTTAATATATCTTTTTGAAATAAAACGTCTATATAACTTACCCATTATTATTATTTTAAAGATCATTGAGAAAAGTTTTTAGCTGCAAATTAAGTCGATTCCTTTGTAAGATTTATTATAATTAATACTCTCCAATTTTATTTGTATTACAGATGCACAGATTTAATTTGTATAATGCACTGATCCAGGATTTTATTTCGGGGAGGACTGAGTTAAGTCCGATAATATTTCATAGTGTGCAGAATCATGCATATTACTGTCAATCTTTATTTTTAATTTTCTACAAAATTTTGGGAGGAGTCCCCATCAGTTCCCCCTCTGGACATAATCTGCGCATTATGTTGGAAATTTTCTGATATTATTTTAAAATGGCTTTTTAATTTTAAATTCTGAATTAATATGATGTTTAGGTTTTTTCAAGGAGTTATTTATTTTATTATTATTGTTTTTTAACTCCTCTCCTGGTGCTTCACTCTGAATGATTTTTGCTTACGCGAAGATTTATTCAGAGACTAAAAATTCTGAATCCATACTTTTGGCTTTTCTTTTATTTATGGAAAATTATTTTACATATTTTTCTTAATTTCCGATGGAGGTAAGCATTGGTTGCGACCAAATGCAGGTACTCCGAAGCATCTCGTTGACTTGACTTTAATAATTGTTCGCAATGTTTTTGAATATTTCTATTTTAAAATATCACTGGGATTAAATTGTGTTCAGTTTTTAAATGATCTGTTTACGCCATATATATAGTGCACAGTGGGCTGTACCATAAGCTATGGCTGTACTCACTGCAAGATCCGACAAGAAAAGTTGCACCATGTTTGGAAGATGGAGTGAAACTGGGAAAACTTGTAATAAGCGGATTTCGAAACTAAACCGAAAAAAATGTTTTACGGTCTTTTTTTTTCTTTTTTGGTTGTTGTTTTAGTTGTTGGTAAGGAAGGTTTTTCGAAAGTAATCACAGGGGTCGATCCAGGTTTTAATTTTTGGGTCCCTTTTTTGTGAAAAACAAATTACTTTTGTGAAATTTGTATTTATTCTTGTGAAATATAAAATATTTTTGTGAAAAAGTAAAATAATGTATAAAATCTTCAGTTTTTACAACCACTTTATGTAATGTTTAATATCAAGTTAATAGAGTTTCATTGAGCCAAATTAAGGCATAAATTAAAATTAATACTGAAAATATGAAAACATTTAATAAGAGGATCATTTTTATAAAACAAAATCTTGTGAAGGGACTCATTTTATAAATTTGAATTTTGTGAAGGGTCCCTTTTTATGGATTTGAATTTTGTGAAGGGTCCCTTTTTATGAATTTGAATTTTGTGAAGGGTCCCTTTTTACTATGTGGAATTTTGTGAAGGGGCCGCAAAAGGGACCCAAATTTTGCCTGGATCGACCCCTGAATCATTTTAGCTACTTTTCGAAATATTTAAATTGTACATTCAGGAAGTTATATATTTTAAAAAAGCCTCTTTGTGGTCGTAAAAAAAAAATATATTTTTGTAATTTTTTTTTTTTTTTTTTTGTGTGTGTGTGTGTAAAAACAGAAAAAAAAAAAGAATCTTTTCAAAATTTCTCAGTTTTAGCAGTTGCTTTGTGTTTATTATTGTATGTTTTATATTAGACCGATAAGGTTTTATTGAACAAATACAATATTCAATCATTTGCTATAATACTAGACACAGGGTTTGGTACGAACGTGTATTTAAAAAAATGTACAGTAAATTTTCCGAAATATATATATATATTTCCGTTATAATTTATCATAAGACAATTATTGCAAAATGTTTTACTTCAGTGGTTACTATATTCAATAATAAATTCCCATTAAATTGCATGCATGCTGCTAAAATTTGATACAATACCGAAAACAGTATTGATGTTACGAAAATTTCTTTATAAAAGACCATTGTTATTAATGGTACTTTTGTGAAAAGGTCATTTTTGTAAATTTGAATTTTTTTAGGGGGATCTTTTTAGGAAGTGCTAAGATTCAAGTAATTTGCTCCGATTTTTTTCTCCCATAGGCCCTTTAACTTTGACGATTTTTTTCCATGATTCTATGGTAATTTATTGCAATTAAATTTATCTTTAAAAAGTTATTTGTCTATATGCAGTATTATTTTAAAAAGAAATTTATTTAATTTAATATATATAAGATAAGAATACATATCAACTGTTATTTTTGACACAATAAAACTTAATTTTATTTTGTTAGTTTTTCTGCCACTTCTTTGTATCTGTATATATATTTTTACTTATTCAGTTAATTTATATAGTTATCCTTTTAAGATTTTTCTCAAAAGTAACATCTGTGTAAAGTAAAAATCCCTTCCTTTTTTATTTATTTATTTTACTTTATTTTTTCATTATTCATAAACATGTAGAATTAAAGACAATTTTCCAATGCACGATCGCCTTGCTTGATGTTTGTAAAAGATTGTTTTTGCAAATAGATTTAGCAATATTCGCGAAATTTATTTTATCACAAATGAAATTTTCATAGATCATAGAATATCACTGGATCTTTTAGGTACGGTTATGATAAATGGGATTATTATTATTTGGTGGTTTACAAATTTTGATTACAATATTTTGCCTCGTACTTTGTGTCAAGACCATTTCCATAATTTTCAACAATGGTACTTATCGCGATTTTACATTTAATAATACTATGTAGGGTTAGAAACTATTTGTACTCTTAACTAAATTTCAATAAAAAGTTCACGTAATTAATTTTTATCGTTACTATAACATACGAATTGTTCATATTTAAAATAATTAAACGTATTAATTTTATATAACAGAGAAAAAAAAAATATTTAATTGCACTAAGGAACATACACCTTTGCCTAGAATCACATTATAATAATTAAAAAAAAAACACGTTTAACATTCCTGATTTTTTTTTATTTTTTTTTTTTTTTTTTTTTTATGCTAGAATCTGTGGATATATAATATACACACATATAAATATTTAAATTTAATATATAATTCAAATTTTCAATATTAATTTGTGTTTATTTTCCCTAATTCTGCTTCTTTTGGGATAATGTAAAGCAAAATTTATTTATTTGTTTGAGGGATAGGGGTAATTTTGAAAGTTGATTTAAAAATTCATTTTAAAAATAAACAGAATAAAAATTGAGTTATTTTGGAATCAAAATTGTGATATCTGAAACTTTTATTTACGAAAATCTAATATATATATATATTTATATATATAATAGATTTTCGTAACAATAATAAATAATTTAATTCATTCATAGTTGCAGCACAAAATGTTATGTATGAATTAAATTATTTATTATTGTTAATAATAATAATAAATAAACTGATGTACGAATTTTTGTCTTACTTTTTTGTTTAATATGTATGTATCACTTATTTACTGTAAAGGGATTCATTTTTTGAGAAAAGTGGTGAAAATAATTTCTTTTACTTAAATGACGTCATACATTTTTAAAGAGTTTGACCGCATTCCTCGTTCACGTACCACAAATATTTGGTCAAGTGTTTCGTATTTTGACTCTCCTGTTGAAAAAAATAAAGATAACAGCAGTTTTCTCTTTTATTTTATTTTTAATGTGCCCGAAGGTGAAAACACGATTTGAATATTTGCTCCTCATATATACACACATTAGTTTACATGTTTCATTTATATTTAAATAATTTGACGTGAATTTCCAACGTTTAATACTGTAGAAAATTTCATTAAAGCATATTTTAACGAAATTGTACGAGAGCGTTTACTTTACCAATTGTCATGTTAGACTAATAAAATAAAGCTCAAATGTCATTATATTTTAATTAATAATGTATTATTAAGTGAGTGTTTAATACAATTGATTGGTATATTTATAATCCTACAAATCGAGTGTATGTGTTAAATTCGTGCAATGTTCATGGGTTTAGTACGCCTACCATTTTGCGTTCCTGTTATCTGGTTAAAAGGCATTTCAGAAATCTGCTTCGAAATTCCAGCATTGTTCTTTTTTAGCTGCTATCCGGAAGTCGCTATATTGTATGCAGTGTAAATAACTAATCCGATTCCGAAAAAAAAAAAACATGTCTGTAATCTTCCATTTCTCTCAGAAATGGTTACGTTCATGTGGTATGTCCGAATTGCAACACACTTCAATGGTGGATGTAAGCTTACGAAATGATTTTTTTCCCTTCATTATTTTGTAACTAATTGTGTTACTCATGTTATTTTCGGTGAATTCCTATTATTAATGGTATATCTTTTTTCTTCCTTTTCTTTTCTTTCTTTCTTTCTTTTCTTTCTTTTTTTTTTTTTTTTGTAAATAAAGGGGGGGGGGGAATGAACGAATTAATGAACGAGGGATTGAACATTACGGCTTGTCGTAATGTTTGAAATAATTGCATAGCGTATTCAGGGTAGAAAATTGGGTCGTTTAAAAACCATTCATATAAATCAGGGTTGGCTGGGTTGGACCCAACTGAGTCAGACCCAATGGGTTTTTTTCTTAAAAAAAAAAAAAAAAATGAAAAAACCAACAATTTTGCCCACTTTTGGGTTTTTTCAATTTTATAAGAATTTTTTCTGTAAAATAAACAAACTGCTAAACAGTTAAATCTCATTTTTTTTTTTTTTTTTTTTTACAAGTTGAAGATTTAGCATTATATTCAAATGCTTACACTACAATAGGGCTACAACTAAAATCTAGCTTGCATAGATAATATTTGCTTAGTTTTCCATCTTATATTTGCTCTTATAAATATTCACTATAGAACATGCTATATTCAAGATTTGAAAAATGGACTGGACTGATGGCCATTTTCTAGTCAGACTGAAATTATCCCACCGACTAGGGAACCCTACACCTGCTTTGACGAATTTACCTTATACTGATTTGCTGCTTAATCTTATACCCAGTAGTAGAAATTTATCTATCTATCTGCAGCAAAACAAAATTTATCTGCGATTCAGAAATGCCTTATGAAGGCATAATTTAGAAAAAAATGTATGGCAATCAATAATTTATGTAAAATTTATATCTAAAAAGGAAAGAAAAATAAAAACATGCAACAAATACAGTAATCTAGAGGCTAATGTAAATGATATTTAAGAATTTTTAGCATTGATTTCTGTTTAAGCTGTTAAATTAATTTGCAGAGCTTTAAACAATGCACAGCGCTCGCTGCTGTGTTGCACTGTTTCTGCTACTGCGATCTTATAGATATCAATTTTCTATGTAATCAACTTATGTAATAATTCTCATAATGCATATTTATGTGAAATTTTACCATATTTAGCTATGTTACATAAATTAAATTTTGTGTGAGATTACAAAGTTTACAAATTAGAACATTGAAATCAAGGTTCTGGCTAGTATCATAAGGGATAGTATTTTAAAACTGGTCTAAATTTTTAACCATCATTCGTTCTTAAGTTATAGTCCACACAAACTAACAATAAACTGACTATCTTAAATACAGACACCACATCTTTTTTGTGAATTTACGATTCCTTTTTTGTGATTTTACGAATTATAGAACATGAGCATAAAACAAACTTAGAGAACAACTATTCTTGAATTTAATTTTTTGTGTTTTTCCCTTTAAAAAAGCATGTAATTAGTTAAGGAAAACTTTTGTATCAACTTCTGTATGTCAAGAATTTTGGCTAACAGAGATCGTCATAAGAACAACACAGGTTATGATAATTAGTACATCATAAGGGATACCATTTTAAAAACTGATCTAAATTTTTAAACATCAACAATAAATTTATCCAAAAAATTCATAAACATACAATCAGAAGAAAAACAAATGTTTAATTTTCAAATTTGTTTTAGCTATTCTCGTTTATCACTTACAGAAAAAAAATATATATATCTGTAACCAATTTTTTTTTTTTTTTTCATGAAAAACCCGAAAAAACTCAAATAAAACCTGAAAACTTTTTTTTTTCCTAAAAAAATCCAGGTTTTTGCCAACTCTGGTATAAAAGACCCCTTCACAAAATTTTATTTTATAAAATGGTCTCTTTCGGGGAATAGAAAAGTATGAAATAGGGCCCCTACAAAAAGTTCAGATCCATAAAATCGACTTTTTTTTTTTTTTTAATAAAATTTCGTTTTATAAGAATAATCTTTTCATACAGTTTTTTTTTTTTTTTTTTTTTCATGCTTTCAGTGTTATTTCAATTATAATTTTTTTCTATACTTTGCAAAATGAAACATCATTAACTTGATTTTAAATAGAATGTAAAGTGATTGTTAAAATAGAAAATTTTATACGATAATTTTTTATGTATTACAAAAAGTGGTATGACCACTTTTTGAGCAGTAATCATTAAGTAAATGACTCCAGGTTTTAATTTTTGGAACCCCCCCCCCCCTTTTTTTTTCTTGTAAAAAGTTAATATTTTTGAGAGAAAAATTTTTTGCATGAAAATCGTCAGCTATTTCATTTAATCAAGTAGTATATGTTGGTGAATGTATGCAAAAAGCATTCATCTTTACAGAAACAATGTCCTTTTTATAACCTACTGCTAAAATGCCCCTGGTAAAGGTATAACTTTATTATTATTATTTTTTTCACATTTATTATTTCATATTTTTTTTTTTTTTTTTTTTTTTTTTTCAAATATTTTAAAATAAAACAACTGCCATCTGGGGGCATTTATAGCTGCTGGGGTGGAAAACAAAAATCACCAGCGATCCCCGACGATATTAACAAATATAAATAAAAAAGATTTATCTGAGATTAGTAGAAGTACAGAGTTTGCGTATAAATAATTTAATGAAAATAAGAATTAAATTGATAAATATTTAAGATTCAATATATATATATAAGTTAGAAATTTATTTTTATTTTGATTATTTATTTATTCATTTTATTTATTTTTCTTTTTCTTCCGTTCACTCTGACCGTCAGGATACATTTTTGGAATTTTATAAAAACTAATTTAGATTAGGAATTTTGTGCAATAAATTCTTTTTAAGCAATTACAATCAATTCATTTTAAAGAAAGACCTCTGAAAGTAAAAAATATTGATTAAAATATCTGATTTGAGACATTTTCGTTCAACAAAAAAAGTTCGGAGTTATCGAGTTTGTAATAGTAAACGGGACAAATTTATTTTCTTTGCGCATTGTACGTTTACGAAAGGCAGTACACTTTCACTAATATTCTACAACGCTATAAAATCTGAATTTATATCATGAATTCCGATTTCTTTTTCTGAACAAAAATATAGCGTATTGTTTTTCTGAGGCAATAACTTTTTTATTGCGTTTGACAGCGTGTAGACATTTTATCGGCCCGAAATGAAATTGGGGATAAAGTTTATCTCCAAAAGGAGACAAAAAAGTGTCGACGAACTGTAGCTTTTTATGCCATGTTGTAAATTTCGATTGTAGACGTTGTTTTCAATCTTTGATTTTATAAATATTCAAAGAAATTTATAAAACGGTCTCGTAAAAATGGCTTTTCGTGTAAAATTATTATTTTTTGCTTCTTCCTTCTTCTTCTTCTTCTTTTTTTTTTTTTTTTTTTTTTGTGTGTGTGTGTTTAATAGAAATACAATGGCGTATAGTTTATATAGTTTTCTTTTATAAAAAATTGCATTGAATTTTTTTTCTTAGATCTCAATTCATATATTATTTTAGTATTAAAATATCTCATTTATACGATATAAGAATATTCTTAGTTTAATTTATACGGTTTTTACTTTTTAGAGATTTTCAACCCAAAATTTATTAATGAAATAAGAAATACGACCATGTACATTCGTAAATTTATAAGAATGTTTATTATTATAGAACGGTTTATTATAATTTAGTGAGCGTTAATATATTTTTTGTTTTACTATTTGTAAAATAGTGATTCTGTAAAACTTGCCAAGTGTGTTTTATCCTCTGTATATATTTTAAAACAATAATAATAGTAACTGTTTAACTTAAAATTGAGCAACTGCATTTATTATTGTCATTTATACGTCTGTCTAAGTTCTTTTCGAATAAAACAATTGAAATTTTGATGAATTTCTTTTGTTGAATTGAATTAAATAATAATTGTTGAATAATTGAATTAATAATTTAATAATTGTTGACATTTGAATCAAGCAATAACAATATCAGTAATATTTAATAAAAAAGCACCACAAAACAGGCGTTGTAAAAAATATTACATACAAACTTTGAATAAACACCATAAAATGCAATAAACTGGCAACAATTGTTTCGGGTCGAAAAAACACACGACCCTTCATCAGGCGAATAAAGTAAGCACGAGTGCTGCAGTCAAAGCGGCAACGTATAATATCAGTAAATAATATAAGTAATAACTGTTTAACTCAAAACGAAACAATTGCATTTATTATTATCATTTATACATCTATCTAAGGTTTTTTTCTAATAAAACAATTTAAATTATGATTAATTAAATAAGAATAATAGTAACTGTTTAATGTAAAACTGAGCAATTGCATTTATTATTATAATTTTTTTTTTTTTTTTTTACTTTGCATTAAAGATTGATTTATTTCATTGTTGTGTCAACAATATAAGCTTATACTGCACTTTTTTAGAAGGTTTTTAATTGAAATTGACTTTGTCATCGTGTCTTCGTGTCACGCTAGTAAACAATGCGCCTTCATTTTAAAGTAAATATAAGCTATTTCGTTTGTCGCTCTGTGGCTCGGTTGGTAAGAGCGTCCTGTTAATAACGCGGTGGTTGTGAGTTCGGTCCCTGGAAGGTCCAGCGTGTTAGTTTTTGCAGATAATTCGTAGAAAAGGTGTTAATTGAAACAAGAAAACTTTACGTTGCTTGCACTAAGAATTTTTGAGGAGTTTTTTTAAGAAGCATTTTTTTTAGTGGAAAACACAAAACATTTTAGATATTAAAAAAGCACAAAATAAAATGTTTTAAGTAAAAAATACATTAAAAAATATTTTTAGAAGCTTTATATATATGTATATATAAACATTATATATTACTATTATATGAAATTGGATTTGTCATCGGATTTTTGTCACGTTAAAAAACCAAGACTCTTCCATTATATATATTAAAAAAAAAAAAAAATGTAAGCAACTAATTGTATTTCTTAATGAATCAGCTGGTTACAGCGTCATGTTGATAATGCGAGAGTCGTGTGTTCGATCCTCGCCAGGCCGAGGTGTTTTTTGCAAATAATTAATAGAAAAAGTGTCAATTAATAAAAGAAAATATTTCGTTGTGTACACAGTATCCTAATAGTTTTTCAAAAGTTTTTAAACGGCTTTTTATCTAGTTACAAAAAGCACAAAATTAAAATGTAAGTAAAAATAAATAAATAAATAAATTTTTTTAGAAGCTTTTTATTAGTTAGAAGCTTTTTATATGAAATTGACTTGGTCATCGTGTCTTCCTATCACGCTAGTAAACAATTAAAGTAAATATAAGCCGTTCCGTTTGTGGCTACGTGACTCAGTTGGTCAGAGCGTCAGTTTAATAACGCCGTGGTCGCGAGTTCGGTCCCCGGTAGGTACGGAGTGTTAATTTTTGAGGATAATTACTAGAAAAGGTGTCAATTGATAAAAGAAAATTTTTCGTTGACTACACAATATCTTAAGAATTTTGCGAAAACAATTTTTAAGAAGTTTTTTTTTTTTTTTTTAATATTAGAAAACACAAAACATTCTTAGATGTTAAAAAAGCTCAAAATTAAAAGTTTCAAGTACAAAATACATAAATAAATATTTTTAGAAGCTTTATACATATATATATATATATATTATATTATTATATGAAGTTGAATTTGTCATCGCGTTTTCTGTCACGATAAAAAACAAGACGAAAAAAAAAAAAATGTAAGCAATTCATTGTATTTCTTAATGGCTCAGTTGGTTAGAGCGTCATGTTAATTTTTGCAAATAATTAATAGAAACGGTGTTAGTTGATAAAAGGAAATATATCGTTGTGTACACAGTATCCTAATAATTTTTGAAGAGTTTTTTTTAAATAGCTTTTTATCTAGTTACTAAAAAGCACAAAATAAAAATTTAAATAAAAATAAATAAATAAATAAAGTTTTTATAAGCTTTTTATTGAAACTGGATTTCGTTATCGCGTCTTCATGTCACGCTAATAAATATGGCACCGCAACTTTAAAGTAAATGTCAGCAGTTCTTACAGTCGCTCGTTGGCTCAGTTGGTCAGAGCGTCGTTAATGCGATGGTGGTGAGTTCCATCCCCGAAGGATCGATGTGTTAAATTTTGTAGATAATTAATAGAAAATGTGTCAAATGATAAAAGGAAATTTTCATTGTCTACGCAGTATTCTAAGAATTTTTGAAGAGTTTTTTTAAGAAGCTTTTTTTAGATATTAAAAAGCACAAAAAAAAAAGTTTTATATATATGTACATATTCTTTTAGAAGCATTTTATTGAAACTGGATTTTTATCATCTTGCCTTTGTGTCATTCTGAAGAAGAAGGCGCCTCCACTTTAATATAAATTTAAACAACCTTTTCGTCTTCGTTAGCGCATGTGGTTAGAGCGTCATGGTGATAACGCGATGCTCGTGGGTTCGACCCTTGCAAGCCGATGTGTTGCTTTTTTGCAGATCATTAATAGAAACTATGTCAACTGATAAAAGAAAATCTTTCATTGTCTACACATTATCATAAGGAATATTTAAAGAAGCTGTTTTTTGAGTTACTAAAGCGCACAAAATAAAAATTTTAGTAAAAATATAAATAAAAATAACACTGAAAGTTTTTTTTATTATTATTGTGTAGCCCTAAAAAGCCCAAAATAAAAATTTATTCTTGCAGAGACATGCTATAAAATCATAAAAGTGTCAACAACAAGAAAATTTTAAAGAAAAATATAGATATTTCACTTTTGCAAAAGGTGAAAAATTTTAAATATTCTAAATATTTTAAAAAGCATTCGAGAACAATATTCCTTTTGTATAAGTATTTGTGAGATTTTTCTAGAATGTTCTGTGGTTTTTCTTGAGAGTTAGACTTTTGGTTAGAACGTGATGCTGATAATGCAATGATCGTTGGATTCGGTCCTCGAAAGACGATATAGTACTTTTTTTTCAGATAAATAATCGAAAAAAAAATGTCAATTGATAAAAGACAATCTTCCGTTGTCTACAAAATATCCTAAGAAATTTTAGTTAGTTTTTTTTAAGAAGCTTTTTTCTTTTTGTAACTAAAAAGCACAAAATAAAATTTAAGTAAATATTATGCTTTTTAGGGCTTCACAATAAAAAGCTTCTAATTTTAAAAAATGATTTTTTACTTAAATTTTATTTCTTGTTTTAATTTCTCTATAAAAAATATTTGTATAAAAATTTTCAGGTATTTTTCTAATCATTAGTATTAGCAACACTGCGAGTAAAGATAAGCTGTGAGGCATATTATTGTCTAGCTATACTCAAATCATAATAATATAATTTTAATTCGGTCGAAGCTTCATTAGAGCAATATCTGGTAGAACGTAAATTATATTACAAAGAAACTTTAAACTATTTACTGACATCATATAGGTATAAAATTATATATTTGCTATATTTATCAAAAAATTTTAAATTGGTTACCATTACATTATAACCATAATTCCATACCTTGAAAAGGTTTTTAATTTGGCTATAAAAAAAAAAAAAAAAAAAAAAAAAAAATCAAATATTATATATTTATGACTATTAATTACACAGAAAATGATTCATCTGTAAAAAAATTAATAATAATGATAAACTTTTCACTATTTTCAGACTTTTAAAATATTTACTATATTTTGTTTTCTGGGTGTAGATTTTGATACTAAACACTTTTGGCGTCGTGTCAGTATAATTTGATAAGTTTTACGCATATTTTATAAATGAAATGCATTTTCGGAAACATGTGTACCTTATTTAGTAAATAATTTTAGCAGTTTTTCATCTCTTTCTTTCTTCTCTCTTTTCCTTTTTTAAAAAATTGATATATTCTTTTCATTGTAATTTTCATTACGCATGATTCATTTCTTTCCTCGGCCCGTCTAGCTGGAGTTAACGCTTGCACTTCAGTTGCCTGGTGCTGGGTTCAAATTCCTTCAGACGTGGTTGTACGCAAAGGTGTGGAATCCACTTTAAGCTGTAGGTCTAATGAACCATAATGTGGTTGGGGAGGGGGGGGGGGTAAAGAAAATAAAAGACTGCGGAGCGACAATCGCCAACTATGCGCCTCATCCCAACTATAAAGTTTTTAAATAAAATTTTTGAATTTGTGTAGTTTAATGTAACTTTTTCATTGCGTACTCTGTCAGGAATAAAAGCAAATGCTGCTGTAATAGACAGTTTTTTTTTTTTTTTATTATTATTATTATTGGTTTGATAATCAAATATTTTAGAAGAAATATTAAATTTACTTAAAAAAAAAATGATCAACGTCAATAATGTTTGAGTCTTTTTATTTTTTGTAGAAAATTTCTGAAAAATATATTCAATTTCTATCTAAAATAATTGTTTATTATTATTATTATTATTATTATTATTATTATTTAAAATCTATAATAATAAAATGTCTGGCAGTATTTCCACATTCTGAGGTAACTTTTACCCGTTTTTCATATGTGAAAGAAATTGTGGACAGAATTTCTAAGATCTTTCCCAACATGGGTCAGTAAACTGACGACGTTTTGCCCTACGGGATTTTGGACGTGCGACCTGGTTGTTTCTGTTTTTTTGTCATTTTTACAGCAGTTACCCGGAGAAAATCCCCGTGATCTTTCTGCACATTGACATTTTTCAGAGCATACTTTTAATTCATGTGCTTTGCTTGTAAATATTTTGTTAACTCTTTCCAAAACGATAAGATGGTCTGTGTGTGATTTTTGAAGTGAAAATCCGGGAACTATTTCCCTGTTTCTTTCCGCATTCTGAAACTTGGTTGGATTTATTTTCCACCTCTTTCCATTTTATAATATGTTGTTGGCACAACTAAGGTTAAACAAGAAAGAAAAATCGTGCGAATTACTTTAATTCAGGTGGAAACATATATACAGTCGAACCTCGCTTATCCTTTTACACGCCGCATTCAGATCCAGGTGTATAATTTAAATTCGTTTTTTACATATTTTGCCTTCTAATGCTTTGGTTTAAAGAACTCTACCATTAAAATGTGTAAAAAAAATATATAGATAGATAGGTAGGTAATTTAATATTATTATATTTAATATTATTTTATTTTATTTTAATTTAATGATGTAAGCTATTTTAAACAAGCCAGCCCATTTTTAGAAGCATTTGCTTATTTTTCTAAATTATGGGAATTTTTAAACTGTGGGGTAAAAGGGAAAATGGTAAAATTGGTCATTTTTATCATTTTCTGTACATTTCCCCTTTTATGATTGAACTGTAATTTCTATTTAAAAAAATCAAGTCATCTTTCTATTATATCTGATAATTTTTTCAAGTCAGTAGGTATTCATGACTTTTAAATTTTAAATGAATATCTAATTCCATGTTCCATTTCTGGAACATTGGCGTGTAAAAGGTTAATGTGAATTACATTTAACATGAACTGTTTCCACAATCCCTGTCAAAATGAAGATTAGTTTCTGAGTTACTGATGACATGAACAAATTTTTTGTTTCCTTGGAGATTCTCGCTAAGGTTCGACTCTATACTAGAGATGGGATAAACAATTACATTTGAGTAATATGTTACTTTGTTTCATATACTATCTTTGGTAATATATTCCAATATCCTATTATTTTTGTAACCTATTACTGTTTAATTGAAATGCGACTTCGAGACATGCAGTATACACACGTGTCGTACATAGTGCATATGATTTATGTTTTTGAATAACAACACTTTCGAATAGTAATCTTCACTTAATGTAATCGTATTTTCTTTTGTTTAAGAAACAAAAATGCTGTCAGAAAATAATGTGAGTAAAAGATTAAATATAGTACATGAAACGTTCGTTCTGAAAGAGTATGCACTTGTGAAAACAGAATATTGCATATAATATTGAGTAACACACATCTGTTGCCTATAACAAAGAATACCAATATATGAATCATATTATTCAAGAAATATTATTCAGTTGTTAAAAAAAAAATGTTTTATTAAAAAGAGTATAACATTCCAAATCCCAAATAATTTATTACATGGAAAAAAAAAATAAAAGGGATAACACTAGAACAATGCTGTAATAATCATTTTTTAACAATTATATTATAATTTAATTTTAGAAATATGATTCAATGAAATACATTAATTTATCATGTTATTAAGTACATTGTTTAGAAAAAGAAATTTAATTAGCTCATTTAAAACGTAATTTAATGAGAAAATAAAATATTTATTTGATTTAAAAGTAACTGCTATTTAGAAATTACTATTTTTAATTTTTAGGTGTGAACGGCGCGCTGTAATTAAATTCCTGGCTTTAAAAAAAGGAGCCTCTCACAAGGCACTGATGTATTATTTTTCGGCAGAAAAACATTTTTAAATTAATTAGAAACAATTGTTCTAAAATTTAAGTTTTATACGCAAAGGTCGAATATTACGATTTTCAACGGTCATATACGACCATAAATAACTAGTTTTAATTATTTTACTCATAATAAAAAAGTCTCTGTAAAAAAAAAAAAAAATCAGATAAAGAAATTAACTGATTAAATTAAATAAGAAAATTAAAGCGAAATGCAAATACGGATGTTCTTTGCAAATTTATCACCGCATAAAAACGCATGAAAAAAAAACAAAATATTCCTGAGCACTTTCGCGTACGTCACACGCTATTACGTAATTTTAATCCCAGCTGATAACATTAATTTCAAGTAAATATAAACAGCTTACCAGGCAGATCTAGCGCGACATTAATTAAAAATCTCGCCAATCCATAAACAGCTCTTTCATTCTTCCCCTCTCATAAGGGTAAACAAGCGATCTCTATACATTCTTACCCAAACGATTTTGTTGTCATGTGAAAAATAATCTACACTAAATAATCATTTCTAAGCTAATATCAACTGTGTTTAATATTTGCACGATAATATTTATTCTTGACTTTAAAATTCTCTTGCCTATTAAAGTTATTTAAACTAACATATTTCATAAGGGACATTCGTTTATTTAGACTAATAAATTCAAGAAAATATTAGAGAGCTCAGCTGTATGGTAATCGAAAATATTATTTGAGCATATTATTCGACTAATATAAAGATTAGGGTATTATTTTTTTAACTTGTTAAATTAACATGGAGAGAGATTACTGACTGATAATATCACTGAATAGATTATTTCATAACTTTATCGAATAAAATATTTTTCATTCTGGTTAAGTAATCTGACAGTATTCATTTGGCATAGCGCCAAAAATCCCTCGCCTATTTCGTGTGCAGAGATAAAAATGATAGCATTTTTTTTAATAGTATATATTTTAAATAATATATTACCGTGCTAATAGGTTGCGATGTAATAATAATATTATTTATTTTATTACGTGAAATAACGCCCATCTCTACTGTATACATGTGTGATAAAACATTTTTTATTAATAATTTATATATATATATATATTTGAAGTAACCAAAGGAGTAGTATACAAAAACTAAATACATTATAAATGGCCTCGATAGTCCACTAGAACTTAAATAAATTATATTAAAAAAAAATATATATATGAATAATTTGGCCAATGTAAATTTAATATGGATATGAAAATAAGAACAATTATCACTTTCATATAATTTCTTTGAAAAAAGCAAGCTATGTTAATAGGAAGGGTCTTATAACGAATGTAATCAAAAAGTTAACGGTCAAACATTAACAAAACTAAACCATAAGAACGATAGGGAATTTTAATTAAAGGGAATACAAAAGGGGGAAAAAAGAGAGAGAGAGAGAGAGAGAGAGAGAGGCTCAAACTGCAGAAATATCTTATGAAGGTCCATTATCTAGCAACACCCAATTTTGATTTCCTATTTGAATATCTGATATCCTGGCAGTGTAGAAAAGTGTATAGTTTCTACACTTTTTCTTTAGTATTCACAGAGTTATAGGAGAAAGAGTGTTTGAGGATTATCCGAAAATCTAGAAAAATAAAACTAAGATCAGACAACAAAATCATATGTTTATCACCTGAAATGTTTTATGAAAAATTTGAAAAAAGAAATAAATCATATTATAGGTGGGATCATCTCTATAGCACCTTAGCTTTGAATGATTTAGGTTTATTAGATAAATGCATAATTGTATAATGATATTAAATATCATAAGAATATTAATATAATACATATATGTGGGAAGTTCCGTGCACAGCCTACAGATGGCGCTGCCTCGGATGCGTATCATTGAACGAGATGACAAACGGAGGAGTTGAGATCTGGCTGCAGTGGAGATCGGTTGAGACCTTCAGCGCGTAGGCTGACAGGCTCTTTGTTCTGCTAATTAGAGCTTGTTGTGCTCTGTATAAGTGTGTAGAGCCATGGAGAGCTCTATACCATAATCTCACTTATTAGAAATAGTACGCGTAGGTACTAATGTGAATTGTAGAGCGAGTCAGTGCTCATATATGTTACTTTCTGTTAGTCCTAGTAATGAAGAGAGCTTGTTATGTGTATTAGGCCTCGAAACCAGCAAATGTTATTGATGGAAACCCTGCTAATATTATCATTTTATCTTTGTGTAAACTGTGTTGTGAACGTAATAAATGTTTTTAGTTATCTTAATCGCACCTCTTCATTGCCCCACCCCTAGACGCCCAGCTAATATACTACAAGTGGGGACTCTGCCGCGATATTACCACCAACAAGTTATAAAAGGTAACTGTTATTGTTATATATTTATCATTGTGTTTGATAGTGGATAATAATGATTAATGCATATATTGAGCAAAAAGAGTTTGAGTTACTATTTTGAATTAGAAATTAATGGTGAAATACTTTTGAGAACACTTTTGGTTTCAATGTGTGATGAAATAAAATAAATAATATAACTTGAGAAGAATGAATAAAAATAAGAATTATGATTGAAAAAAATATTCTGAGTAATCTTTTATAATTTTGCTTATTACTGTTTGCAATAATATTTTAACAATATTATAACAATATTATTTTAAAACGAAAGTGAAAACAATAATTAAAGAAAGAATAATGATAATGGTGATATTATATGAAATATGTGTATATAGCAATAATTAAGAAATATATAAGTTGTTCTAAATATTCTATTAAATGGTATAAATTGTTCTGAATGTGTTTATTTAAAAATCATGATAATTTTGATTTGAGAACAAAAAGCATAGAATCATTTTTAAGAAATATGTTCTCATATTATTTTGTTCCTATTTAAGTATGATATTAATTTGGTAGAAATATTGAAATATTTTTTGGTATAAGTAATTATTTAGAGTTATAATGGCCCAAAACGTGTTACAAGGTATTAGAAAAGCCGATTTAAGAACAATTGCTGAAGAATTAGGCCTAACTGTTCCGGCGGAAGCTAAGGTACTTGAAATCAAAACTTTAATTGAGAGTTCTGATATTTATAAAAATGATTTAGAATTTGTTAGAGGTGTTATTAAAATGTTACTAGAAGAACAAAAGTTGAAATCTGTAGAAGAACAAACCAAAATTGAGATAGAAAGAATTAAATTATCCCAGTTAGAAAAAGAAATAGAGTTACAGAATTTAAAGTTACAGGCTGCAGCAAATAATTCTAGTAATAATGTTGAGCAATCAAATTCAGAAACTACTTCACAATCATTAGAAAATTTAATTAGAAGTATTCGAACATTAACCATTTCAGTACCTGAGAAACCGGAAGCTTTGCACTTATTTTTTCAATCCCTGGAAAAAGCATTCGTTTCTAAAAACGTACCGTCTAAATTTAAATCGGAAATATTGATTAATTTATTGGGAGATAAATGTAATCAGGTTCTTGCGTACGTAACCTCCGAAGAAATTAACGATTATGAAAAAGTTAAGGAATTAATTTTAAGACAGTTCCAACCAACGCCGCGTGAATGTTTAAGTAATTTTAAAAATGCGTTGCGTAATCCGTCAGAATCTCATGTCCAATTCGCTTCGCGTCTAAGCGCTTCTTTTGATTACTATTGTAGATTGAGAGGGGTTAACGATGTTAAGGAATTGTGTGATCTTATAGTTTCCGATAAAATATATGAAACGTTGGATTCTAGAACTAAGGAACATATTAGTGTTCGAGAAGGTCAAAATTGGTTTAAACCCAACGAGTTAGGTCGGGAGTGTGATTTATTCTACTCTTCTAGAGGTAAATCGTTAATTGAAACTAATAATAATACACGAAACGAAAGTTCAGAGAATAAGCGGTTTGTAAACAAAACTCCTTTTAGAAAGACACATTATAATAATAAAGATCCCATAGTACGTAATTCGGTATCTAATCAAACTCACGAAAAGCATGAAAGAATGTGTTATATTTGTGGTGCAAAAGGGAAAACATTTCATTTCGCCAGAGTGTGTCCTAAACGTAGTTCAGAGAAAAAAGAATTCCGTGAAAATCTTCCAACGAATTCAGTAGTTCAATCCGAAACAAGTCCGATTAACCTAATTGTTAATGAGCTCGAATATGTTGATATTTTAGTGGATGATATTCCACTTAAAGGGTTAAAAGATTCTGGTTCTTCGATTCTAATTGTAAATAAAAATAGCATTCCACAGACTAAAAATGTTATTTCTTCAACCACTCTAGTTAGCTGCTTTAATGAAAAGAAAGATGCAAATCTGACTGAATTTAAAATATCTTTACCTAATCATGATTCAATAAACATAATCGGTGCTTTATGCAACAATTTGACATGCGACGTAATTCTGCCTAATAATATCTTTCATATTTTGAAACAACAAAATAAAGAGGAAGCAGATGTTTCGAGTTCCAGCGTAGGGGGGAAAGATAGTCTTCTAAATTCGGGGGAAAGCAATTTCGATGAAGCAAATGAGTGTTCTTTTCCTGTATTCGATCGAAAGGAAAATGAAATAGATACTTTTTTTTCAAGTATGTGCAATTTTTCAGAAGAAGAAAAATTCGATGTCAGTTATATTTTAGATAAGTCGTTAAAAGAGAAATTAAGCGAATTAATAAAAAGTTATAAGCCAGTTAAAACAAAAAGTACTGATTTAAAAATGTCCATTATTTTATCTGATGATATACCAGTGTGCTCACGCTCTCGCAGATTATCATTTGTAGAGAAATCAGAGGTGGATAGACAAATTGACCAGTGGTTAAAGGATGGTATAATTAGAGAAAGTACATCAAATTATGCTTCGCCAATAGTGGTGTGTAGGAAAAAAGATGGAGGAATAAGGTTATGCTGTGATTATCGTGCTTTAAATAAGAAAATAATTAAAGATAAATACCCGTTGCCAAATATTGAAGATTTATTTGATAGATTAGGGGAGGGTAAAGTTTTTTCGACACTAGATTTAAAGAATGCGTTTTTACAAGTTGATGTAGAGGAAAAAAGTAGGAAATATACAGCTTTTGTGACCGATAATGCCCAGTATGAGTTTCTAAAAGTTCCCTATGGATTATGTAATAGTCCCTTAGTATTTCAAAGATATGTAAATTATGTGTTTAAAGACTTATTAAAAGATGGTACTGTAATTATTTATTTAGATGATATAATTATTCCATCTAAAGATGAGAATGAAGGGTTAGATAAATTAAAACGTGTGTTAGAAACGGCATCAAAATTTGGTCTAGAGTTAAATTTAAAGAAATGTCAGTTTTTGAAACGTAAGATCGATTTCTTAGGTCACATAATTGAGAATGGCACGATTAAACCCTCAGTAGAAAAAACTCTTGCAGTACAAAATTTCCCAGAACCCCGTAATGCTAGGGAAGTGCAGAGTTTCTTAGGTTTAACGGGTTACTTTAGAAAATTTATTCGTTCATATGCCAACATAGCAAGACCACTCAGTGACTTATTACGTGCTTCCACTCCATTTAAATTCGAGCAAGAGCAGAAATTAGCTTTTCAAAAGCTTAAAGACATTTTATCTAATGCACCTGTCTTACACCTTTTTAAGCAAGGCTATAAGTTAGAAGTTCATACAGATGCATCTAAATTAGGATTCGGTGCAATCCTATTACAACAAGATGACGATGGACAGTACTATCCAATCCATTATATGAGTAAAAAGACCTCTGTACAAGAAGAAAAATACTGTAGTTATGAGTTAGAAGTATTAGCGATAGTAGAAGCCCTTAAAAAATTTAGGAACTATTTATTAGGTAGTAAATTTAAAATTTATACTGACTGTCAAGCGTTCACTAAAACTTTAGATAAACGTGAATTGACACCTAAGGTAACCAGGTGGTCTTTCCTGCTACAGGAATTCGACTACGAAGTAGAACATCGACCTGGTAAACAAATGCAGCATGTTGACGCTCTTAGCAGACACCCTGTAATGGCTGTAAATACTGATACCCTTACTCATCGTATTGCTACTGCTCAAGAAAATGATGAGTTTATCAATACTGTGAAATCTCTTTTACAACAAAACCAAAATGACGAATATGTGTTAAAAAATAATGTTTTATATAAAGTGTTAAATGATAGGGATGTACTAATTGTCCCAGAGATCATGCAACTTGAGGTCGTAAAGAAATGTCATGCCTTAGGACATTTTTCGGCTAATAAAACTGAAGAGTTAGTAAAAAGAGACTACTATTTTCCTAATATGAAAAAATGCGTAGATAACGTTGTAAAAAGTTGCGTAGAATGTATTCTCGTAAATAAGAAACAGGGAAAAGGAGAAGGTTTTTTGAACCCTATCCCTAAAGGCGATATGCCATTATCCACGTATCACATCGATTTTGTGGGTCCATTACCGACCACCAACAAAAACTACAATCACATTTTTACAGTAATCGACGGATTTAGTAAATTTTCGTGGCTATATCCAGTCAAATCAACTTCTTCAGCAGACGCCTTGCAAAAATTAAAACAGCAAGCTGCTATTTTTGGTAACCCCGCAAGAATAATATCCGATCGTGGACCTGCGTTCATATCTAAGGAGTTTGCAGATTACTGTAAATCAGAGGGAATCGAACATGACACCATCACAACCGGAATCCCAAGAGGGAATGGTCAAATTGAGAGACTTCATCGAACAATCATTCCTGTATTATCCAAGTTATGTATAAATGACCCTAACAAGTGGTACAAGTTTGTTGAGGCTGTTCAGAGAACTATTAATTCCACCACATCGAGAAGTACCAAAAGAACTCCTTTTGAACTACTCACTGGAGTAACAATGAGAAAGAAAGAAGATAAGAGAATACTAGAACTTCTCGAAGAGGAAAGGATAAATTCCATGCTTGATAATCTTAACACCATTCGTGAAGAAGCAAGAAAAAATATTCTTAAGATTCAAGAAGAAAATCGCCGATGTTACAACAAGAAGAGAAAGAAAGCCCATGTATATAAAATTAATGATCTAGTTGCCATCCAGCGAACTCAGTTTGGAACCGGCATGAAACTAAGACCAAAATTCTTAGGTCCTTATAAAGTTGTGCGAGTAAAGAACAAAGACAGATATGAAGTCGAGAAGATAGGCGATCACGAAGGACCTATACATACTAGTACTTCTGCAGACCATATGAAATTATGGTCCACAAACTAAATAGACTGAACTAAATGGACTGATAAACATTACAGGAAAAGTTAACTGTGAATTTTTATGTACATAATTTTTTTAATGTCTGTTTCTCTTTTTTGTTTTTTTTTTCTTTTAATTGTATTTTGCAGATATCCTTTAGTATCCCAGGTTGGCAGTGGCGTATACAGACTTGTCATTTCGGGGGGGGCTGAGATATACTTATGAAGAATTTGTTTGCTTGCGCCCCCCCCCCCCCCCCCCCCCCAAAAAAAAAAAAAAAAAAAAAAAAAAAAAGATACACTCGCTAAAACCTATACAATTCGTATGACATAACCTATAACAAATATATTTTGAACTAAATCAACAGCACCAATGAAGAACTATCGTAATATTCACATACACATACCAGCATAAAAATGGCAAAAATGAATTCAGAACACCTCAAATGGTAGTGCACCAAAATTTCATAGATTTCTTTTTATGATTACTATTTTTTACTTTCTTCTATATTCAACAGAAGAAAGTATTGGATTCGTAAAAATTTTCAACTTCCGGTTTTTGACGGATTTACATGTTTTGAGAGGCCTACAACACGATTTTCACCATTTTTAGAAAATGTCTGTCTGTGTGCGTGTGTGACAAAAATTTTGTGGCAACTGTATCTCCGAACTGCTCAGAAATATATATAAATTTATATGTAGATGCACCTTGACCTATATTAGTGCCTATCAACTTTTGGTGTCAACTGCTCAACAGGTGACGCTGCTATATAGCGATTTCAGCAGTTTAAGGGGATGCTATTTCTCAGGTTCTATTGCGTACAATCAAACAAAACTTGATATGTAAGAAGGCCATTATGAGACATGCTGATTTAATTTGGATGCTTATCGGCGAATAGGTGGCGCTACTATACTGAAAATTTCCTTGAAAACGGTAAGGCTATGTCTCAGTGTCTATTGCATATAACAATATGAAACTTGATGTAACCATTATAAAAATGCATTTTTAAAGATGTTATTTATGGACAATAAAACTGTCTTTCTTTGGATATTCAGTGTTAGTTTCTCTAAGATGAAAATCATTTGCATTCATTATGTTGGATAATTTTAATAAATTATAATTTTAATAAATTATTTGCACTTAGTGAATTTGCATAGAAAATACAGAAGAAAATCTTGTGGTGGCCACAACATACTAGTTTTTTACATAATACACATGTAACAAATATGTAAGGAACAGGAACATACATGTTCAAAAAAATAAAAGTGCTACATATTTTTAAATCACTGAAATATTTAGTATAATATGCACTAATCTGGTCATAGAAAAAACAAATTAAAAAAATAGCTAATAATGATGAACATACTAACATAATAATTTTAATTTAAGTTTGTTCTCAAAAACTTAAACCATCTTTAAAAATACTGCAAATCTTTTGAACGCGTTCAGAAAGTCAATGTTGGATAGAAATGCATCATTTTTTAATGACAATTCTATAGAAGGAAAATACATTTTCTTTCTTTATTTTATATAAATAAAATATTTTTTGTGTTATAAAATATCATAAACCTCAATAAATTTTATAAACTTTCACATTGCAAAAAACAATAAAAATCGGAGAAATGGATAACTTTAATGTACTTTTAATATAAAAAAAATAAATAAATAATCTGTTTTTATATTGATATAAAAAATATAAAACCGCTATTCAATTTTCTTATGTTAAAAAAATATATATATTATAAGAAAATCTACGAATTTTTACACATGAAAATGTGTCCAAAACTATATCAAAAAGTTGGTAGTTTAGACCGAACGATTTTTCTTAAAAATCCACTGTCTTTATTTAAAAAATTTAAACACCATTCGAGTTTCTAGTTTAAAAAAAAGTAGGTACATTTCTCTTTTTTATGACCTAATATAGCTTCTAATGCTTGTCAGAAAATAGTGGGTTTTTGTTTGAGTAATTATCTATTGCTATAAAAATTATCTATTATCTATCCTTAATTATCTATTGCTATAAAAATACAAATGTGTTAAATATATTTTAAAGACATACCTGGATTTAATGAAGACTTTAAAAAATTCGTATACTGCTTTAGAACGTTACATGGCTTTAACAGTATTTGATTTGAGATGAGAACAATTTAAAAACAAATTAATGGCGGGAAGCAAGGTGTTGAAAACGACGGAATCCGTAGGTCTATGTTTACATTTTGCGGTTTTCTGAAATACAATTCGGATTGGATATGGGGGGGGGAGGGGGGGGGGTGTCCAATCTCATTTAGGAAAAAGGGCAAACAAAAAGAAAAAGATGTTCCCTTTAAATGAGATGACATTCAAGGTCACTGGACTGATAATGCGATAGAAAATGATCAAAAAGAAGAGGCACCAAAGAATATTTGAGATTTCTTATTCTGAAATAATTATAAAATCTTTATTTTTAAAAGCGAAAAACTACCGTTTAACTAAAAACGTAATCACATTTGTCCAAAAGAATTTAATTCAATATAGTAGTTGATTGAAATCAAGATAAACAGTTCTGTTTTGGCTACAGATTTGAATGATTTAATTCATAAACGGGTAATTTATTTGTAAGTTAGATTAGCATATGAGACAAATATTCTTTTTTTTTTTCTCCCCAGATTTGAAGAGTTTAAATTCTGAAATCCCATTTTTACACAAATAAAGATTATATTTAGTCATAAACTAATATATAATCTTAGATTTTTTTTTTTTTTTTTTTTTTTTTAATCAACACAAATTTTCATAAAGTCTCCAAAATCATGGTGTTGTAATTTTCTGGAAGGGCTTACAAAGATTAAAGAAGAACAAAAAATCATGCAGTTCGTTCGCAAAGATCATATTAAAATTTGTGCATTGTTAAACTTTTAGGAACTTGCCTACGTGATCATATAACGGGCAGAGAGAATGACAGAAAAATAGACAGATAGACTAACTGAATTTATGATCACTCTTAAACATTGTTGGAAACTGTTAAAAATGCTTGACATAGACGTAAATGCAATTCCAGGAGACTAACTGAATTTACAATCACTCTTAAACACTGTTCAAAAGCATTAAAAACGCTTCCTTATCACAGGCAGAAATGCCATTCTGGCAAATTTCAATTGTAACACTTAATGTGTAGGAATATTTTAATGTAGCCCTTTAAATCTTAACGCTATGCATATCATATTCTGTAGAAAACATTTTTTTTTTCTTTTTTTTAGCATATCAACTATAGATGTAATTTTATTATGATTTAAAACACTACCAATGTTTTAAATATGATATTACATAAAAATGCCTCTCATGAAATGCAATGCCTTGTCATTCTTTTGGGTGCCTTTGTACATTAACCAGTTGTGATATTTATGCTATTTTAAATAGGAAACATACAAGCAAAATAAAGCTTAAGAATTTTCAGTTCATGCTATATATATGAATAAAACAAATAGGGCTGGATATTCCTTTGTGCTTATTATGCCACACAAATGGCTTGTAATACAGATAAGTATATTTATTAATATAATTTAATACCAATATTAGAATTTTCCGAATGCTCGCTAGCCGAGGTAAGAAACTGCTGTCGTGTAGAAATAGATTTTTTGCCCTGCCTGCGCTAAACTTTAACATAATGGTACTAAATCCTCATAAACTAATAAAAAAATTGCAAGAATTTGCTTAAACAACTAAAATTATTATTATTATTATTTTTTTTTTTTGTCAACATTTACTTTTTTTCTTATAAAACTTTAGCAATTAGACATGATATTTGCCTCAAATTTCGGGGGGGGGCTGCAGCCCCATCAGCCCCCCCCTTGGATACGCCACTGCAGGTTGGTTTACGGTGAGGTCACCGCAACATCAGAATGGCAGAGCGTTGTGGGAAGTTCCGTGCACAGCCTACAGATGGCGCTGCCTCGGATGCGTATCATTGAACGAGATGACAAACGGAGGAGTTGAGATCTGGCTGCAGTGGAGATCGGTTGAGACCTTCAGCGCGTAGGCTGACAGGCTCTTTGTTCTGCTAATTAGAGCTTGTTGTGCTCTGTATAAGTGTGTAGAGCCATGGAGAGCTCTATACCATAATCTCACTTATTAGAAATAGTACGCGTAGGTACTAATGTGAATTGTAGAGCGAGTCAGTGCTCATATATGTTACTTTCTGTTAGTCCTAGTAATGAAGAGAGCTTGTTATGTGTATTAGGCCTCGAAACCAGCAAATGTTATTGATGGAAACCCTGCTAATATTATCATTTTATCTTTGTGTAAACTGTGTTGTGAACGTAATAAATGTTTTTAGTTATCTTAATCGCACCTCTTCATTGCCCCACCCCTAGACGCCCAGCTAATATACTACATATATATATCTAAGATTGGTTAGACAATCAGACAATGCTGTTTGGAAGTTGTGCATGATAGTTCAATTGAAAAATCGCAAGCATGGCAATACTGATCCTTTATTGCAATTAATAAATAATTTATTTTATGTTGTAGGCGCGATATAATGTATGAACAGCAATTATACTTCCATATATAATTATTTATTGATTAATTCAGTTCTCCTTGCTGGTGTTTGACCCATTTGTTTTATAATTTTTGAGAAAATAAATTTTACTAATTAAAATATTTTTACAAAACCAATTTTTAAGTCTGAAATACATTGTTTAAAAAAAAAAAAAATAATAATAATAATAAAAGAAACATAGACTAAATTAATGTTTTATTAATCTTTTAATTACGGCTGTCATCGGGAAACGATTTAACATACTCCTTGCATTGTAACGGTTGTCAATAAACAATTCATCCCCCCCTCAATTGACAGTTATGCCCACCTATTTTTCTATTTTAAACAGTAAACCCCGCCTATTTGATTGATTTCACACACTAGTATTTTAAAAAATTGAAATTTTATCGTCAGTAATCGTTGCGGTAAATGACACTGGCGTATATTTTTGACAACGTGGCTGAAAACGAATACGCAAAGTGTCTTTTTCTTTTCTTTTTCTTCATTGTGTTGTTTTAGAAGAACGCTGAAAGCAGCGCTTGTTTTCTTTATTAAACTAGAATTCCTATTTGATATTACTAATGTTTTAAAATCGACATTTCTTTTTTTCTTTTTAATTTTTTTTTTCTTACGTTTGACATTGCTATTGTGTATAGTTGTACCTTGTACCCGCAATTAAAAAGCTAAGTATATTTTGTTTACTTTTTCTTTTCTGCTACTTTTTAAGTTTTTTCTTTTTCATTATTTCATATGCAAAAATTCTAGAGATATCTCCCTAAGTTCGAAAGAAAAATATATATATATATTTCTTTCTCGAAAACGATTAATTGGAATGAGCTGCAAATTTGCACACCGATATATATGAATTTATGTATATTTTTCATAATTTAAAATATTTTTCTGAATCAAAAGTTTTTATGGATTATGTTTGTATTTCTTCGTTGTATCTCGTAAATATATGTATATCAATCAAATTATTTTTTGTGAAGGTATAAATAAAGATTTGCGACATGTTTTTAAAATTAACAGCTTCAAATTTTGATTGCTTATAACTCTGTGAAAATATAAGTGAAATATACAACCAATTTAATTTTTCGCATTGCGCCGATCCTAATAATTCAAATATAAAATCAAAACATTATCGTTGAAAAATTCAAAGTTGGTGCATTTTTTTTTTTTTTATTTATTTTTTTTTTTAAAGCCCAGCCCACCTGGGCCCACCATCTAAAACCCTGGTTTTTGATGAAAAATCCAGGTATTACTGAGGGTTTTCAGGAAACTTTTAAATCTTGATTTCGTTTTAAATGTTTTACCTAAATTGGTCAGTTTTAAATGTGATCGCAGGAAAAAACTTAAAACCTAATTTAAATGTCCAGTGATTCATAGCTATTTATCACTAGCATTATTTCATATACAAATACTATGCAATTGCAATTAGATTTTTTTCAAATTATTAAAAAAGCTGTTATACTTAATTATTACACATACGCACATTATTAAATATAATTTGTCGATATATAAATTTTTCTTTGAAAAATTAAAAACTGCTTATAAGCATAATTACATGTATTTTATCAGGTAAAAAATAAAAAATATCAGATATTGCTGAATGAAAACTGATTTGCCTACTTTAACACTAACAGAATAGGAATACAGAAAAAAATATATTACTGAATGAAAAATGTAGTTAGTCTGGACTTCTGATGGTGGTTTATATCCAGGTCTTAATATCTCAATCATGTGTTTGAAATTATCAAGTTCAGCTACACATTAAAAGGTATATTTGCCGCATAAAAGAACATTACACAATTTTAATTTTTAATATATACACAGACAAATGACTTAAAATTTTAAAAAATGCCCTAAATATATTAAGTTTGTCCTAAACATATCTTTAAGAAATGATCTAAAAGTGCAAAATTGTTCTAAAAGCACAATGTCATGAAAATTTAGGTTCTGGTCTGGTAATGACATTAATTATTATAATCTAAATAATAATTATCATTTTTGTGTCTGTAGTAAAAGTTTCTGAATGTACAGTAAATTAAAAAAAAAAAAAAAAAAAAAAAGAAAAGAAAAAAAAAAAAAGAAAGAAAGAAAAAACTTTATAAAATAGTGTTTTTTTTTTTCCTCGTAAAAACCCGGACGAGTATTTTCAATGTGCAGATGACCCCGAATCCAAAATTTCACTTCATTTTTCACACATTATTCTCTGCCAAATATTACCTATTACATTTTCCTGGATTAAACAGTAATAAAGTAACGTCCAGCATTAAATTTTTTTTCCTCGACTGTATTGTTTAATAAACAATATTATCTTGCAGAAAAGGTTTGCACTAATAAGGCTTGTCAAAAAGGAAAAAAAAAAAAAAAAAAAAAATCTGCCATGGAGTTAATGTGTATTCGGTTTTGCATTTCCATGTGGTGTGAAGGTATTCATTTTTTTTTTTTTTTTTTTTTTTTTTTTCATGTCATTATTTTTAATTAAGGATTTTTAAAAAAATTGAGTTATTTCTTTCTGTAATATAATGTTTTGTCATCTGAATTCTTGTTTTTTTTTGTTTGGATGTCTGTCTATCGCAAAAGATAAAAGTTGCTTTCTTTCTTTCTTTCTTTTTTTTTTTTTTTTTTTTAAATCCTTTTTTTAATCTTATTCTTGTACTATGTAACTTAAAAAATAAAAATAAGTAAATAAATCGTTGCGGAAAAAAAAAAAAGTTATTTTTAAGCATATCGGTAAAGAATGCTATTTGCTCTACGTATCGGTAAAATGTAAAGGAAAATTTGCTAACATAATTTCAAAATAATAATAAAATATTAATTAATTAATTTATTTTATTATTTATTTATTTTGAATGTTGAGGTGAGGAGTATAATGAAAACAAGTAAGATGGTTGAAATTGGAATAAATAGCTGTAATATTCTTGTGCAGTGTCATGCCCACGGACTCACATATTTCACCAACTGTGTTCTAAATTTGCAGACATTTATGTTCTTGAAGAATTTGTATCATCTCATCGCATTACTAATTCAAGTAATATCGCACAAAAAAGAACATTGTAAAGACAAACTATTCATGAATTTAAATATTTTATTTATTTTTATTTATGAAATTGTATCAATATTTAAAGTTATTTAAGCTATTTTTTACCAACATGTTAAAATAAATAAATAAAAGGCCTCATAACATCAACAGTTTGACCTTTGAAACTAAAAATTATTAAGGGCAACAGGTAAATACACTTTACTAAAGGCAGACAGTTCCTCAATAATATTTTAGACGCTTGACAGGGAAGAGCAATTTCACTGTCTGGTATTTAGCCAGTTAAAGGATACTTACCTTATTTAACTAGCAGTGTAATCCCATATTATTCTATGGAGAAATTCATTTTATAAATTAATCATTACTTTTTTTTTTTTTTTTTAATTCTCACATTTAGAAAATTCACAATCGTTAAAAAGTTTGTTCTTCTCCAAAAATTATTATTAATAATAATAATTTTTAATATTTTATTTTAAAGCTAAAAAGGGCGAAAAATTAACCATGAAAATTTTTTGCACTTTATGCCTCTAAAGTGAAATATTAAAAATTTAAAAAATAAATTTTTCGAAAACGAGAAGCATTTTAACAATTGTGAATTTTTTAATTGTATAAACATAATTAAAAAAAAAAAAAAAAAAAAAAAAAGGTAAGGAATATAATTTATAAAACAAATTTCTCCATAGAATATAGACAGCCGGTCAAACAACGTGAAGTATTCCCTCTTTTATTTATCTATTTTAATTATTTCTTTACTTAATAGCATATTTATTCTACCTATCGTCGCTGGCAGCCAAACCCTTTGTTATTCTACATAGAAATTTTTTAAGAGTATTGCTCATTTTTAATTTTTACTCATTTTTATGTGAGAAATGCCTAGCTGGTAATTAGCCAGAGTAGCTCAATGGTTTGAGCATCCGCACGTAAAGCAGAAGGACCGGGTTCGATTCCCTGCTGTGGTATTTTTCACGTAGTTGGTATAAAATATCAGCCTTCCACTCCAAAATTTTCTGAAATGAGTTATTACTCATTACTTGTATATATATATATATAACACGGACTCTGTCATAAATCGAGGGGGGAAACATACCATTAAATTTATGATTGAAAAAAAAAAGTGAATGAAAAAAAAATCTATTACATTTAAATGTAGCCAATTAAAAATGCAATACAATACATAAATTATAAAAAACAATATTGTCTAGTAAAATTTCTCAAAGTTATCGATGGCATTTGTCAAAGGCCACGCCTCCACTAGGACAAAGGCTCGGATAACCGCGACTCTACTGTACGGGGTTGGCAAGTTTCTTCCAAGGTAGAAAAAACCGGCTGGAAGAAATGGAAGAAACTGTTTTTGTTTAACATTTATTATATAAATTGTAATTAACACATTTTTCGAATCAATAACCTTAAGTTAATTTAATTACACCTATAAAAGTTTAATTATTAATTATGTATGCTAAATTAAAAATTACACGAGGTTTTTAGCGACGATCATATCACACACCAAAATACTCAAAATCCATTAAAGAAATCAATTTCACTTTAACCAGTATAAAGTTTTACTATTTAAACAATGTTATTTTGTTAACTGGTAGTTAAACAGCATGCATCCCTTTCCTGTACTTTCTGATAGAAGACATTTAGTTAACTAAGGGAACAAGTACGCGATAATTACTGTACTACAAAATGTCATCACATCCTCATTTTCTTTATCGCAGTACAACACAGCAGTGGCGTATGCAAGGGGGGGGTTTGGGGGTTTAACCCCCCCCCCCCTTGACAAAATGTATGATAAGAAAAATTAGGCTGTTCCTTACATTTTTTTTCACGTTTCAAAAAAATTCGGAAAAAATGTATGGCAAGCATAGAATATTTTTTTCTACGAAGTGATTTAAAATTATGACTAACTTTTTTTTTTCATTACTCTGCGATAAACACTCCTGAAAATAACTAAACCACATCATTTGCGCGGCGCGAAACATGGTTCCCCTGAAAACATTTCTCTGAAAGGATTTCCCCTTTACGAGTTCATAGTCAAGGACAAGAGGGGTCGACCATATGGGGAAGAGGTGACCATTGAAGTAGTGACCTTGAAGGAGTGACCCAAACAATACCCCAACAGTAGAAGACATTTTAAATGAACTAGCGAAAACTTCTCGTCGATTAGACTTCGCTCTGTAAATAAGAAAATTCAATGAAATATTTTGCCTAACTATGTATTGAATTTTATGTTTTGTGTAGCAGTTTGTACAGGCTTTACGTTATTCATCGCTAATTAAAGATTTTTTAGTTTGATCTTCTAATTGGTGAGTTTGTTTTACTGTTTTTCATTTTCTTACTCTTATTTTTAGCAAGTAATTATGATATTTTAAAAGATTGTTAAACTTAATTTAAAATAAACTTAATTAAACCTAATTAAACTTAATTAAACCTAATTAAACTGAAATAAACTTAATTAAACTTAATTAAACCTAATTAAACTTATATTAAACTTAATTAAAATTCGGAAGGACGAACCCCCCCCCCCTTGGAAAAATCCTGGATACGCCACTGCAACACAGTATAATCAAAAGTTTTTTAGCAGTTGAATATTGAAATTCGTTTCTCAACTTATAGAAAAGAGAATGAAAAACACGAAGGGGAAAAAAAAAATCTTGAATAACTGGTTGGGTAGTTTAAAAGTATTTTGACGTATGCGTATAATTCACTGGTTTATAATATAATAGCTTAGTATAGCTAGTATAGCGTAGTAATATATAATAGCTAAATATATATAATAATATATAATAGCTTAGTATAGCGTATAATAGCTTAGAATTCTTACAAATGATTGTATTCTTAAAAAAAAAAAAAAAAAAAAAAAAAAATGTGGTCAAATATTTTAGCTAAAAATTATATTTAACTATTATCACTTGTACTATTTAAACATATGACAACATGCGATAGTATCTATGCAAAAAGTTTTAAAAAGATTAGAAAAGAAATGCACATTTTAGCTTCAAAACTAAGTTTTAAAAGTTTAAAAAATTCATTTTTTTTTTTTTTTTTTTTTGAAAAAAGAATAAATGTAAGGTTTGGGAATTTTCTGAATGTGAAAATGGAATTAAAAAATGAAATGAGTAAAATTCCCTAAAAAAAAAAAAAAAAAAAAAAAAAAATCGCAGAATAACAAGGATTTTGGCTGCAATTCTTTCTGTCCTTTCATGTACATCATAAATGATTTTTTTTTTTTATTTTTATCTTGGACATAGATTTTATTAATATTTAATCTAACGTCATTTTCGTTGTCTGCATAACACAAACTCTTCCTTCCATATCGTATTAAAAAAAATTCTCAGACTTTTTTCCTTGTTGTTGTATCTCCCTACCAAATGTGTTGCGTCATTAATCTATTATTATTATTGTTATTTTCTCTTTTTCGTAATAACATCTTGTTTACTTTATTTTTGTTTTGCACAGCTAAATAATCACCGTTTTTTTTTTTTAATCTCGCCAGTATACATAGTAAATGATTTAATCCATTTTTTTCCGTTACGCATTTTTTAAAAAGAAAATAATTTCATCTGCGGCTTTCTTTTTTATTTGGACGGTATGTAGGCCAAGTGCTTCTAATGTGTGTCTAGGTGTTTTTGGATACGTCGTGCACTTGCAGAGAAAACGCTTTTCCTCTGAGGTCATGGTTAACAACTCTAGATGCTGGAGAGTTTTATTTCTTCCATAATTACTCTTTCACCGCCCCTAATTTCTTTCTATCTTAATAGATGGTTACTGAAACCGGTAACAGTTATCCATTTCTTTTTTGGAATTGCAAATTCCCTTGAATCCTTTGAAAGGGCTATTGACCCATGTACCGTTTCTTTACTACCTTGTCCGATCAAGGACTCCTATGTGCTTTCTCTTAACCCTTATTTGGGAAGTTGAGTGAGTAGACGATCATTTTATTTGTGACGTTAATAATGCTTATATACTCTGTTGTTGGTACTTGGTAGAAATGCCCATTTCCTTTTCTAACAGCAGTTCATTTGTAATATACTATTCCTATATTCTATAATCCTTGTACCAAGAGGTGTAAGTGGATAGTAATTTTGTTTGTGAATAGTTGACATCGACAATGCTCATATACTAATGCCGATTTCCTTGACGTTTTATGTGCATTTGCATAATCTTTGTGTGCATGAAACTGAAATAATGAACAAATAACTAATTCTAAATTTCGCTGTAGATGCTTTTGCATAAATTTTTTACCTGAAGCTGAGTTAATACACGAAAAATTAATTTTGAATGTTTGACGATGTAGATGCTTTTATACTCCATTATTGATAAAATATCGATTTCTTTTTGTAACTATGATTTTCCATTCTGTCTGCTTCCACATTTTATACTTTCTTTCCTATCATCTTTTGCTTTACTGTCATATAAGAAACTGAGTTAGTAAACGATCACTTTGTTTGTGAATAGTTTATTTTATGATGCTTTTATACTTCGTTGTTGATGAAAATATCGATTTCTTTTCTTGACAACATCTAATTTCTTAATTATTATGCACTTTTATTTCTATATTCTTATTATTCCTTACATGAGAAGCTGAATTTGAGGAAAATGAGAATCATTTATGTTTAGTTGCTGCGATGATGCTTATATACTCAGCTGTTGATTATGAAATGTTGAAGCGCCCTCTAGAGAAATACGGGATTCATATAAATTTACATTAGAGGCTAGAATTTTATGTCAAAATCAGGAATATGATCACTATTGAGGGAATGGATTACGAGTTTTGATCATAAATCACCTGTTTTATATGAGCATTTATGTTCCTTTAATCTAATTTCACCTGTTCTACCAATTTCACCGATATATGTAATAAGAATTTTAATTTAATAAGAACATTTAATAGGAAAGAATATTTAATAAGAACATTGATATATGTCACAAAATTTGTTTCAACTGAATCCCAGTATCTAAACAAAACACCGCCGATAACAGATAAAACCTCTTAACAAAGTCAGATCACCCCCTCTTTAATTTAAATCAGTTTAAATTTTAAAATATGCATATTGGCATGGAATTTAGTTGAAACTTATATAATTCTTACTCGTAAATGTATACCATTGTTGGCAGGACGTAAGACATTTATGATTTATCAGTTTAAAAATAAGGAAATCATGCTGTCATCTAGACATTGCCAACATAACCTAAACTTTAAAGATTTACCTTACATTATTTATTATTATTATTATTTGATCTTAACTAAAACATAAACAAACAAAAAGAAACTCTAAATCTTCGCTGTGTTTATGCCACTGGATTATTGCACACAAAACTGTTTTAACTTGTTCAGCCGTTATCCTTGTTTACACTTTGTGCTCCGGATGAAAAAATAATAGCAAAGCACGCTATCAGAATTATGACACGTTGTTTGGCTGATAAAGACATGTTTGATAATTGGGGAAAAAATGGTTGTAGAAATGATAGGTTGTTTGAGTGTGTTTTATGTCGTACTAGTGCTACGCTATGAGCAATTGGCGACGAAGGAATGTTAGGACTGGAGAGAATCATAAAGCTATACATGAAAAAAGATGTAAGGATTTTATTATTACTATTATTATTATTACAATTACTAGCAGGCTTTGCCCGCTTCGCTGGACACAATACTTAAATGAGTTGTCAAAATCCCATATCATTATTAATACGCCGAGTTAAAGTTCCCGCTGTGTTCGGTTGAGATTTATCTCGCTCGCAATGTGAGACGTGTTTCCACTGCTTTCGGCAGCAACATACCCGATTCTTACTTCCCCTTCCCAGTGGCGAAGTACGAAGTTTTGCGAAATTTCACCAAAGTACATAATGCGTACACCTAATCAACATTCACACACCAAAATTCGCCATTCTAAGAAAATTTAAGGCGAATTCAAACGGAAAAACGTGTTTTTATACATGTTTATAGCCCTCCGAACTTAAGGGGGTAAGGGGGGGGAATTTCGTAAAATCCCGTTACAATAAGTATCGGATACATATAAACAATTTACGCACCAAATTTCGTGACCACAGATCCCATAGATTTCCCAAAACAAATTTAGCTCTAAAAGGGGAGGAGGTCTTTAATTTGCTACTTCATTCGTAACCCCCCCCCCCCCCCCCCAATATTAATAATAATAAATAAATAAATGCAAACCACAAAAAAAAAAAAAAAAAAAAAAAAAAAAATGTGTTTTGGAAATATCCTAACGAATAGCCTTTTTTCAACATCTATGTTCCATTTTTGGTAACGTTCTACTCAAATATCAGGAACTTTCGATATTTCCCGCCAAAAATTGATTTTCCCCCTCCCTTCCCTTAAAAGTTGAAAATTCCTAAATCGCAGATAATGTTTTATTCGTACTCATGTCTAGTCTCCCCATGTTTAATTTCTTTACTGTGAAGCAATTAGGAGCCGAGTTATGCTTACAAGCATGTTTTTGGTCTATTGCGCCCCCCCCCCCCCCTGCGGGGGAGAAAGGTAAGTAATTTCGGAAAAATGGACAGATGTATTTTTAAGTTGGGTAAAGACCTAAGTGCCGTTGAATTCTGTCCAGCCATTCTCAACTGATACTCGGACAAACGTGTTTTAGTCTTTCACCACCCCCCTCAAGGAGAGAACGTGGGGGAAATTCTGAAAAGTTGATATAGATATAATTTTAAGTTGGGTAAAGATCTAAGTTTCTGGCTAACGCCGTTGAATTCCGTCCAGTCGTTCTCAAGTGATGCCCGGAGATTACAGACTTACGGACACCATGACACACTCAGGCAAAATTTTTTGAAGTCATTTTCGGCTTTCATGGTGTGTGAAACGTGAAGATATCGCAAAAATTTTTGATTCTTACAAATTTACAGACAAAAGTCTGATTTTATTAATCCTATAGATTATTGGTAAGGTCTTCCTGTTGAGGCTTAACCCTCCAAGTGCTGATCGTTTCACTCTTAAGTGTTCTTTTAAGTTGTTCTTTTAGTTGTTTAAGTCTTCTTTTTAAGGCACCGTGCATTTCGAGTGAGACTATTCTTAAAATCGATTGATGTCTCGATTTTACGAGTTGATATATCAATTTTACGAATCGTCTCACTGCGAGACGATAGCACTCTAGCGGGGATCCGAATCGTCTCGTAGCGAGACGATAGAACTTCGAGGTTTAAATACATTGGTTACTGTTTTAGAGGTCTTAATCACCGAGTGACTTGAAATTTGTACAAATATCCATGAATTACATGTTATTAGCTGTTATATAATGTATGTGGGAGTGGGACGTGTATCACATTGCACAGTATATTTATGCTTTCTGCAGCCTCGTTAAAGCGAAATTTTCTGCAAAATGATAATAACATATCATTTAATAATAACATATTTATCTAATTAACACGTAATATAGATGTTTAATTATAAATATAATTATATTATTAATATACTTTTTTGAAATTCTTAAGTAAAAAATCAGTTTCTGTTTTTTTCTTTTTCCTATTTTCGAAATTTTAGAATATCATTAAATTTTATGAATAAATCTTTCTGCAAAAGATATATATATATAAATTTTTTTTTGCAGTAATGTCACCATGTCGTCCAAGTTCTGCCTCAGTGGTCGTATACAAGGACGCACATAAGGATTTCGATATATATTATGGTCTAAGCTATCGTTTTTCAATAATTGAATTTTCTATTTTTTAATATTTTATTTTGAATCTGTAAAATATGAATTTCATAAAAAAAGTTTTTGCATTTTAAAGCCTTTTTTTTTAAAATTAGTTTTTAGAAAACTATAACCAATTTAACAATTGTGAATCTTCTAAATATGAAAATGGAAAGTTAATGAATGACGAATGAGGCAAAATTAATGGGACCCCTTAAGTGCATTTTATCACTATTACACTACATTCAACATAAATAAATTAACATACATTATTAAGATGCTTAAAAGCAGGGTTTCTGTGGAAAATGGTATGCTTAGAATTAAATTTATTGACATCTCTCCGTAATAATTATAATATACCTGTAATACAATTTGTATTTTTTTATAAAGTGAAATTTAACATAATATATAAACATATAATAATTTTATCATGAAACTTTGTTAAAAAAAAAAAAAAAAAAAAAAAAAAAAAAATTAATACGTGAACTAGACTGGCAAGAGCTAAAAACCCGCGCCGATCCGACGCATGCGGGAGGAGAGGGGGGAGGGGTGAAGTCACCTGACTTGCAGAACGTTTAATTTCGACTCTCGTGCCTACATTGTTGTAGATTCAACCCAACAGAACATAGCTCAACCATAATTCAGCTGTTATGTCTATGTGTTTTCAATTTCAAACCACTATAATATATTTTTAACACTTTACGATGTTTTCGCATCCACTTCAGGGAAAATTGAATTCCCTTACATGCATGAAGATTGATTGCTTGAATGAAATTGTAATTATCAGTCGGAGGAATGATTTAGTCGATCTTACGAAAACATTTCGAAACGGTTTCGAATCAGGGAGATAGATATTTGCTGACACACTAAGCTAATTGCAAACGCCCTGTGTGCACGTGCTTTGCGTGTGTAATCAGACCGATAGCTTTTTCCGATCTTCGCTCGTCAGGGTTGGACAAAAGGTATTATCAGCTTTATTTCCGATATCGGGAGAAATTTCACTCTGCTATAAATCTCGTAAATTGTCCCATAACTGGCCATTTATCTCGATGTTCCGTTTCTGTCTAGAAGCAGTTTCTGTTTGTGATGTATTAAGTAGTCTAATAATG
Organism: Salticus scenicus; assembly: GCA_963930645.1. Taxonomy (NCBI): domain Eukaryota; kingdom Metazoa; phylum Arthropoda; class Arachnida; order Araneae; family Salticidae; genus Salticus; species Salticus scenicus. The sequence continues at coordinate 14,021,225 of OZ005656.1, read as the reverse complement.
AAGAGTAAGAATTTTAAAAGGATATTCATAAATTGCAAAAGTTCACAATAGTTGTTTCGAGTCGAAATTATCTGTTATGACCCATCATCAATCGATTTGGCATGAAGGTGGGGGGGGGGGGTTATGAAATTTCAAAATATCAAAAGTTCTTTCTTATTTTCATTTAATAGTCTAAATGAAATAAAATAAAGTAAAATAAGCTTAGAAGCTTTATATAGTTCATGTTCTTCCTTAAAGGTAATTTTAACAAAGTTAAAAAAAAAAAAAAAAAAAAAAAGTTATCTAAGAAAATACTATTTTTTTTTTTTTTTAATTAATTTATTATATTCAGTGGCTTATTTATTATCATATGAACTTATTTTGGTGACGGTCTCTTTTTTCGCCAATGGGTATCCTCTCTCCCACCAGCACCAATAAATACAATTCCCGACTACATTTTTCTTTCACTTTGTCTTTTTACACTCTAGATATAATCATCAAAGTTAAGAAAAATCATGCATAAAATAATTATAATTTAAAAGAATATATACAAATATTAATAAGCACTTTTTAAATTTTAAATGATTTTATTTATTCATTTATTTTTTTATTTTAATCTTAGTGATGTAATTCGAACCACAACTTAAAAATAATTCGTAAAAGTTGAAAATTCTAAAGGTATTAGCCCCTGTGTTTATGACTAATATTTATCGAAAAAATCCAAATATAAAAATGAATGCCATTATTATTCACAAAGATGTCGTATCTGGCACAAATAAATTAATAAATAAAAATAAAAGCAAAAACTTTAAGAGTAATTCCCACATCTCCTTAGTTTTGAATATTTATGTCAAAACATTAGAATTTTATGAGCTTCGGCAAAAAAGTACTCCAACCACTTTTAGCAAGAGAAGAGGCATTAAAAAGCCTTCTGTTGATAAAGGAAATCCTCTCAGATTTAGGATTGACTTAATCCTAAATGGGAAGACGTGAGGGAGGGATAGTTGGAGATTTTGGCAGAGCAAACTTAAACAAGAAAACTTTTTTCCGGTATTGTGTTTGTGCTCAGCAAACACAGGTGTTGTTGGTGGAGACAAAATAATTATAGCTACAATTTGCCAAGACTTTCTTAGATGTATGGGAATTCTTATTTCTTCTTCACTAATTTGAAAGATTTATGTTTATTTCGATGGCATTAATGACACGAGTATGCTAAGAATTGTAGCCGAACGTTATATTTATGGGATTACTTTGCTACATGTATTGTAAAAAATGAGATTTCTTTGGAAATTATCTCTTAGTTTATTTTGTATCTAATCCTTCTTTAAATTTATAATATCTAATATTGGAAGTACCAAGTTATCTTTAATATTGAAATTTACTAAGATTTTCTCAGATTATTATTCATTTACTTAACAATGTATCACTTTTTATGTAACTGTATAAAACGCCTCAACAATATATCTCTTATTAAGTACAGATAACTCTTTATTAAGTATAGAAACCAAACTTATTAAATTATTCATATACTCATATGTTAAAGTATTTCCATTAGTTACATTTTATACTAATCTTTCGACTCTCTATATCGGGAGTCTTCATTAGAGTTTATTAGTTGTTTTATAACTGAATTTCATTTTAAAAGCTATAAATACAAGTTCAAAAACATTTAACAATAGTGAATATTCGAATCACTTATTCTAAACATGTGACTTCAATTAGCTGGAACCTATTTATTATATTAACTTAATTATTTATTATTATTTATTAGTTTTTTTTTTTTTTTTTTTTTTTTTTTAATTCAACTCTTTACTGAAGTTTGTTTATTTCTTATATGTTTCCAAGATGTGTTTCATGCTTATCTATATAATAAAAATAGCGTGGTAATGACTATTATATTCAAGAATGGCTTTTTAAAAGTTGTAAGTAATATTTAATAATACAAAAGGAAAAAAATATACTCAAATGGATTAAAAAAAAAAAGTACTAATCTATGAGAATCTTTTTTATATTCTGAGTTAGCTTTATGAAGAAAATCTGTTATGATAAGATGTGTGATGTTTCAAAAATCAAGTTCGCTACAGGGCCAATGAAGAAAAAATGTGGTTATTAGGTTATTAAGGGTATAATGGACATTCATAACAAAATTTCTTAGTTTTTTATTAAAATGTTATTATATCATCGTTACTATCTTTTTTTTTTTTTTTTTTTTAATTATTCAATGGCAATTTTTGAACTTTTATTATTTAAAAAATAAAATAAAAAAAACAAAGTAAAAATAAATAAATAATTATAAACAATAATAGTAAAATGTATTACAGTATTATACGACTTAAAATTGTTCTATGCTCATTAAACTTTTACGATATTTGAATATATTATTATTATTGAAAATAATAATAATAATAATAAAGTTACCATTGAATGTAGCTTTTTTTTTTTTTTAAGTAATAATAAATAAATAAATAAAAGTATAAAGATGATTTAGTAGCATTTTTATGAAAGTTTCAGAGCAATATTTCAAAACGTGAGAAATTTTGTTTTGGACATTCATTTTACCCTTTTAACACCTTTTCGCTGCCCCCCCCCCTCTGCTCTTGTCATACACACACTCTATAAATCTAAATTTTCTTTCAGTTTTCTCTAAATGTAAATTATTTCATTATTTTATATCATTATCATATTTATTTTTGCGTTAATAATATTAATAAAATTTAAAAAGTTAATTGTTCAGTACTTTTAACTAAAGAAAGAAAATTGTCAGCAATAAAACAATTATTACTAGCCATTGACTACTAATGAAATTTCCCAGTTCTGTTCTTTATTATTGTTATCTTTTTTTTTTTTTTTTTTTTCTACATTAATTAACAAATATTTTACTACCGGCGATTAAGTTTCTGAACGTAAGAAAAAAAGAGAAAATTTTTAAATTATTTCAAAAATTAATTTTCAATTTATATGAATTATCTTCTTCGCAGTTATTTATTATGATGATTATTATTATTAATACTTTTCTTCTAGATTTAACTTTGAATTTTTCAAAATTTTAACTTCTGAAGCCAATTTCATCAAAATCTGAGTATGTGAAAATTTATTTATTTTTTGTCATGTATTATTGTTTCCAATTTTTCAATCATTAATTCCAGAGCTGGATGAAAAATTTTGTTATTTATACTTTTATTTTTCATTTAACTTTCAAATCCTCCTAAATATGACTTGTAAAAAAGTGTTTAGACGCCCCCCCCCCCCCCCCCCCCAAATGTTACTGTATTATTATTTATTTATTTATTTATTTTTCATATTTTTAGTCATTAAATTCATAGCTGGGTGAAAATTTTTGTTTATTTTTCTTCATCATTTTTCTTTCGAACCCTCCAACATTTAACTTCTGAAGAAAACATCATGAAAATCTGATAAATGTGAGACTTTCTATTTTAATTTCGTAATAGTTGTGATTTGCAATTTTTTAGTCATTCATGTCATTCAATCAATTTTTTAGTCATTCGGCCATAATTAAAAGCGACGAAGTTAGGCCCTGAGTAGAAATGGTGCCAAAAAGACTTCCATAATTTTTTATATACTTTTAGGGGGCAGTGAAGAAAAGCAAAACTTTTTATTTAATTTTTCTTCTAAATTTAACTATCAAATCCGCCTTAATTTAACTTTTGAAGACAGTCTCATACAAATCTAATAATGGGACATTTTATTTTTCTTTCGTAATTATTGTTATTTTCAATTTTTTTATTCATGAATTTCCGAGTCTGCTGTAACTAAGGGGATTTAAAAAATACCTCATGCTTAGTAAGGGGCCCGAAAAGTACATAAAAAGCCGAAGCTTTTTATGTACTTTTGAAAGAAGGAGAAATATACTGTTTGTTGTTTTATTTCAAATTTTCTTCTTGATTTAATCCTAAAATCCTCCAAAATTTATTATTAAAACTTGATGATTAAGTTCCCCTTCCCCTTTTAATCACATTTTCATGTTTTTAAATGCATAAAAATGAAGTTGAACGCTTAATTTCTTTCAAACCTTTCATGAAAATTTATTACATTATTAATTTATTGTATTGATTTCGGAGAAATTTTTTTCATTTATTTCTTAGAAAATATTTACTAATTTTTGGATTAAACCTGGAGGATATTTTATAACTAAAATTTATTTATTATTCTAATTAATAAACTTTTTTTAACCAACTTTTTTTATTTCACTGATGTTCTCTTCTACTTTTTTTTTTTTTTTTTTAATTATTATTAAGGAAATAATGGCAAATGATCAATAGATGACTATTTCAAAACCGAATTTGATCTTATAGTAGGTCGAATTCTGCTTTAAAGGAAAATTTGGTATGTTTAGTGCATGAGAACGAAATAGACTTGCATCACACGAATCAACCTTCAAATTTCTTCATCGGAAGGAAGTTTCGTTAAAATCCTATAGTGTTAGATTAGATTTGCTTATTTTTCAGCGCCCCTGTAATAATATTAATATTTATTTAAAAAATAAGAAGAGTAAGAAGAGAATAGGTCTACGTTGCTTTCTATCGCTCGTGTCCTGCTGGCATGAATATACTCTCGGAGGGGGAAAAAATAACCGCGCTTTTAAATAATGCAATACAAAAACCAAATATAATAATAAAAAATAAACTCTCAGCACCCTGCTGTGAATCTAAATGGTCAAGCAGCTTTGGGAGAGTTTATAAAGGCTTACGGGCAAGAATGGATTCGCTCTGCTGGGTATGCGAGAGGGATTCGACAAAGAAAAAAAGTGCGTAATGTGTATACATTATTTAATGGAATTGCCCCACCATCCGAACTAGCAATGCAAGACGAAAATTTTATTGCTGCCAATAATAATAAAGAAAAAGATGCACTTCACATTCTAACACTCGCCGTGAATGAGCTGTGGAAGACATACAAAGTGGTCTGCCAAACAAACTGGATGTAGTAATGAAGGTATTAGTGCGTGAAAAAGAGAAAAAATTAATGACTGAGGAATGCATGAATAGAGTAATAAAAGGCGATTTGATTGTTGTGCGATGATTTCTCTTTGTTTATGTTGGAGTAAATTTTAAAGAGTGTGGGAATTTGATCACTGGATTACATTCTCGGTTGTAGACGACTGTCTTGATATTTTATTTTATTTTTATCGCAATTTAAATTTTACAATTCCGTATTAAATCTTGCTATCTCTCTCTCTCTTTTCCCTCACCTTTTCCTCTTCTTCTTCTAGTAGGGCAGGCAAAACACGTGTCAATAGCCCCCAGGTTTTTAGATGGCCTCGAAAAATTCCACATATATATATATACATATAGTCTTAATTTCTACTAGAATGTGTTAATTTCCTTTAACTGTTAATTTAACCTTCTCGATTTTAATTACTAAATTATCTGATTTTACTTATCTAAATTCGTAAAGGAACATCTTTATTATAATTATTGTTCCGAAAAATGTTTATAATTCACAAGCAAATTGAAGTATATTGAGTTTACGGAAAGAATTATGGGCATTCTCAGTAAATTTGCCACTGCGCCTCGAATAAGCTTAAATAAATTAAAAAAGTACTTCTCCAAAGTCTAGATCTCCCTGTGGTACTGAAATCACATAATATAATTTTAAATTAAGCTGCCAAAACTAAATTTTAAATATCTTCTTCTTCTTCTTATTATTATTATTTTAATTTCATTATTATTGCAATTAAATCCATTTTCTCTTTCTCGACTGAAATAGAATAATAATCCTTACATAATTCTTATCACAAAATATTTGCCGAGAATAAGGTCTGTCATAGACGTTAAATTATTTCATATAATTAATTTAATGCAATATTCTTGTTCTCCATTACAACGGTAATTGAAATTAGCATGATTAAAAAATAATACATGGCTAAAAAGCTGAAAATTGATAAGTGTTTCGCTAAAAATGTAAAGATTGCCTCTACTCATATTTAAATTTGATCAAGACTTCATTTGATTTGAAATCTCCTCTTTCATTGTGTTTGTCTTTTGAAGATGGTTATCTTCGTATATACGGAAGATTTAGTAGTTAGTCTTGTATTTTTTTTTTTTTTTTTTTTCTATAAGTATCATTTAATCCAAGAAAACATTTTAGTATTATATCTAGTATCACAGCGATATTTTTACAATAATCGTCACTGATATCTTACTTCAAAAAAGCTGTACCACACAATCCCCTCCCCCCCCCCCCATCTGGTGGCTGAATAGTTAGCATTCAGTTACAAGGTGCCTGGTTCGAATTCTGATTCAGGCAAGGATGTTGGTAGTGATGCAAAATACAACAATTTCTTGTCTAATTAGCCCTAATGTGCAGAAAGTGGCCGTAGAGTGTCAAACCTCAAACCAAACAAAAACTTATTTTACACTTCCATAAAGAGTCAAGCCCAAGAAAGGAAACGAACCCTAAATATATATCTTCTATTAATTGCTAAATTTTAAGGTTAAATTTTATTACAATATCTATCATGTATATCATGGGCGTCGGCAGAATGGGGCAAAGTCCCCCCCCCCCTGAAAAATTCTACTAAGCATTTTTTCTTTAAATTTAAAACTACGCTATGAGAATTTTATTGGAAAAAAAAAAAAAAAAAAAATCAGGTTGTGCCCCCCCCCCCCCCCCTGAAATTTTGTATTTTGTATTTTTCATATATAATGTTTAATTTATATGATTAAAATGAAAAGAATGAGAATGAAGATGAGACAGCCATATAATTACCACAGAAACACACATATGCCAATAAGGTAACAATTTATCTTAATTAAATTAAAAAAAAAAATAATAAAAAAAAACTTACATTAATTTATAAGATTACAAGACCAGTTGAAAACAGAATACAAGGACCAATATATATATATATATTTTTTAGAACCATTCATCCGTAATATGGAGTTATCGAAGAAAGCTTTTAGTTTTTCAGATCAGTCTTTCTACAGTTTGTGCATGTTGTCCGTCTACCACTTAAGTGCTGACAGATACATGATAAATTATCCCTGCTACAATTTCCCAGCCTTTTTCTTATCTATTGTTTATTTGCGTGCTCTCACCTGTCCGCATATTCTTTCATCTATCCTATTCTCTGGCTGCTGCATCATTTAAACACGAGTTTACGCCCTCTTTGAAGAAAATCACTTTCCAGGTGTGGTTTCCCAAAAAGAATCTCTCCCACTCTTCCTCGGAGTGGAAGAAGAAAAAAAAGTTTTAAATACGGAATGATTCCATGAATTCTTACATCAGTTTTGATTGATGAACAAATTTTGTTGTTATCTATTCGATATTTCTCTTTCCATGCGTAGCGGAGTGTCTTTTCTTATTCACTAGTTTTATAGGTCAATGCGAATTTGTTCACAGGATTAAATACTTTACATTTCCGGGCACTCTTTTTTATTATATACTTTTTATTTTAAAATATTTACGTTCTTAGAATCTGCAGTCACATAAGAAAACAAATAAATAAAAATAAATGCTAATGCTCACTTGTTTAAACAAAGCAGTTGTAAAATATTGTTAATTTTCTAGCATTGACTTCATTAAACTAGTTTAATTCAAAAATAATCCGAATAGGCAAACATTCGTCTAGTTCGTGATTTTCGACAGGGATAAAATGTTTTATAAAATTAATTATACCAATTCCAACATTTTGAGTAATTATTATTTATTTTATTTTATTTCTTTATTTATTCTTGTGGTTAAGACAGGGTTGATATTTGTATGTGTCAGATTCAAAATCTTACGAGAATAGGACAGTATGATAAATTATAACTATACATACACATTCTCTCTCAAAATAAGTTATTTTATAAATCATAAGCAAGACAAGTTAATGACTTCTAAAATTAGTCATGAATAATAATAAAATGGTTTATTTACAATGAGCATCAAAATTAAAAGAATAAAAAAGATTATTGGCAGCACGGGTAATTTTCTTATACATGCATCTTGATAAATTATCTTTTATTACTATGTCTTATATAACTATTAATTAACACAACAGTATATTTTATATGATATTATAATTTTCATATGTTCATCAGGGCTCGAAAAAAACAAAGATTCGTTAGTCCAGGACCACAAAAACAATCAATGGACTACCAAAATATAAATTATAGTGGTCTACCTGACTTCATCCCCCCCCCCCCCCCCACTTTTCTCTAAAATTGCCTGTGATTCTGTCACAAAATAGTATATTATAACAATAGTAAGTGTACGTCTTCATAATTGTCAATATTCTTTTTAACTTTTCATTTAATTTCACTTATATATATATATATGGAGAAGTAAATATATATATATTATATTTACTTTTAATATTTAATATAACACTTTATGGTAAATATGTGACATATTTAACAACTCAATTATTAAAACAAAAATTTTCGATTTATATAGGAATTCATCTGTATTTTTAAATTAATTTACAGACATTTAATGCTCATATTTGTCGTGTTTGTGTACATTTATTACAAATTTTCAAGTATTTTTAAAGATCTAATAGAATGAATGAACAGACAAATGAAAGTGTGTATAGACCAGTGAAATTTTAAAATCACTGGTCGCAGACCAATGATTTAATTTTTTTTTATATACCCCTGTTCATGATTACATACGACCACATTTTTTTTTTTTTTTTTTTTTTTTTTTTTCAAAATTGCTGTATCATTTTGTATCATATATTTTGGCGTTTTAGCTGTTCTTGACAAACTATTAATATCTTTTTCTGTTCATTAAACAGCATAAGTTTCTTTTTCTTCTTTTTTCTTTCTTTCTTTTCTTTTCTTTTTTTCTTTTCTTTTTTTCTTTCTTTCTTTTTTTTTTTTTTTAGAGGAGAGGGAGATGAAAAATTAACGTTATCGCTGAATCCCTTGTTTAATGCCAGTATGTTTTTTTAAATTCATTTACCTGTACTTAGAAATTAAAAAAATTGCGAAACAGCCCCGGCCTCTTTTTTGTACTAATTATTAGAAATCTCTAGCCCCTTGCGGTGCAATTCACACGCCGTATTTAAACTTTTTATCGCAGGTTTGTGATAAAGAAAGTCAAAAATTTTTAATTTAAATTATGAAAGAAAACACATTACTGTGTTGCACAGCAGGGTAATTGCGTAAGGCTTGAAAAAATGAGCTTAACATATGGCTTTTTTTGTTTATTGTTCAAAATCTATATCCGACACGCCAGCAACTCTACTGAATTCAATTATCCCTTCATTGTCATCTTGTGACAGAATCTCCCTCTCCTAGATTCATAGCTTTCCTTTGTAGCACGTTAGACCTATCAACCTATTGTCTTCCGACTCAGAAAAATGGATTCACCTTCCTTTCGCCCTCTTTGTTTTATTTATTTGTTTTTTCTTGAACTTTCGCCTACTGTCACGAGTATGTATCCATTTAGAAGAAAACGTCCTTTATCCCTTGCTCCAGTTTTCTGTTTTCATGAGACGAACTAATGACAGATTGTTTACTACATTGACAGAATATGCACCGAAAATAGATGGTGAATGTTAAAGAACAAGAATTTTGTAAATTGATTTGATGTAGCCCAAAACTATTACAGATCGGTCATTAATTAATTGCAGATCTGTTATTAATTTTCATTTTCCTTCAATGAAAATTAAAAATAAGGAAACTTTTACAAATACTCGGTATTGGCCGGGTACTAGCTGAATATATACCAGTACTCGACACATCTTTAACTGTAATTTCAACCATACGTGTACTACACAATTTTGATAGAAAATCCGAGTTGTTTGTAGGAGTAAAAAATGACCAAGGCAGAATTCGAACCGGGGACCCAATAACCAGTGCTCTGCCAAATGAAAATTCGTCAATATCCAATAAGCAGTAGTCGGTCTTATAAAAGAGGAATATTTTCCCTTTATTCTGCGAACCCAGATGCAGTCTTACATATGAAATTTTGTAAACAGAATTTTTGCTAGTCGTCAATGAATAATTTTAAATTCGACAATATACATTGCACGCATTTTTCATGGAAACGCCAAATAAATTTTAGCAAGGGTAACTCAGTTGATTGAGTATTAGCGTGTTTTTCACAGGTCTCGGGTTCTAATCTTGGCCTGATGGTCGCTTTTCGTCCTTGTATAAATTAATTCGCCCTTTCGACAAAAATGTGTGTGATATTATAATGATCTCTAATGATTCTTTACACAGTTTTCAGTCGATGCTGTGCAACATTTTTATTACAATTCAGTTACTATAAGATAGATTGCATACAATTTAATTACAATTTAATGAACTGGAAGCATAACGACGTGATCTGTACTTGAATCTTTAGGAATCGAACCTTTAGCCATAACGATCGCAGACGCGTAGCGCGCTCGGATACTCTAACTGAATTGTTCGCATTAATTGTTCTGAATAATTGGTCGAAACAAATGAAGATATAACCCTTTATAAGTCATCAAAAAAAAAAAAAAAAAAAAGGTAGGAAACGCACTTGTGGACAACTTGAAAGTAGTTGCGCACAGAATTTTCAGAAGAGGCAAAATAAATCGTGAAAATAAAGTAAAAGGGAAAGAAAAAAGAGAGAGAATGTCTATCGATTAAAAAAAAAATAATAATAATACATGACAAAAAAAAATTATTTCTAAAAGCCTTTATTAATATTTATTGTACATGAATACAGTCCCTTTTCTTTGTAGACATAGTTCTTTGAAGATTTAATTTCATTTGGGTACGTTTGCTTACTGGATTCCATGTAGAAAAATAAAAATGTGTAGCATTTACGGTTACGTAAAATGAGCTCTACCTAGCAATTCCAGGGGCCGATCCAGGCAAAAATCGGGGCCAAATACCTCCAATTTTTGCTTGCCCTTTAAACAAATTCAGCATCATAAAAAAGGCTCCTTCACATAATATAAATTTTAAAGACAATCCCATTCGCAAGATTCAGTTCACTAAAAAAAAAAAAAAAAAAAAAAAAACTTTTTACAAGATTTTTTACAAAAATGTACCATGTTTTCAGAATAAAATTAAATGAGTACTTATACTTAGTGCAATGAAACACTAATAGTTTGATATTAAACATTATGTAGAGTGATTGCTAAAATGGAAGGTTTTACACTATAATTTCTTTTTTCACAAAAATAAAAATATTTTTTTCCCCACTTAGAAAAATTAATCGACATAATAATAATTTTTATTATAACAAAATATTTTTGCTATGTTTCATATTAAAATATATTATTATTGTGATGTATGGAGTTATTAAATAACCAACGAATTAATTGATAAAAGCAGTGTTTCTATCTTCTAGGAAAATATTTCAAAATAAAAAATAAAAATAATATTTATGAGAGAAATAATATCGATACAAATAAAGCGTATCGCAGTAAATAAATAAATTTTTTTTTTTTTTTTTTTTTTTTTTTTTTTTTCAGTGCAACTCAAAATTAAATCGCAAATTGCTACTCGTTAAATCGAAGTTTGTTTGTTTATTTCAGCGATAAAATTTCTTTTTGTATGAAAACTTTAATGAACAATTTCAATCTTAATCGTCATTTTCCTCCAATTGATTATTATTTTTATTTAAATAAAAATATTTTCATAAACTACAATGTATTCAGATTATACTGTATAGAATTTATAATGCAACTTTATATATTAAAATGTAAAAATATTTTATTTTTAATCAAATTTGTTTTCATCTACAAACAAATTTAATATATTAAAAAAAAAAAAAAAAAAAAAAAAATCATTTGATTAACTGATAATGTTTAATAGTTATACCGTCGTGTATTGACAATGCAAAAATGTAATGTGTTATAATGGTGTTCAAATATTACATATAATAATTCACCTTACTGGTAATTACATTTAAATTTAATAAATGATTATAAAATAAACTGATATAAATAACTTCAACTATATTTGATGAAGACTAAAGTAATTTCAGCACTTTACAAAAGTAACGATATGAATTATGCAGAAGTAAGCTGCAACCTGTATTTTGAGTACCACAATTTTTTAATAGTAAATTTTATTTTAATTAATTGCCAAATACTGCGATTGAACAAGATTAAAAATTATTATAAAAGTTCTCGAAATATAACTTGGGAGTACCTCTGTATATGTTACGCGATATCTAATGATAAATTTCTAATAAAATAATGTTTCCAACATTTTGGTCTTAAAATATAAAATAAATAAAAGAGTTAAAAAAAAAAAAAAAAAAAAAAAAAAAGATGTTAATAAAGTACTTATTTATTTGGTGTAAATACTTAGTATTATATAATATTTTATGTCACGCGAAAAAATAAATAAACAAATAAAAATAAGTTTATACAAACCAACCAATTTAAATTTACTTTATGTATTTTACTTTAGCCAAAGCTACGCTTGAACTTGCTAAATTGGCCAACCATAAAATTCACGAAATTTCAAATTCACAAATTGTTTGTACGTGATTTATCTTTCCTTGGTAAGGAGACTATCTAAAACTTTTAAAAAAGAAATTTGGCTAGCCAGAACAAGATCCAAATAACTTTAAATATATATATTTTTTTAAATCACACAATTATATATATATATATATATATATTATTTTTCTCGAAAGCAAGGACAGCCTATCATCTAATTAATAGGTTTCGGGTTAAAATAATTAAATACAACCCTTCATCAGACAAAAATAGTAGCCATGAGAGCGCAATAAGAAAACAGCAATGCAAATAAGGCTATAACAAAATTTTTAAAGCATTTTATTTTGTTTTATATTTTTTCATCCGTTCCTCTGCTTTCTCTCTAACTTACTGTTATTTAATTTAGTCCACACCAGTATTTTTAAAGTACTTTCATTATCCAATTTAATCTTGCCAATCTTATTAGTTTCGGGCGTTGCTTTTTCAACACTGCACTCTTGCATACTTTATTTTTGATGCTTACCTTTCTGTACCTAATAGGAAGTCTTGTTTAATTGTTTCAACTGAAACAATTATTGCGGGGTTTGGAACTTACAATGTTTCCTTACAAAATTCTTACTCTTTACACTTGGTGTTGTTAAAAAATGAACTAAAGGCATTTGCTTATCTTTAATACTTGAAACATTCTTTGTTTAAATTGAATCGTATATATATTATTACCTACGGATATTTCCCCTCATCCTCCGATATTGAAACAGCTATGCGTTGAGGCCTTAGCAACGGGTTTTCTATTCCAATAAACCCGAGAGTTTGTACGGAGAAGCCATCGAAAAGGAGAGAGCAGAATCTTTTACCGAGCAAGTCTGGCAGAAAAAAACTGGCTGATACTGAGCTGATTAACAATGTAGCGGCTCTAGAAACGGCAGCCACATGACCCACTTTACTGCTGCCGTGCAGATAGAGGGATATGGCAAATGGGTTGTTGTAGGGGAAAACTCCGACTTCCAGCTGGGACATTTAAAAGGATTTTTTCGCCTTTTTTGCACGTAATTGAAACTTCCGTTTCTGTTGCCATTTATGATCGAAAATTTTTGGTTCTTCTTTCCTGATATTAGAAAATTAATGTTGCACGGTTTGTAGGAGTCGTTCTTTTGTCGATTCAGTCATTTATATGAATGAAGTCATTGAGAACTAAATGGAAATCGTTGTTTGGTCATTCTTTGTAATCTAGTGTTTTATAAATGAAATTTTGGAAAATATAAACATTGTTGTTCTATTTCTGTTACCATTTTTAATAGGAAAAAAAAAACAGCTATTTTTTCTATATATTTTTGGCACAGTCAAGACCAGCTCAAAGAGAGATTTAATTATCGATTCACTCAATTTTATGAATTCAATTATTGAATACTTGCTGTTCATTGAAATGGAATGTTGTAACGAATCGAATTTTCGTGTATAAAAAGAGTTTGTTTAAATGGTAAATTATATTCTTCTCGATCAGTTAAAAAAGAAAAAAAAAAAGTCTGTTTCCAGTAATTAGCAATTCAGGTAATGTTCACTCTGCTTTTTAAAAAGGATTAGGATGGATTTGACGCAAAAACCCTTTTACTGTTGATAAAAAGAGCGTTCGCCTCAACTCCCACACTCCCAGTGGATTATTTAACGTACAATTTAACCAACGTACATTAAGTGCAAAGTTACAGAATGCCAAATAATTGTATCATATATATGTATAGTAAATATGTTGCATTTCCCTCTTTAAATAGTATTTAACATTAAAGAAAGTGAGTTGGAAATAATATTTTGGAAATAATATTTTGAAAAAATATTGTAGTAAAATAAAAATATTGATACTGGAAAAACATAATTTACAAGAACACTAACATGAACATTTATTCATCGGATGTTTATCTCAGTATTTTTTTTTTTTTTTCCTAGAAAATATAAAACAGCACTTTTTTAATTAAATCATAAGAAAGAAAAAGAAATTTCGAAATTTTGTAATTTTTGCTGCGCATTTGCCATCAGTTGCTTCACTAAATCCCATCTGATTCATTAAAACAATGATTAATGCATTAGTGAAATAAATATCGTAACTCATTAAACAATGTAGATATTTATTGACTATGAAATATCTAAAACGTTTGTTTGAATTGAACTGCCTTCAGTCTGTTTTTTAATCAAATTATTATTTACAGAAACAGTTAAGGAAACAATATTAATTCATTTTTGCTTAAATGGTAAAATTTTATATTATATTTTATCTCCTTTAAGCAGGGTTTCAAACCCACCCACATACCCCCAAAACCTGGACAAGTTTTTCTTTCTTTCTTTCTTTCTTTTTTTTTTTTGGGGGGGGGGAGGGGGTACCCACTTAAAAAAAAAAAAAAAAAAAAAAAAAAGTGGGGTTTATTGGGTTTTTTAATCTAATGAAATTTTTCACTTTTAAACAAGTAATTTATTATTTTTTTACTTGACATTATTATATGAGTAGTAAATATATTATATATGTAATATAATTATACAATGTATAATTATTATATATATATATATATATTAAATTATATATTACATATATAATATATATTAAATTATATATTATATATTAAATTTAAATCAAGATTTTTTTATTTTAATGATTTTTTAAAACTATTCATACATTATTGTACAACACTTGTGTTTTATTATGTGTATGTCTGTGTACATATATGCACAATATCAATATCCACACTATCAATCATTTTACTTAAATTATAAAAATATAAATAATATTTTATTCCCATAGAAAAAATTCATGCAGGCGTTTATTACCAATATTTTTATTCAATATAGTGTCTTCATAATAAGAAATAATTTTATAGCAATCACAAATGCAGTAGCATGAGCCACTCAACATGAGACTTTCACTTTGTAGCTACAATAATGTAGTGAAATAAAGAAAATAAAATCTTACTCGCGGTATGGAGCACATAAAATAATTTTGGAAAAGGATAATTTAATAGGAAAAATGATATCATAACTGAAGTAATGTATTAAGAGAAATAGATTTTCTCTCATAGTTTATAGTTTCTAAACAAAATAAAAAAATAATAATAAGGAATTAAGGGGGGGGGGCGGAGATTATATCCTAAAAAAATTCTTACTTAGACTAAATGAATATCACTTGAATCAAGAAAAATTTTTCACACTTTACCCATTAACAAAATTCACATTTCAATTACCATCTTAATACTTTCACTTATTCTTTTACCTTTTTTATATTGAATTGGTACATTTCATTAAACAAGCAGTGACAGTTGCCTCGAACTGTATATAACTGATTATATGTAATTAAATTAAAAGGTTATGATGTTTTTAAAACTTTTTGTAGGCATCAGGACACTACAATGTAAAATATGTCATTATTTTTAAAATATCATGTGAGCCAATATTAAATGATATAAACTGGTATGAGAGCTAAATAAACAAGAAAATATTTTCTTTTTTAAATATCAACAAGGCGGGCAAAGGCGAACTACTATATTAATCAATTAATTCTACACTAACTAAATATTTACAATTCATACCCCAGTCACAAAGCTGTGCTTGTATAAATAATGAAAATATAATAAATAATTAAAATATATAATAAAATGTATAAATAATTAAGAAAATTATGGTATAATTTTTGTGTTTATTAATGTTGCTTAGTAGAGATGAAGCTAAAGTCGAGATATGAGAAATATTAGCTCGTTTAATGAAATATTTTGTTTTTATTTTACAAATTGTATTTTTAAATTTACATAAGAAATATTTAAAAATCTCATTTTAAAGGTAGATAAACAATTCCATTCCATTAAAGTCAATAACTTTGATATTTAAAAGAAGTGATTTAAATCAGTGATTAAAAAAAAAAATCGATTTAAATCACTACAACCCTGAAAATAACTAACAAATATAATATGTTGACCTTGTAAGGTTCGATACAGGCAAAATTGGGGTTCTTTTGTTGCCCCTCACAAACTTCAAATTCATTAAAACCGCCTTTTTGAAAGATTTAATGTTATAAAAATGATCTTTTTATAAAAATTTTCCATGTTTCTAGAATTATTTTTAATGATTATCGTCTATAACTTGGTTCAAAGAATCGCTATTAATTTGATAATAAACATTTATATAGAACGACCGATAAAATAGAAGGTGTTACTTATATATATATTCACAAAAGTAAATAAAAATTTCACAAAAATATTTTGTTTTTTCACAAAAATGTGCGACAAAAATTAAAACCTGGATTGACTGCTGTTACAAAATTGCAAAATGTACACAGTGATAAATTTGTTTTGTATTCCTTTATTAAATAACTTTTCAAATATGAATAAAATATGTCACTATCAATATAAACATAAATTGAAAAATTTTTAGCATACTTTTTTTTTTTTTTTTTTTTACTTTAATCATATAAAAATGCATAGTTATTTGTAATACGAAAATCGTACATGGAAGGGTTAAAGTATTTTTCTTTTGTTACTAGTTTTAATTTTATACAAAATAACTTGATAATAAAAAATTAATTAAATTTAAAATTGTGATAAGGTACTGAATAGAAGGAAATAAGACATTTTACAGTTACCAAACCAAACATTAAGACTATGAAGGTCATTTAATTTTTATTGATTATAATTAATTACTATTATTAAGTAATAAGTTTTCTTTTAGTCTAAAATTGTTCTCTTTTGAAATGAACTTAAAATTCAAACCCAAAATTGTTATTATAACGTTTAATATAAATTTCCGATTAAACCCCAAAAAGCCCATTAAAATCCAATAATAATAATAAAAAAAAAATAAATAAATAAAAAGTTTTTTTTATTTTTATTTTTTTTTTTAACCCCGCCTTTAAGGTATTTATACAAGTGAGCTTTTGCAATCGGTTTGTGCACCTTTTCATACTTTTAGAACTTAAATATATAGAAATTTCGCGAATGTTTTATTAGTGATTGTAAATTTTAAAGTATTAAAAAATTAATTATTTTCATACATTCAACATTTTAAATACATTGTGAATTTTTATTCATAATTTCAAAGAAAAAAAAAAAAAAAAAAAGGAATTTTATGTTTCTGTGTTGTTGCAAGAAAACGTTATTCGCTGAAACCTCGACCATTTTCGTGAAATAAAATGGTTCAAAGGGAGATATTTCATTTTGTTGTAACAGTAGTAGAATTACTTCAGTTGATAAAATATCTTTGCCGAATCACTCTCGAAACTGGTAGGTTTAAATCATGGATATAGTAATATATATCGATCTATCATCCCCATGTTATCGAGCAAAAAATTTTGATGCCGAAAAAAAAGTTCTAAAATTAGCCATTAGAGAGTATTAAAAAAAAAAAAGAATAAAAAGAAAAATGAATTTGAAACTGTATCTGGAGTTTTTCATTCTTTAGTAAATAAATTATTCATAAATTTTATTTACTAAATTATCCGTGTGTATTCCTGTGCGTGATTTACTAGGGGAAAGACAGCCATTAGAGTGACTTTTCCCGAAAAAAATAAGTATCACTTTTTCCCTCTCGCTGATCAATCTATGTCTTATTACTATATCTATGGTTTAAATGCGTATGTATTTTCTACATTAGTAAATCTTTAAAAATGAATTGTGGTGGTAAAATCATTAAAAAAATACAGCTATTAACCCTTATCAATCAATGAAGGGGGAAAAAAAGTTATGGGGAATTTTTTTAGGGGGAAATTCTGATTCTGAGCACGAACATTTAATTTTTTTTTTTTTTTTTTTTATTATTATTATTATTATTTAAAAGCATATTGCACGTGATTTTATTCAAAATAGCAGCTATAGTTTCTTAAGGACTATATTTTTCCCCCTTGTAGTTATTTAAATTTAATTATTTATGTGCGGAGACATGTTTTTTTTTTTTTTTTTTTTTTAACCTATTTAATTTTGAAGTTTTTAAGCCGTACCGTTTTCTGCTTTTATCAGATATTTAAAAGCTCCAAAAAATCTTTTGAATTGATAACGTCTAAAGTTACCGATGATTTAATTTCGAAATGGCTGGCACTTTATAGATTTTTATCAACAATCTTTTTAAAGGGCCTTCTTAGATTATCTTTTTTAAAAGTATTAATAGATTTTTTTTTTTCCTCTCTAAATTTATGGCTTTTTTTGTTAATGAATATTTATGAAATGCATATGAAACAGAAAAAATGTGACATGCGTTATCAAACTGCATTAAATCCTTACTTAAAATTCAGCAATTTTCGTTTCTAAATGATTTTTATTTTTCTCGTAAAAACAGTCTTGTCCGTCATCTTAAAGTTGCACAGCAGACAATTTTTTTTTTTTTTTTTTTTTTTTTTTTTTAAAAAAAGATCTCCAGACATAATATTATGCGATAGATTACGATTTGCTTTAATCCACATTTCTCTTGCGGGTCGGGTTCGGGTCAGGTTGACTGATTTAGTTTTTGTGCGGCTCGGGTTCGGGTTGGGTTGACTGGATTTTTTTTACTGCGGGTCGGGTTCGGGTCGGGTTTAGTTTTCAGCGAATCGGGGCGACTTGATAACATCTTTCAAATTTTTTTTATCTTAATAAAGTAGATATTTGTTTGTTCTATACCCCAAGATGAATGTACGCTTAACCAAATTATCATTGTAAGGTAAACATCCATATCCGACTAAAGCAATGGACAAACAAACAAACAAACAAACAAACAAAAAAGCAATTATTATTTAGAATATAAACTTTTGAAAAGTAACTGATTCAACTTCAGTAATCAGATGTATGATTCAATTATTCCGATTACTCACATCCTTTTAAAATAGATTGTGAATTTAAACTGATAATCAATATTTTTCTTCTCTTGCAGATGAGTTATAGGAATGTAGATTTAGATGAGTTTAGTGGACGTTTAGTTGGCGCCTGTAACATTGTATTATTTTAATATTATTCTGTGTGATAAGTATTAAACAATAAAACTAGAAACACTAAGCTTGAAACCCATTTTTGTACACTTGAAGTTCACAACGCACAAATAGTTAAAAATTATTATTAATCTGTTTTTCAGATTTTTTAATTTTTAACTTAGTTTTTATAACTCAGTAATTTTTACATTTTTAATTCTTTTTAAAATGGTTTACCACATACAGTCATACACACACAGCAGTGTGACAATTAAATTTACTTTATTTTATAAATTAAAAATGTTTTCCATGATTTTTAGATGAACTATTAATTTTCATTTATATTCGGGTTTCGGGTCGGGTTCCGGTAAAAGAAATCGGGATTCGGGTTTTGTTCGGGTATAAAGAATTCGGGTCGGGTGCGGGTTACCAAAAATTCTTTAGTGTGGGTTCGGGTCGGTTTTCGGGTCGAATACAATTTATTTGTCGGATTCGGGTTGATTCAAAATTCACTTGTCAGGCCGACCCGTGCAGGACTGTAATCCACATAAAGGAATAGACGAGTTTAGACGATTGTGTAACGTTTCAAAATAGTCCACGAACATGG
Source organism: Salticus scenicus (assembly GCA_963930645.1). NCBI lineage: Eukaryota > Metazoa > Arthropoda > Arachnida > Araneae > Salticidae > Salticus > Salticus scenicus. Next base: position 14,001,356 of record OZ005656.1, on the reverse strand, counting down.
TAATCTATTTTTTATTTACGATATCGGACTTTTGATGATTTATGTTTTTTATTCTTTCCAACAAAGCTGGAAAATATTTGTCAATTCAGTACTTTTTAGGCGAACTGAATTCATTAATTTTTTTTTTTTTTTTTTTTTTTATGGTAATGAGAGCGCACAGGCGGTAAGGGTAAAGCTTTTCAGGGAGTACCCCTAAATTCAGGGTTTTTGAAAATAATAATAATAATATATATATATATTATTATTATGTTAAATAGTTTTGTTACTTTAGAAATTTCTCACTTTGAATGTTTAATTTGGCTTAATAAAAACCCTCTAAATATCATTATTATTAAAAGTAATAAATATTAAGTCTCCTTTCGCCATTCATCATGAAAAACGGCAGTTTTTCGAGTGACGCAAGTTTTTTATACAAGTAGACTCACTATTAGTCTGTGCACTTTCTCTATAGTATAAGTCGAACCTCGTTACTTTTCACATGAACTGTTTCCACAATCCCCGTCAAAATGAGGATTAATTTAGTTATATGAAGATTAGTTACTCGTAGCATGAACTACCGATAACATGAACATCTCCCTCTTGAGATTCATGTTATCGATATTGAGGTTCGATTGTATGTATTTTCAGAATGCCTTGAAATGTACATATACCTGTTTGTATAAGTATTATATAATATATCCAGTATCAGAAACAGTGCACCTTTGCAGCAAGCGCTGCTGATTGTTTAAAGCTTTGCAAATTAATTCAGCATCAAAAAGAGATGCCAGGCTTAAAAATGCAAATACTATCTACATTACTGTACCAGTTGTATATTTTTAATTTATTTTCTTTGTAGATGGGAATTTTATTTATTTTATGAATTGCTAATATTTCTTGTGGTACGAAACCTGGTTCATCATTCCTGGATCACCGACAAATTTTGTTTTGCTGCAGATAGATGCAGAAAATTCGTGCTGCTGGAATAATATATTCTTATTCATATGTAGATACTCATAAAAGAATGCGGATGCATTACGATCTATGAGAGTCATTTTTTAAGTATACTTTAATATTTGTATTAGTGTGAAAAATGCATTTTTCAGCTATAAGAAAGCATGTTAAGAAAGCAAAATAATATGATAGCGTTTTTTACATGGTACGTTTACGGAGCTTAGTTAAATGACAGAGCTAATGCAAATTGAAAGAATTTTATAATCTTTACAAAGCGCATTTTTCTTGTTCAGCATAACATTGACCTATTTTTAATGATTTATGTCTTTTATATTTCCGCTGGATGCGTTTCTCTGACGGATTCGAGATGTCAATGTCATGCGTAAATGCATAAAAATTGCGGGCAATATTATTTAACCAACAAAAAGTTGAACAACGTTTTCGGTTTTCCTATAAAAGTTATACATCTTGAATCGCTGTCACTTGCTCCATTTCAGATATTCCTTTCCGAAGTTCGTTTTTTCTAGAGTATCCCTTTCGTTTAAAGGAAAACAAGAACATTGTTAAACCAACCAAACCAAACCAACAAACACAACATCGTTGGCTTTGAATTTTTGAATTTACTGGCGAATAAATGTGTTGGTTTCCACATTTTGATCTCCCCCCCCCCCCGTATATTTCTGATTTTTTAAATTTTTCTCGTGATTTTCCATGTAATCTTTGCAGAGCTCGAAGTCTCCAGCCTTTCTTCAGGACACTTTCAGGGATGAAAAATGTCTACTTTTTTTGCCACCACTATTTTTATACAATAATTTCTATCCTATTTAAACACGACACATTGCTATAAAAATTCGGTAAATGTTCCTGTATGAAAATAATGATGGTGGCAAAAAATTTCTCATCTCTAAAACTATCCTGAAAAAAAGGCAAAGACTTCGAGCTCGGTCTTTAATATTCTGTTATTTTGACATTAATCGATTTTTTTTTTTTTTCTTTTCTTTTCTTTCCTTTTCTATTTATTCATTTTTCTCGTTTCGTTGATTGAACTGATTTATATGATGGAATTAACTGAGATTGAACATAGACAATGGAAATGAAATTCATAAAAACTTTGTAATTATTGCTCTTTCTATATTTTCAACTTTTATCTTTCTAATATATCTATGAGATATAAATCCTAAATTTATTCTGAATAATTTGTTTCTATTAAAAATTTTTCCCTTCCATTGTAATTATTTTATTTTTATTTTTATTGTGTTTGTACAATAAAAAAAATAAAACAGACAAAACTTTTTTTTAATTTGTTTTTATTTTATTTACTTATTAAAAATATTTAAAAATGCCATTTTTTCGCGTGCAAAGTGTAGAAAAAAGTTAAAAAATAAATAAATAAATAAATAAAAATAAAACAAAAAATACATTTCATTTATGATTGATTTAGGTAATTTCATGCTTTCGTCGATTTCGAGTTTTGTAATATTTATTAAAAATCAAATTGTAAATTTTATTCTTTAGAATATCATTAGAAATAAATCTAATTATAACATTTTAAAAATAAAATTAAAACGCATTTAAAAAAAAAAATCTTAATTTATTTTAAATATAATTTGTTGGATGCTTTTGGAAAAGAGAAAAACATTTTTTATGTAATAAGAATTTTTAAAACACTTTGAAAGCTTAAAACTGTTGACAATTTTATTTAGAAAAACGTATTTAAATGTATTTTTGCAGATGATGTATTGCTAAACTATGAGTTTATTATAAAATAAATTAAATCCCACTTTTTTTTTTTTTTTCATTCATTCATTCACTCTAATGTAATGTAATTAAAACGGTTAGAAACATAAAAAAAAAAGAACATTTTGTTTAGAAAAATACATTTTAAAAAATATATACATATGAAGCGTTACAAAACTACGAAATTTATTCTAAAGTAGAAATAATTGAAAATTTCACTAAGAAAACTTTTTTAAATGTATTCTGATGATTTTGCAAAGCGGAAAAGTTTTTGAATTATAAATTTTTATCGAAAGTTCGTGGAAACAATTTAAAAGTGTAAAACTGTTGACAATTTTATATTGTAAAACGTATTCTAAAAGCATTTTTGTACGACAAAACTGTGAGTTTATTATAAAATAAAAATAAAAGTTCTATATCGTTTTTAAAATAAAATTGTGACACGTTTTTCTTTTAAAGTAATTTAAACTTTTAAATTGCTTTTAAAGTGTAAAACTGGTGAGTTTTATTACATATTTTAATCTATTTTATAGGTATTTTTGTGGATGATGATTGATAAAATTATGAATTTATTATAACATGGTAACAATAAATCTGAAGCTTTTGTACCATTGTTTAGATAAAATTAAAGCACTCTTTATTATTATTATTATTAAGAGAATTTTACTTGAAATATATTTTGTCTTGTGTTTAATAACTATAAATTTTGTTATTTTTAATGTTATTATTACTAGAAGTACTTTGAAAAATGTAAATCTGTTAAATTTTGTTTTGAAAAACATATATTAAAAGATATTTTGGGGCATGATGTATTACTAAAACATAAAATTTATTCTAAAATAACCTAAAAAGTAAACCTAACAATAAGTTTATTTAAATATATATATATTTATTATTTATTTATATTTTTTTCCCCCTGAAATCTATACAGTTTTGCTTCCATTGTACCTTTTATAAGGGGAAAAAAATAGCATCACTTCTGGATATATATATTTTTTAACAATTTAGCTTTAGGTTACTGATTTACCTGTTCACTGACAAGATATTGTGAAGTCTCTCTTTTCTTAGAAACAATGGTCTATCTGTATGAATGGATAAGTTTCTCCGCCTCCACCGACCTCAGAATGAAATTTCTGATTCAGCAATTTTTCGTTATTCTAGTACTTAACAAGAAAAATAATTTTGAGCGTATTTTTCTTATAAACATGCACTTAGACAATTCATTTTTATTCTTAATCCTTTCTTTTATCGATATTTTGTATGTATTTTAGAAGTGATCTATTTTTAATAGTATAGCTATATTTTATTTCAAGCAATAAAAATTCGTAGTAACATTTCGTAGTTGTAGTTGTAGAGCGGTTATTAATTCCTTTCGAAAACGTACTGCTACACATTAGATGTAAAGATAGATGCTTGTTACTGACAATAATCAAAATAAGGGTTAGTTTTGAATTCTAGAAAATACATAGGACAGAACAAATAGAATATTTTATCGCCAAAAACTGTTAAAAACATACAATAAAGAGTGACTAGCGACCTGGAAAACCTAGAAGTTTGCAGAAAGTCAGCGAGTTTTATTTATAATTTGTAAAAGTCACCAAATCCTGAAAATAAGTAAATAAATAAAGAAACTTCGATTAAACCCAGGAAATTTCAAACCAGTCGTCATTTCAAAAATATAGATTTACTGGGGTCGGTCCATGTTTTTATTTCTGGTGCCCATTTTTGTGAATTTTTTTCTATTTATTTTTGTGAAAGAATATTATTATCGTGTTAAACCTTCCACTTTAGCAGTTATTCAATATAATGTTTAATATCAAATTAATGCTATTTCATCGAATTTAGTAGTGCTCGTTTCAGATAATATTAAAAACATGGGGGGGAGGGGGAATTGTAAAACGATCATTTTTTATAAAATGAAATTACGTGAGAAGGTCGATTTTATGAATTTGAATTTTGTGAAGAGGTGCATTTTATAGATTTGAATTTTGGAAAGGAGTAGCAGTGCCACCTGTTGAGCGGTTGACACCAAAAATTGATAGGCACTAATTTAGGTTAAGGTGCATCTACATATAAATTTATATACAATTCTGCGCAGTAGTTTCGGAGATACAGTCGCCACAAAATTTTTGTCACACACACACACACACACACACACACACACACAGATGGACATGCAAACATTTTCTAAAAATGGTCAAATCGTGTTCTATACTTCTCAAAACGTGTAAATCCGTCGAAATCCGGAAGTCGTAATATTTTACGAATCCAATACTTTCTTCTATTGAATATAGAAAGTAAAAATTATTTTATAATAAAGAAAAAAAAAAGTATTAGTGTTAAGGCTGTGTAATATTTAATATAGCATAATCAGACTTTGGTATAAGATAACATTAATGTAACATTGCCGCATACAGTGTCACATTTTATAATTCTTTCCATGATTTCTATATTATAAATTTGATTTTCTTGCAGAATTATCTCATATTAATAATAGTAATAATAATGTATAAGCATTATATAAAAATTATTTCGGGACTATTTCTCGAAATTGTGTTTTTTGAAATTGTAGAAACCCTTTGTGCAAACCCAAACGTTTAAGTTCTATTAACCAGCTTATAGATTAAAATATAAATGTTTGCTTATTTTCCCTTCTATGTCTTCTTCGTGTGTTTACTCTTCATATCTCATCAGTTCTCACTGATATTGTTAACATATACAACATAAACACAGCTACTTTTGTGAATGTTTTTTGGAATTTGTTTTCTTTCTGAGTGTTGCCAGTCGGAGATATGAAATTATATCTCACCACTTTCTTTTTATTCCTGCGCGCAGTTTCTAAGCGCACTGTTGCCAAGAATGACAACGATTATCCAACACACGTGGTGTATAAACAAAAGGAGAATGCCCTGTGGGAATAATTAAACTGAAAATGTATGCGAGTTTATTTAAAAGAAGTAATTTAATCACACTTTGATATTTTTATTTGTTATTTAATTTAAGATAGCGTTTTTTTTTTTTTTTTTTTTTTAAGAATATGATTTCTTTTGCACTTCGCGTTTAGTTTACTGTGCTACTAGCAGGCTTCGCCCGCTTCGCTGGCTACTAAATTTAAATGAATTTTAAAAAGAATTGAATCACTATTTATTTTTTATATCATATTTTGGGTTTTGTAACATGGTTAAAAATTCCTTTTAAGGTCAAAACGCCAAAATAACATATTACAAATTAAATTAAATTAAATATTTCTTCCGTCTTGCACTCGTTTTGCACGATGCTCTATGTCTTATGTGAATGATTCTCAAGAATGAATCAACAATTGTTTACAAATTTAATGAATTGTGTATGAGAAATAAGTACGCTGTAATTTAAAAATTACAGCTCTTAGAACTTCAAAACTGATAATTTTTAAAAAGTTATTCATTATTCTTTATTATTAGACTCTTTTTTGTTTAATATTAGACTCTTATTTTAAGATAAAAGCAATCGAATGATATCGCGTTGTGAAACTTTGCAACGTAATATCTTTAAATCGAATAACTTGGTGTATATAGTGTCCTCACAGAAAATGAAAAGTTTTTAGAGCTCTTTTAAAGAAGTATAACAACTATGCAGTATCTTTTAAGAAAAATCATCAGTTTTTACTAAAATAAATGTCCGTCATTCATCACCAAAGTAGTTAAATCTAGACCAATCAAAAATAGCAGTGTTCCGCCCGAATGTGTTCGGCCTTTAAACTCTGCTTTATTTATATAGATTTATAGCGCTTTTGTTTAGTCAAAAGACCTTTTAAATATATATAAATTTCCAGACTTTACTTTTTCAAAATAATATTAATGCATAATTCTTTTTATTTCACATAATTTGAAGAGTTTTGTTTGATAACAAGTAAGCTGTTGCTGCTTTCACCTTCACAAAATAAGTAGAAATTTATTCAGTTTATTTTGTATTAAAAAAAAAAAAAAAAATCATATGTTACTTACTCCGATTATTTCATTTGATAAAATGCACCTCTCACCTGTGTACAAAAAAAAAAAAAAAAAATCTGATTTCCCCCCCCCCCTTTTATCTAAGTAAAATGCACAAGATTTCAAATGTTATTTAACAAGAAGAAAGCTTTTTTCGGGTACATTAAAAGTAAATACATAGATAAGTTTTCCATGTTATATAATGCTCAAATTCACTTGAAAACAAGACAGACCATTCACTTTCGCGAAATTAGTAAAGAAAAAAAACTGTCCAGTTTATTTTCATTAAGAGGAAAATATTTAACTTGAAACGGGTGAGCATGTTCAGGCCTTTCAATAATTTTCTTGATTTATATGTAGAATCCCTTCTTAGATTTTTATAGATGAGGTAGAGAAAATATTTATTTTTCACCTTTGTCTGGCTATACATTATATTAGGAATTTCTGTCAACTTTTTAACTCTTCAGAAAGATTCCCCAACGAAACAAAGTCCATCCACTAGACCTAGATCTCAAGAGTTGACAATCACTCTTCAAATCCTGCAACAAATCTCACCTTTTCGTAAATAAAATATTTAATTTACACGAATGTTTTTTTGTTTTGTACTTTTCCTTTATGAATAATAAATAACCAATGATAATAATAATAAAAAGACAGTTTAAATTAAATATCGATAATAGTAAATCCCAGTTTACTTTATGCAAGGTTTTTATGAAGGCATTTTGAATGAAATTTAACTTCAGTGGAATTCTGTTCTTAATTTATTGTTATCTTCATGCAGTGGTACAATTAATTTTAAGCAAATTTCGAAAAAAAAAAAAAAAAAAAATGTGCCTTTTTATTACAAGTTTGTAAAAAGTAAAGAAGACATAAATTGCAGGAATAACAAATGAAATATTAATGCCTGTTGATTCAAATATTAAAAAATTATTTGAAATTCACGAAAATTATACTACTCCGATTCAAAAAATTAGAATAATGAAAAGAAATATGGTCAAGGGAAATGAAAATCGAATTTATCAAATAAATAATCAACAATATCAAATATAAAGTACTATAATATGAATCTGCATATTTTGCAGATTATAAAAATGTAAACACATTACAATGAAATAGAAAATATATTTAAATCAGCTAACAACAAAAAATTCAAAATATTAGAATACTTTCTAACATGGTTCAAAGAATTAGAATAATGAAAATATATTGAACATAATTTAAACTCTAAGTATTTTTACTTGCTAATCAGTACTTTGTTGCATCACCCTTAGCTTTAATGACAGCTCTTAAACGTTTTGGCATGTTTTTAACTAAAGGTTCACAATCTTTTTTATCCAAATTCGCCCATATGCTCTTTATACTAGAAATACGAGGGTGAATCAAATATAAACGAGACTTATTTTTTAAAATATTTATTTTGATTTTAAACGCACAAACAATCATAGTTTATTTTTCTACATAATCTCCTGATTTAGAAACACATTTTTCCCAGCGTATAGGTAATTTTTTAATTCCTTCCAGGTAAAAAGAGTCAGGTCGTGTTTGTAGCCAATTGCGCACATATGCTTCAACTTCATTATCGCTGTGGAATTTTTGCCCTCCCAAAGCTTCCTTGAGAAAACCAAAGACATGGAAGTCGCAGGGAGACAGGTCTGAACTGTATGGAGGGTGTTCCAGTGTCTCCCAACCCAGTTGCTCCAATTTTTGTACGGTCAGGGCTGCTGTATGGGGGCGAGCATTGTCATGGAGGAGAATCACTTTTCTCATCGGATTTCAACCTTAATTGCAATATCCGAAGTTGTTAGACGCCTATCACCTTCAACAAGTTGACGAACACTGTCGATGTTGCCCGCTGTAATGCTGGTGCGGGGTCTGCGGTCATGGCTCTCATTTTCAACACGTTCACGGCCCTCCACGAACTGTTTATGCCAAGCAAACACTCTAGCTCGCGACAGCGTCTCTTCCCCGAACTGTGCAGTCAATCTTCTCAAGATTTCGGCCGGTTTTACACCTTCTGCAGCTAAAAACTTGATAACAATACGTTGCGCAATAGAGGGAGGTACCTCCTGCTCGGACATCGTAACGATGGACACTGAGCGAGTCTATGATGATGAGTCACGTGCTTCCCCCACTCCTGACAAACCAACCTAACAGCCAATAACAGCGGAACGTTCTTCCATCACTATTGCGCGCGCAGGTCCAAAAGTCTCGTTTATATTTGATTCACCCTCGTAAGTTCTTTTTTGTCTCTAGGCGCAACTTCTTGAAGTCGTTTCTTCATAATTCCCCACAAATTCTCGATAGGATTTAGATCGGGTGAGTTTGCAGGCCAAGGGAGTACAGGTATGTCCTTCTCTTTGAGCCATTTAGTTGTTGATTTGGAAGTGTGGGGAGAAGCTGAATCTTGCTGAAACAAGAAATCGTCATCACATAAATCCTCAGCTGAAGGAATCATGAAATGTTCAAGAATTTCTTGATAGACTTCTGAATTGACCGTTGTGGAAACAATACACAACCTGCCTGGGCCTTCAGCAGTCATGCAGCCCCATACCATAACAGAGGTCGCAAATTTAAACGAACGTTTTAAACATTCTTTCTTATAAGCTTCATGTTTGAGTCTCCAGACACGTATACCTTGATTTCCGTGAGACACACAAAACACACTTTCATCGCTGAAAAGTATCTTTTTCCAATCGTCGTGATCCCAAAATAGTCTTTGTTTACACCATTTAACTCTAGCAGCCCTTTGCTTAGATGATAAGAATGGCTTTATCTTAGGCACACGTGATCTAAAACCTAATTTGCGAAGTCGTCGTAGTGTTGTAGATTTGGAGACATTTATACCCATTTCTTTCCATTTTCTATGCACATATCTCACACTCCGAAAACGATGTTTCTTCACAATCTTTTTCAATTGCCTTTCATCTCTTCTTGAAGTTACTGGCTTTCGACCACTTTTAAAGTGTTTATTTTGAAAACACTTATTATTAGAATATTCTCTCAAAACTCTACTCACACTTGCTTGAGAGCATTTCACTTCTTTTGCTATAAAAAGTTGTGTTTTTCCTATTTCGTGCAAGTACACAATACGATATTTCACAGCCTCAGATAAATCGCTCTTTCGTCCCATATTAAGCAAATACTACGCTACAATCAAATGCCAAACGACTTTTCATTTTCAACGGAGCACATTTTATAGTCCCACAGATGTTAATCCCGCAGCCGTTCTCTCAACTTATAAGAAAAATTTGAATATTCTAATTTTTTGAACCATGCTATCGAGGTATTCTATTTCTTTGAATTATTCTAATATTTTTTAAATAGTTAATTATTAATATATCAGATAAAAATAAATATTTATGTTATATTTATAAATGCTCTGAATATAATTAGATACTTTTAATATATTTTTTCCTGGACGCAGTATGCAAATTGACGCGTTAGCAACATCAAACTCATTCTTTTTTACATTATTCTAATTTTTTGAATCGGAGTAGTATAGTTACTTCCCAGAATTTTCCCTTATTTTGCTGTGTTTTATATTTATGACAGTAATACAGTAATTATTCTTATTGTTGTAATAATCATCTATAAAATTGTTTTTCATTCATTATTATTTATAAACTATAATTTGAAATAATAATAATAATCTTTTCTTTTGTAGATTATTTTTTAAATTGTGCTTTCATTAAGTGACGTTTTTCTCGAAAACTATTAAATAGTGCACAATAGTGTGGGTAAATAGCATTATTGCCTCTATTTGGAATTAGTTTGAATATCTGCCGCCATAAGTTTTGGAGTTTTTCGTTCAGCATTTGGTAACACTTCGTAGCATTTTCATGAATATTGGAGGACTTCGGTATTGGGACTAAATTAAAATCCGTAAAAGACATATTAGGACGGAAATACTGTTTCTTGCAAATCCTGGAAGGGGGGGGGGGGGGAGGTGATGTCCACATTCTGCAGTAATACCACCTTCGGAAAAGAAAAAAGAAGCCTTGCAACATACCAAAGAAGAAAAGGGCTGGAATCGTTCAAAATTAAATTATGTTTATTAAAAAGTTTACATTTCTTTAAAAGTTGTACCTCTTTATCGAAAATTTAAGTATAGATTTAAACGATAAAATTAAAATTTAATTTTGCAATACGGCTATTATTTTTAATTTTTTGTTGTGTTTTCATAAAGTGACACTTTTCTTAACATTATTAAATAGACCATAGTGATTATATTTCAGTTAAAAAAAAAGAAATCTAAGACAATTATATATTCAAAAAATACATTGTCATTGTCACAAAACTATCACAATAACTGCAATCACCTATTATCACTTGCCGAGTACGCGAAGTGATATTCAATTAATTCAATCACTTTCGAAGTACGCGCAGATTAAAAGAGTTAGTGCAGTTCCGTGGCGTTAACCCCTTGCCTTTTCTGCTGACTTTGCAAGAATGGCCACTTAAGAGATTCGCTTACGATTATTGATTAAACGTAATTTCTGCCTATTCATCTTAAAATTTGCGTTCGTCTAGTAAGATTAAAATTGGGGTTCGCTTAAATTATGGTAACGCTCTAGGGGAGGCTGGATTGTTTAACGCTAGCACCCCTTATTTATGTTAAGTAAAGAATATTAATTCAGAAATATAACGCAAATTTATTATTATTTTAAATTTATTATTAGAAATTGTTAAATATTAATCTAAAGTTATAACTGTGGATTATTTTAATGGAGTTAGTTAAATACATACACACTTTTCTGTTCATTTATTATGGGGTAGTTCTTAAATATCCGGTGAAATCAAATCGTGAAAAATAATTGACCGAAAAGTAAAAAGCAAATTTTGTTCAGGGAGCCATGTTGTGCTGCACATATTTAGTCAGAAATATAGATTGATAAATAAAAGTTTCATAGACAAAATATAAATAAAAAGTAAAAAATAAATAAACCAAAAAAAATTATTTTAACAATCTTATCAAGCGCGAAAGAAAGAAAGAAAAAAAAAAAAGAGGGAGGAACACGAGTGCAGTCTGAAAAAAGCAACGTACACGGAACATATAAAAGTTGCGTTGTTTAAAATAAAGAGAAAGGAATTCTTTAAAATCACTGATGTAACTTGAATTTAAATAAAAGTCTTAAAAATGTATAAATAAAAAATAAAAATGACTGCGAAAAAACATCTTTTAAGAACTCCAAAAACCTTGTTGTGTTTCTTTTGATAAACAACTTCGGAAGCTCCTCCCACGAACTATCCTATTTAGTGTTCGTACAGTCCTTATTTTTCGGTACCAGTAAAATTTTATCGTGATTTTTGTTATAAAATAAACTTATAATTTAATATAAAATTTTATTATAAAGACATTGTGGTGGAAGAGTCTTTACAAAAGGGTGGGTCCACACGAACCCTGCTATTGGACATTTACTCACAGTTTAACATGATTATGTCTTTCAGACATACACAATTTATTACAGATGCGTTTGTGTATAAAGATACACATATTTCACACACATTTGAACTTGAATACCTTTGAAAGACATATAGGCACATAACTTTTGAAAAATATTAATATGCGTATAAAGATTCATATCCAGTCTATGTTTGAACGTACCCGAGAGCAACCTAGAAACTATTTTTCATTGAAATAAGTACGATGATTCATTTTACCTTGATAAAAAAATAAAATAAAAATAATAAACCCTACCACGATGTATCAAACTCCTTTAAATTGCGTCCAATTATTTAAGAGTCATTAAAGAGAAACAAATGCCTCCGTCTTGCAAAGATCAAAAGCAAGAACCCTATCATCTACTGAAACTTACGAATTCTAATTCATGAATTAGTAGATTATTAACGCTTCTTGGAAGCTGAATACAATGGCGACACAGCATCACGCGTGCGAGATAGCGGGTGGATGATGATGGCAAGGAAGTATCATTTCCAAAAACCCTTTTGTGAATTATGGGAATAATTACAAGGCATTACAGTACTTTCTTGTGCTATGAATTTAAAGTAAGGGTGTGTAATAGTAATAATAATATTTCGTTCAAGAAAATTCTTATATTTCATTGGGAATCTTTTTTTTTTTTTTTTTTTTTTTTTTTAATGTAGAGAACACTTTGAAGAGTGTTTAATATAATTTGTTTTAACTGCAACAAATTCAGTTTTTTCTTTTGAACTATTCGTATATTTTTACACCACATTATATCTAAAAAAAATTTCTTACATATGACTGTGTATTAAGAGTAGAATAATCGAGATGGTGTTGCGGCGTACATGCTGCATTTGTGCCTAAGTAATTTTACCTGCTGATTGGTCGTTCTTATTTATTTCGATCCGAAATGAAGTTTAAGTTAGACTGCAGTTTATGTTCCTTGCTTAAGAAGTTTTTATTCGTAACAAAAGAAAGTTAGTTTGGAATGTCTCTGATGATTTTTATTTTATTTTATTTTACTTTTCATTGTCTGTAGTATACAGTTTCACAAAATAATCTATATATTTTTTTTAATATACGTGAACTCAAAATAATCCCTTATGATAAAGTAATGAATTAAAAATTAATTAAAGAATATATTAAATATTTAATGAACATTTTATTACCCAATTTTTAATTCGTGTGCATATAAGAAAAATTGAAAGAAAAATTTTAATTTGTGGAGGAAAGAAAAAAAAGGTTTAATGCATCGTTCTCCTTCATTTTCTTTACAAATAAATAATAATAATAATAATAATAGTTTCTTAGACGTTATTGTCACAAGGAGACATAATCCATTCCATTTGATATTTTCTTTGTTAAATATTCCCCAGTGTAGCTCCCAGACTTTCATTCTGGTGTAATGGATCTCATTCATTCATTGAATTTTTCAATTAGTTGTAACACCAAGAATATCCAGAGTATGCGGAAATCATGAATTTTTACTGAGGATGTTACAACTTTATTCGACCAAGATTCATTTCCATAAAAACCGATGGCTTTGACGATTGTCCTGAAAAATCGTATATTCAAACTTTTGAAGGATTCGAAGCCGATCTGATAGGTTTTCAATCTTCGAAAAAATTAGTTTCTGGGATAACCTTATCATCTCGGGGGGGGGGATGCAGAGAACAAAATTTAATAAAGATTCGAATCGATCATTCCAAATTTCCCTATTTCGGTAATGCTTTAACAGTGAATGAAATATTTAAAAAAAAAAAAAAAAAAAAGTGATAAAAGTACAAATCTTCTGATTTAAATGAATAAAAGAGAGAGAAAACATTAGAGTAATAAAAATAGATTTCTGGCACTAATTGAAATCTGCTAATTTCTTTCTTTCTTTCCTTCCTTCCTTCCTCCTTCTTCTTCTTCTTTTTTTTTTTTTTTCTGTCTTTTCATCCCATTTTTTAAAACTATGTATTATTTTAATCCACCTGCGAATCGACACCTTTTTCAGCGACAGTTAAAGATGTCGCAAGAGATTTTAAAAACATCAAGAAGAGAAACCAAGCATTTTTTCAGAGTTACAAAGCAGCGGCTGTTACTAATGTAAAAATGGAAGTTGCACAACATCGTTAAGCTTTGTAAACCCATCTATTTACGTAGCCGAAAACTTTTCAAGCATACACATTAAACTGAGCGCGAAATTCATTTTATCTCTCTAAAATTATGGTGTGTGACGCATATTTTAAAAATCGCTAAACTGGTTTTAAATTCTAAAGAGTTCTGTGCATGCGTTCTTTAACTGCACCAAGGTTCTGTGCGACTCAAAGTGTACCTTGTCCTTAAATTAATTTTCATATTTTCGAGTTTTATGTATTCGTGAAAGATAATCAACAATGGTAACATTAATACTAATATGTAATCCGTTCTAAATCAAAAATAATATTAATGTGGTAAACGACGTATATTAGTTGAAATAATCTATATATATAAGCGGCTAAGATATTTCCTTGGACTCTGTTTGTCTGTGTGTTGACGCAAGTGGCCATCAAATTTTCATACTTTAGTTAATTAAAAAAAAAAATCTGATTGTCCGATCGATAAGCTGTTTAGTACGATGGATTCAGAAAAATCGCCCCTTTCATTTCGTACCTTATTCATAACGAATATTTGATTAGATTTTTTAAAAATTAATTAAAATATGAAAATAATAAACTGGTAATAACTTTAAAATTGGGCATTTAAATTTTTCATTGTTGGCAAAAACATTACGAGTTATTATTATTATTATTATTATTATTATTATTTTCAGCATAAAATGAAATATGCTTTCACGCGAAAAATAAAAAGTTATAAAATATTAAATTTGCCCATGCATATGAAAAAATGAATATGGAATAATAAAACAACCATAATCTTTTTAAATATACCTCGATTTTAGACACTTTTTTCCCCTTTTTGTTTTGTTTAAATAGTATGTTTTTGGTACGGATGAATCTCTCTTGGCATGAAAGCTAATTTAGCATTATATTAAAGAGCTTTACTTATTGATAATCCAGGGTAATTTTTAAAATTTTGATGCTGAAATAGATTGGACATTTTTCGTCAAGTACTCTATTTCGCGAAAGCCACTTTAAGCCAAGTAGCGCATCAAAAATATAAACAAATTATAAAATATTGGAAAAACAGAAAAGAAAGAAAAGGAAAGGAAAGGCATAAATTATGTATTTTTTGTTTAAAATAGCGATAAAAATTAAAAAGTTGCCAAGGGGAGCTGTATTAAAGCTGTACCATGATCAGGTTTACATATTTAATTATATATATATATATACCAACTACTATTAACTAACTCAACTACTACTATAACCACAAAAAAATTGTCTCGTGCGATAGATGTAGCCCATCATAGCATATTGTAATATTATATTTGGTGTGAAATTGTCATTTTATGGTTGATCGAATAAATCAAATAAATATAGAAAATAAAGTGAAAGAAAATATTGTGTACACCATGTATAGTGTTGTTCATATGCAACTGGGATTCAAATATAAAATTGCTACTTCAGTTTTTTCGACACTGTCCATTTCGAAACTATCATCTGATAAGCACCTCTGGAAGCCCACTGGTAAGCTATTGTCATGGGCAATAGGGACAGGCACCCGAGAGTCTGCGAAGGAGTGGGTCGCAGCTGAAAGCAGCGGGCCTCGAAACAAGCTTTCGAACAATTTCATGATATATATATATATAAAGCGATAGAGAAAAGAGTTTCCTTTAAATATAGTGACCAGCGAAGCGGGCAAAGCCTTTGTTAATTCACTACCTTCATTGATTTCATGAATTTAAAAATGGTTTCGTTAACAAACTTTGATCTATACGCAAGCGAAGCGATGACGTCATTGGCCGTCCGTGGATGCAAGAAAAAGATTTCCTATGTTAACAGATAATTTTTTTTTTTAATTATTAAAAAGCGAGGAAACATATGATTTTAATCCCTATATTTTGGTATAGATATGTATTAGTTATCGTGTGCATGCGTTAGATTAAGTTGTTTTTGCTGTAAAATTGATAAAATTTGAATTTTAAATTTCAAAACTCTAGGAAAGGGAGAAAAAAAAAAAAAAAATAAATAAAAAGCAAACTTTCATGTTTGATTGAAAACGTAAACATTTCATTTCAAAGGATGATATTTACACAATAAATATCCAACTAATATACTAATTAAAAGGAAAATGATAAATATTCTATCATAATTTAAAATCAAATCTTTTTTCAAATGTCTAAATAAAATCAGATATAAGATACTAATATGTTGCAGCGGAATAGATTTCATATTTGTCGGTGGCTCGCGGTGAGCTGAGACAGAATTTCCAGTTTCTTTCAGTGATCAAAACTTTATTTAATTTTGAAGTATATAAGACATGAGCTTGAGCCCCCTCTCCCCTTCCCATTGACTATGTCTTTGCCTACAACACAAGTCAGTATGCAACTCGTAACATATATGTTTATTTAATTTTCTTGAAAAATGCCTGGAAACTGAGTGCTTAAAATTTTGCATAAAATCACTGTTTTTTTTTTTTTTTGGTATTATGGGGATATGAGTGCTTCTAAATTTAAAATATCAGATCAGAGACAGAACATTACATCTTTCACTGCCACGACTGACTCATCGATGCAGTCTGAAAACCGTTTTCTTTTCTGCGTCCAACAAGTTATCAAGATTGTAGAGCCTTGTCCTTGCAAGTTACGGCAGTTCAAGGCGGGGATGGCATCCACCATTGTTGAAGGAAAGATAATGAAGGTAGTGGCCCATTAAAATCACCACACCCCATGACGTAGTTTTATTGTTCAGTAATTCTCATATATTGGATCCTTCTTCGGCTTTTCCATTACTTTCACCATTTTATGTTGTGTGTCTGTGTGTTTAACACTCGTAATCTTCATTCCTTAGTTTATTTATTTATTTATTTATTTTTACGAGATTGGTTTTGAAGCGTGAACCGGAATTAAAGTGAGCTTCTGCAAAAATAAAATGATAAAGCGAGAGGGGAAAACATCGTGCATTACTTGTTGAATATTACATTTTAGTTAAAGGGACAGGGAGGTGAAATGGGAAAGCAATTTGTAACCTTATTAATAATGCTAGTAAAATGCACGAACAAATTTAATATCAGAAAATTTTGTAAGAAAACATCAGAAATTGCATAAACACCCAACGACTGTTTCGGGGGAAAATAAATGAGTACCATCCTTAATCAGGCAAAAAAAGGTAGACACGAGTGCAACGTAAAGGTAGAAACTCATCTAGTCAGATGATACTTAGAGAATAAATTGGGGTTTAAATAAAATTTATGCACTATTTAGCTATTAAACAAACTGAGATGAGTGTATTTTCTAACATAATAAATTGAAATACGGTTATATATTTTTTAAATATTACATTAGTGTACTGCAAATTACTGCAGAAAATTACACTTATTTATTTATTTATTTTTCGCAAATATATTTTTTTTTCATTAGATTTAAAAGAAAACCCGTAAATATTTTATAGATATTAAAATAAAATAAAATGCGCATAATTATTTTTAAAACCTGTTTTCTTAATTAAGTCTTACACTTAATTTCTGTAAACGAAAAATTAAGACAAAACAAATTACCTAATACAATTGCTAAAAAATATAATTTTGAAAAGATAACTAATTTAATTTTAATAAAGTTATATTAAAAAAAAAAATAAAAAAAAAAAAAAAAAAAAGAAGTATTTCCTAAACAAAGTTTAATTTAAAAACCGGGGCCTATTTTTGATTCAGGCTTTTCTTCTTTACATAAACTCTTAGATTCTGTGATAGATTATTTTTTTTATTACGCAAAATTCAAAGTGGTCTACTGCAAATGGTGACGACGCTTTTTTTTTTTTTTTCCTGTGTAAAAAAAAAAGTACTGCCATCCTAATAAATAAAGTATAGAAATTTCTAGAAGCAGTAAAAATATATAAATAATTTGCATTCTATTCTGTTAGACTTTATGCCGTCAAAAAACTTGTGCATCATTATACTATTGCAAGAATATTAGGATTCCGTTTATACATAAAATATGCTTTAAAGTACTAGGAAAATGCATTTAAAAAAATTAGAAACAGCCACTTGTTTTCAGAAGAGTTCGCATATCTTTTTTATTTACTGACGGTTTAAAAAAAAAGGCGGGAGTATGTCAATGATAATTGTTTATAATAATGAAAATAATACAGTAAAACCTCTCTAAGTTGGACATCTACGGTTCCAAGAAAAAGTGTCCAACTTAGAGAGGTGTCCAACTTATAGGGGTTTGACATAATATTAATGGATACATTCCGTTCTGAGAAAAAGCGTCCAACTTAGAGGGGTGTCCAACTTGAGAGGTTTCACTGTATATTACTTATACCTTAAATAATTTTTATTGAAAAATAGTGAATTTATAAAGCTTTTTTTTTTTTTTTCCCCTTCTTCTTTTCTCCCGAAAATGACTCTGGCAGAATGGTTTGTTTTCAATTTAGATTGTTGTTTTTTTTTTTTTTTTTTGTGTGTGTGTGCACTAACGCTAATTGAACAACACCCATGCCTGAACTATGGCTTGAACTAATTACCTGCCGATTGAGGACCAGGGCAACAGCCATTTAGCCACAAAATGCGCAGTTATAGTTTGTTGTACAAAGTACACCGTTCCACCTATCGCTACAAAAGTTGGTACACTTATTAATCACAACAAAATCTATCTAAGGCCGTAATTTTTAGTTCAATAGGATAATTAGTTCAAAAGATATATATATACACATATAAACATTTTAAAGACACTTATCTTACCGAATGTCTTACTATATGTCAAAATTCGAGTCCTTATTTAAAGAACCATTTTACATTTATTTCTGACAGACAAGATATTTTAAAGATTTTTTATAATAAAATGAAAATTTTATTACTGTTATTATTTTCTGAATTTTTATATAAGAGCAAAAGAGTCATTTTTATTTATTCGGTTACTTAAAAATAAATAAAGATGCATTCAATATTTTTTCTAAATTTTTATAGGAAAATGTAACCGAAATACGCAATTAATCAGGAGTCTAGTCTTACAACACATTCCCTTTTACGTTATTTCCACTGTAAAACAATTTTTACCTTTATAACACTTCCTTCGCTAGGAAACACCCCTTCCCGAACATGACGCAATCAATTTGTTGTTCTAAAGTTGCCGCTAAGAGTTGTTAGTTTTTGTGGTTTTGCGATTTTGTTTTCTCGTAATTAAGATGAGCGGAAGCTTTTTGTAATTGACCTCCCAAGAAGATATTTGTCCTTTAGATTAAGTATATCGTATTTTTTTACTCTTGGTTTTCATTTATACCATAAGAGAAATTTGCTGCTTCGTGTGATTTAAGAATAGGAAGAATTTAAGCCATTTGATTATTTCGCTAGGAAGATGAATTGTATTTACTTGAATTAAGCCGGTTAAAATAATAATAATAATAATATTAAGAGTTTTGATACAAATATTATAAATAGCATATACTTTTCAAATTTTTTGTTCTACAATTTTTTTTAAGTCTTAAAAAATAAAAAAGTCGCCTGATTGCTCTAAATGATTCGCATAACTGTTTCGCCACTCGTCGTTATTAATTAATTATTATTATTATTATTTATGTTTTGTTCTGTTTTAATAGTATGTACTTGTGCTATTTTGTTTCTTTTTCTTGATATAAATCTTTCCTAATTCAAATCTTTTTATTTTATCTTACTATTTTTTTTTTTTTTTTTTTTATAAAATTTGTGTGTAACTGCTGCCATGTTGCACTTGTGCCGTAGTTTTTATTTATTGTCAGATGGAGGGTCGTGATTAATTATTTCGACATGAAACAATTGTTTTCTTTATTTAAGCGCATTACTAGTGCTTAGAGTAGCCCACAACATGCTAATTTCTTTTCCACTTATAAAGTATAGCGCTTAATCATTTCAATATAAAACGTTTGTTCCGTATATGCATTTTACTGCAATAAATCAAGTAAAAGTAAAATTTTGAAATTTACTCTTACACCTTTAACTGCAATTTTACAAATGTTTCTAGATTTATTTATTTATTTATTTTCAATGTGTAAAAAGGTTAAATGATTCACACTTAAAGAAAATTGAAACGTTTTGTATCATACAAATCACTTTTTTCTTTCTTTCTTTCATATATATATATATATATATAGGATATATATAATTTAGAATCGTATAAAATCTTGACGTACTGCCAATGTGGAGGTTATTTTTAAATGGAAAATCAAACCAAAACCGTCACATATAGAGATAATATTTTATCTGAAAATTTTCCAAACAACATAAATTACACATACTAACTGAAATGTTTTTAATTATCTCAAGTGATACGAATAGAAAAACAAAAAATCACCTATCTGTTTAGTGCAATTTACATGATGGGTTGCGTACAATTGCCCAATCGAAATATTATCTTATGTAAATTCCATAATAGTTCGTAAGCATAATTACAAGCAAATGAAACGTTACAGTTTCAACTTCAAATTTAATGTCTTGTTATGTTTGTCCGAAAA
Source organism: Salticus scenicus (assembly GCA_963930645.1). Taxonomy (NCBI): domain Eukaryota; kingdom Metazoa; phylum Arthropoda; class Arachnida; order Araneae; family Salticidae; genus Salticus; species Salticus scenicus. The sequence goes on along the minus strand of OZ005656.1, from coordinate 13,980,729 downwards.
ATTTGAATTGGATAGTAATGGATAGTGGATAGTTTATACATTGCATGCCGAACCTTTGAATCTGGGATATGTGTGGAAAAGTATGTATTTTGTACTTATTCAAATGTACGTGGGTAATATAGATAATTAATGTGTGAAAATAGACTTCCATCCTTATCCTTTCTCACATAATATTTATAATTTCTTTCTTTCTTTTTATGTTATGGAATTCTAATTAAACCGTATTATAAATAAAGTTTAACAATAGTGAGGGGAAATAATTATAATAATTGTTATTTTTATAAATAGCCTTGTAAAAAAAAATAATAAATAAATAAATAAATAGTGAAGATTTCATTAAGCGTTAAGAATTTTATAATCAGGAAGAAAACAAAATCAATATTTCATTCTTAATACCAAAATTATAAAATTTCTTTCCGATGCTCGCCTAGAAGAAAAATATCTAGTTTGATGACTACTGCTCCTTAACCCGTTACCAGCGCCCAGTGTCCTCATTTGAGGACAACTAATAAAATGGCACGTATATTTTTTGTGGTTTCTTGGAATGATTTCTGCTTTTTAGTGACAGTTTATAGCGTCACTCTAAATTATCCCTTAAAGTTTTATGCGCTTACTATTAATTATTATTTAATCATTTGGATAGTCATTTTATGGTTTTTCATTCGTCGCACATATATTTGCTTTTTGCGCAGATATACTAACTTAAATCAAGTTGAATAATAATATATATTATAATATTTTACTTTCGAGATCTTTGTCAACATATAATAAGAAATTAATCTGTTATCTCAAAGTTTTTCTATCTCGAAGTTTTCTCACAAGAACACTAAACGTCAGTAATTGAAGAGAGGATTTCAATTTAAAACTATCAGAAGAATTGTTTAAGTTAATATATTTGTGAAATAATCAGCTAATAATATTTTGCCAAATTAATTCGGGCGTTAACGGCTTAAACAAATCCATAGTTTAGTGCTTGTAGTAACCCAGTTTCTCATATCGATTGGTTCCATGCATATTAAGTTAGCGATTATTCTTTTATCATGAGAAGAAAACTCTTGCCACATTATTCCATAAAAATGTAGCTTTATTTTTATGTAGCTTACACGCATATGTATTAAATACATATTACAGTTGCCAACTTTTATAATTTATTCCGGATCATTGTAGTATTGTCTTCTTTTCATACCATTCCCCCCTCCCCCATATTTTATCATAGTTACGTATTGGAGAAAATTACTCTACAAATGAAGTGGGGAGAAATAAAAGCTAATCTAACAATGCTCCGGAATAAATTATAAAAGTTGGCAACTCTGATATATATTATATATATATATATATTAAAAATTAGTGTAAAAAATTAAAATTTAAAACACAGTAAAATGAAGAATAACAGACGATTTAATGCCACCGAAATCCAAAATAACCGATAAGAATTAATTAGTAACGAAGTTAAATGCACAATAAAAGTAAAATAATAATAATAATAATAAACCACCATTACAATGATCAAAAGCCAAGAAGGAAGTCTTGAATCAATCAGCAAACAATTACATACGTAAGTGAAGCCTCACAAGACAAAATACATTAAAAAGGTTAATAGAAGATGTTTCTGGAACATTGATCGATGCGATCGTCATCACTTTCAGCCATTATCATTCCACTGCAGGGTGAAGGCCTCCCTTTAGATGATTCCAGTCTGCCTTGTTTTCTGCAATTATTTACCATTCTGCTCTTACAAACGTCACAATTTTATCTCTCCAATGACACTGTGGTCTCTTCCTTGGTCTTTTCTTATCTCTCGGTATCCAAAATAGGACTTTAGTTACTGATGTCACTTGTAGAGTTAAGAAGTTAAAATGGAGTTGGGCTGGACACCTTGCCAGAAGAAACCATGACTATATATATATGTATATTTATAGAGAGAGAAGGAGGGGGGAGGGGGGCGAGAGAGAAAGATGTTGAAAAAGTTTTTTTAAAAAATCTTACTTATTCGGTTCATCTATCTTTCCGTCTGTCATTTCTAGGATTCTTATCAGCAGTGAAAATTTAGTGGTCCAAAAAATTCTCATAATTTAATTTTTAGTGGTCCAAAAAACACATTAATTGTGTTTAATTACTGCTTATATCAGTGCTTCCATGCTAAAACGGTACAGCCACTTTAATTTTTAAGATATTTTAATCAGAAACTGTATCCATCACCATTTCAATATTACTAATTGAAGTAAAAGTAAAAAGTTTAATTTTAATAATTAATTTAAACATATAAATTACACAAAACAGATTTTTAGTAAATTGTACTAAAAAAAATAAAAAATAAATAAATAAAAATAATAAAAAAACTGATGTCGAAAGATAAAGAACTGAATGAAACACCACAAATTGTAAAATCATACGATTTCTTTTAAATATACATATAAATAATATTTTTATAAGCATAATTTTTTTAAAATTATACAAACATATATATATATATGTGTGTGTGTGTGTGTGTGTGTGTGTGTGTGTGTGTGCGTGTGCGTGCGTAATTAAATAAAAAAATATGTTTATAAAAATATTTTAGGCGGCAAATTTGTCGTCCATTCCTTTATCTACATTTTAAATGCTCCCTCCCATCCCCCCCTTTTTTTTTTACCCGATGCTAATACGATATTTGATATTATGCCTGATATATATTTCATAACATTGAATATATGCACCTCATCTAAATACGTTCATGAAAAAAACTTACTTTTGTGTAGGTATTAATAGTTCAGCTAACGACACGTATAATAATTATAAGTATTTAATTAAAATCATTCAGGAAATGGAGTTATTATCTATGAAATGTCAGATGCGATATGGCATGCACATGGCTTTGCGCTTAGCTTATCCATATTGAAGCAAACTTTATCATTACTATAACCATATGGTTGAAGCTCGCATCGTTTGTAAGAAATTTTATCTCCATCATACTTATATTATCAGTCTTTCCGATCACTTCATTATCAAACTTTATGAAGGATAAATCAATCATTTATGTGTCGATCTCTCTTGTTTCCACCGTGTTGATTGAATGTTATCTATCAAATCGTACAGAAAATTCTTTTCTTAAAACATTTATTTTTTTATGTGTTTTATTATTATTATTTGTACTTTTTGTGAATTATTTGTAACTTGGAAAATATACTAAATTATCGTAACCGATTAGTTGTCCCGTTTTTTAAGTCTTTGCTTAGTTAGTTGCTCTTATATCTTTAAATTTTGAAGGTATTCCCCACCACTATCAATCCAGTAAACTAACTAATTACACTACTAATTACTTACGATGTATTTTGTAATTTTAATTAATAATGATGTATTTTTAAGTTATTATTATAATTATTTTTATTTTATTGAAATATTGAAAAAACAATATACATATAATAATAATAATAATAATAATGATAAATTATTAAGAAGGGGACTAAATAACTGACCTCTTCGTGCTGTTCTGTAGGTGAGATTTTCTTTAAATAAAGAAAGAGAAAACAAAATAATTCAGGAAAAATAAAAAGCAGGGTATGAAACAACTAACATTTTTGTGGTATTCCATGAATGATGATTATTATTATTATAAGTTTAAAAAAATAATACCCAAATAGTTATTTATTTATTTATTTTATTATTACTATTATTTGTGTGTGTAGGGGGAGGGGGGTGTTGTTGAAACTACTAACAGACTTGGTGGTGTTCCCTGAATAATGCTAATTTTAAGCTCTATGGCATATCTGAGACAATAGTAAAGCAATAGGTTGCTTCACTCTGTTTGAAATAACTAAACTTATTTTGTAATTATACGATCTCGACGTTCTCTACGTTCAAAATCGCTGCATCATTTTCTGTTAGGTATATTTTAGTTTTGCAGCCTAGCTTAATGTATCATCATTTAACTCATTCTTGTTGACCAAATACCTTGTTTAAAAAGAGGTTATGTTTAACTCTCTACGGTCACTTTTGTGCACATAATGGCTTGACCTGGACCTATAACTTAAAGTGTAATCCGAATCACTATAAACATCCGTACCTGAACCGGGACTCGAACTGAGCACCTTGGAACTTAAGCGACCATTCCTCGGCCAGTTTACATATATAATGAAAGAATATAAACATGCTCATAAAAAATATCTTTAATAACCATTTTGTAAAATATATTTTGAAAAGAGAAAAAAGCTGTGGATAAAGCTAATAGGCTGTGTTGTTTTATTTACCTATATTCACATTTACAATTTTAAATGTGTTCAATATAGCCCAGCCGCGCAACTACCGCTGATAATAAAAGCGCGCTTCCACCTTGCTGCCTCAGTTTGTTGTTGGGGGCATCCTGCTGCCAGTGCAATTACACCCTTAAATTATGTAGCGTAATTTTACTTTTTGCAAAATATTCTAACCTTATTTTACTTCATTATTTAAATAGTAATGGTTTTAATCTAGTATATGCCTGTTATCAATTAAGATTTTGCGTGCACCACCCATGACAAATATTTTAAATTAAAATCACTCTCATTGAAACCTATATTTTAGATTAACAACAGCTGAAGCGTAGAAATAATTCTACTTTTAGCTTATCTATATTTAGCCAAACCTTATCATTTTTCGTAATTAATAGTAAGAACCATGAACCGCTTCTGAGAAATTTTCATTATCTTTATCACTCGTATTATCACTCTCTCCGATCACTTGATTTCAAACTCATGAAAAGAATATGAAAGAAAATTCAATAATTCACTTGGCGAATGTCTGTACTTTCCTCTGTGTTTAACGGATTGAAGTATTAAAACAATTAGTTATTGTGAAGTCCATTGGGTATTGTTCGTTTTATCGTGGACGTGATGTTATTTATTCAATCTTTTGTATCAACTGAATTGACAGAATATCGTGGATTTTTTTCAATGCGCTTATGTATCTACTTACTTTTATGTGGAGGCGGTGATCGGATGCATTTATTTGTTTCGTAAACATTAATCACAGGTGATGTATATTCCGAAGAATGCGTCGGAAGAAGTAATTGTTTAGTTCTTTACCACTGTTGGGCAATCGTTTTGAAAACAATATATCTGTCGATGATTGGGCAATGTTAGAGAGTAAATAAAGATGCGAGAGGATATGTTATCTTGTTGATATGTTTTATTTACGAATTTGAGTGGTTATATATATATATATATATATACATAATAACAACAAAAAGAAATTTAGTAGAAAATACAGCTAACTAAATTCCTATGAACAACCCTCAAAAGCCTAAAAGGTTAATAGTTAACTAAAATAAAATTATTTAAATAATTTAACCAGTATTTTTTTTTCTTAATATATGTATATATACATATATTAGATATGAGAAAAAAAGTAATAGTCATTTTAATATAATTCCGATGAGAATACAAACCACATAGGCAGATAGGCATTACTTAAAGGAACCTTTTGAAAACTGTAATAGAGTTTTTTCTTCGAATTAACGATAACAAAATGAACCAAAAGAGAGACGGGAAAAGCTTAATATCAATGGACTGAAAATAAATAAATAAAAATAAAAAGCTCAGAATGTAGCGAAAATCATCCAGGGTGTCACCATTTCTACATTAAGCTAAAAAATGCAAGGCTTCAATATGTGGTAAGCTATGTTATGCAAAATGCCACATGGTGACTCTCTTTCTCTCTCTCTCTCTCTATATATATATGTATTTGCAAAAAATATATTTTTTATGTTTTCACGTTTTAACAGTTTCCAGCAAATTTGGAAAGTAAAAAATGTTCCAGAGGACTGATGTTGAAAAGCAATAAATTATTTCCGCGTTGTTTGTTGCATTCGTGCCTACATTATTCGTCTGACGAATGGTTGTGGTTTTAATTTCGACCAGAAACAATTGTGCGAGATTTTTGCAATTTATTGTGGTTACACAAAGTTTTTTACTTATTAAAGTTGAAAAGCATTTATGACTTCGGCATATATTGAGAATGCGTTCAAACTGACATATTTTTATGTTAGCTATGACATATTTCCCTTCTCGGCATGAAAATTGCCTCTGACACCATTTCAACATATTCTTATGTAAAATGACCTCCTGAATCCGAATATGACGCCCATTTTGCCCTATCATCCACCGTTTTTTAAGAATGGCCCTCTATTTTTATCATTTTTCGGTGATTTTTTCGGCTATAAATTTGATTTTTAGGAGGGGGAGGATTAGTTCAACCGTTAAATATCTTCTGAGGAGCTACAGAGTTGGAAAATTCTAAAACATGGACACCTACGACAAGGGAAAATTTTTGGAGAGATTTGACGCTGAAATTATGCATTACATATCTGATATTTTTTTTTAATCTGTTATTAATGTAATTTTTCAAACTATATATATATATATATATATTTGTTTTTAGGTATAAATTATTTTTCATTCTTCAAATCAAAATTCATAGTCATAAAATTATCGAACAGGGAAAGAAGTTGAGGGAAGGGGGGTGTTGTTCCTAGAAAACGGTGGGTGGCTGGGCAAAATGGGAGTTATATTCGGATTCAGGAGGTTATTTTGCATAAAAATCAACAAGAATGGAAACCTCGATTTTTTTTTTTTTTTTTTTTTTTTTTTTTTAAATTGGAAATCATATGAAGAATACTATTGGTTTGTAGACCCACAGAAGCTTCCGTATTACATGACGATTTATGGAAGTTATTTCTTTAAAACATATTCTAATGTCTTTATGAGTTAAAATAACGAAATTAGCATACTTTTTTTCTGATGCACAAAAGCACGTATTCTGTATATGATAGGAATATGTCATGATTAGTATTCACGATAGAGTTTTATAGTTACACAAAATTATTCAGATACATTATTGGATTTTAGTAGAAATTGCTAGAAATTTATATTTAGTTGTATTATGCATTTTTATAACTTTTCAACACAGTTGAACTCTGAAATATAAACAGTGTAAAGGCGCTGAATACAGTTGGAAAATTTATAGTCATCTCTATGTAAACTGTGTACTTTTTGTTTCTTTCTTTTACAATTTTTACTGTTTTGTGTATTGAATGGGGACAGAAAAAAAAAAAAAGAAAGAAAGAAAGAAACTAGTATATTGTGAATGGAAAATATAAAAGAAAGTCATTAACAGCAATAAAAAATGGAATATCATTGTAACTCTAAAAACTAGTATGTTGTGGCCACCACATGGCTTTCTTCTATATTTTCCTATACAAATTCACTCAGTAAAAATAATTTATTAAAGTTATTATTTAAAAAAAATTGTCTTCCATGATAATACAGATGATTTCCATATTAGAGAAGTAGTATAACACTAAATCTATATATATATTTTTTTAAAAAAGTCCATTTTATTCTCAAAAATAAAAAAAAAAATGTTTCGTTGAAAGTAGGAAAAAAAAAAAAAAAAAAAAAAATCGATAACTTTGCTTTAAATTATCACAGATCTATAGTTCAACCATTCGGTTTAAAGGTATTGACGAGACCTTTCGAAAGATACCCATCTTGAAAATTTACTCCCCTTGAGGGGAGACTTCCCCCCAGGGGGGGAAGCGATGCCCCCACATGTACAAAAAATTTTTTCTAGTCAACTACTACTATTATTAATAATTAATTTTACAATCACAAGTTAAAAAATTTCTCATTATGTACATTTATACGAAATTTTGTCCTATACTGCCATGTTAAAAATTTTGAAAAAAAAAATGCGATTACAGCGCCACCTTTTGAGCGAATGATCCCCAAATCTAAACAGCACCAGTTTATGTCAGGGTCCAACTAAATACCAAGTTTGGTTAAATTTCGTTCATTGGTTCGTGAGATACAGCGTCCACAAAATTCGTGATACACACAGACAGACAGACATTTTCTACTATCAAATCGTGTTCAGGACATCCCGAAACGTGTAAATCCATCGAAAACCCGAGTTTGAAAATTTTCACGAAACCAATATTTTCTCTATATTACATATAGAAGAAAGTAAAAAAAAAAAAAGTATAGTATTTTTAAAGTTTTCGACTTCCGGATTTTGAAAGTCTTATGCATTTTTGAAGGTGCTGAATACGTTTTCACCAACTTTGGAACGATACCTATTTATATGTCTCTATTTGAGAAAAATTGTGTAGCGGTTATAGATCAAGATCTGATGTACAGAATTAAAAAAAAAAATAATAACATTAGCACCTTGAAATAAGGTTGGTGCTATCAACTTCATGTCGTCCAACAGGTGGCAGTGCTATGCTGCAATTTTCTCTGTTTACGAGAAGTCTGAATCGCCACTTGTGATTGGGACCTACGGTTTAAAGTGCATTCCGAACCATGCTTTAACCAGGACTCGATCTCAGAGCACTAACCATTTCGTCACCAGATAGGCGAGAAATTCATAAAATTTATATTTAGTTGCGCTTTGACATAAATTAGTGTACGGCAACTGTTGAGTGCGTTCCGCCCAACAAGTAGCTATGAGGTACCGTTATTTCATAATTTTCAATATGTCAGTATGGGAAAAAAAATTTCATATGAATGTACACGAGGAGCATTATTTTTAACAAATGATTGTGAAATTTAAATATTCCATAATAGTGATAGTCAGACAAAGATAAAATTTTTGTGTATATAGGAGCATCGTTCAACCCCTAATTTGATACAAAGTTACCGTTTTTTTTTTTTTTTTCCCATTAAAATAAATAAATAAAAACATGTTTTGTTTTTAAGGCTGTGCATCAGTCAGATTCCTCCTTTCTTCTTTCCCATGTTATTCAATGAAATTTTCATTTCTTCATATTATAAGAATATCTTATTCAAAAATGAAATTTTTCTAATTCTGATTTTTGAATATTGCTCTTTGAATGTGTCACCTTTTAGTTTAGTGAGCAATCTTTTGAAAAAACAAATTAAATAATTTAGATACCGAAACATAGAGTCCTAAATTTATTTAATGAAATAAAATATTTAAATTTTTCCGAAAAATGCTCACTAAGCTAAAAAGCTACATGTTCAAAAACCAGAATTTGGAAAATTTTGAATGAGATATCCTTATAAAACGAAGAAACGAAACACCCATAGGTTAACATGGAAAGGGAAAAAAAGGGGGGATTCTGTCTGATGTGTAGCCTTAATTACTCAATTTGTATTGGAAATTTATAAAATAAAATTTTGTGATGGCCACAACATACTAGTTAGAGATTAGAATTCGTTTGTATGTAATAAATCCATAAAATAAAAGAAAATTCTTATAATAGATTTGTCCAAATAAAATACTTTTTAAAGTTAATAATAATAAGTTACATCAAAAAACTTTTTAAAAGTTATTTTTTAATTTTAAGAAAAACAAAATAAAACAGTTCAATTTTTTTTTTTTCGCTCTTAGCCACTAATTCAGGGGCATTGCTCCAAAAAAAATTATTTGTTTACTTTCGCCTGTTTTGCGTGACAGTGATGTCTTTCTTTACGAGTATTTGCCGTAACATTTTCTAAAATGTGACTTTGTTATTATTCTACACCAGTAATAATAAATGCACCTTGTCATGAAATGTTTGAATCAATGCATCGGTTTATGAAACGTTTATTATTTGTAAATAAAGAAATGGCAATGATGATTAAGTCATAATGATGAAATATTTATTATTAGTAAATAAATGGCAACGATGAGTGATAGCATGTTACATTTTTAAAAATAAGTACCAAGTAAAGAATTCTGTTATATTGTTTCCCTATATGCTTAAAATAATCTAAAAGTATCGAGTGATTTGTATTTTTTATTTTTCCTTTTTTAACAAAAAGATAATGATTTATTAAATAACTTCTTTTTCAGTATATATGAATAAAAGTCTAAATGTTTATGATTTTCGTTACTAATGATAAAAATGTATTTTTCTACAATCTATATAAATGTATCTTTTTTTAAATACTGAGTGCAAATAATAGTTACTATGAAAAGCATAAATGTAAATAATACAATACAATAATATTTGATTTTCATTTTACTTTATTTTTATGAAAGGAAATAATAAATGATCCAAATGTTAATATTTATTTACATAAATGCAAAGTACAATCAAATCTTATAATTTTGCTTATATATAATGAATTAAATATTATATATGCAAAACATTATATATATATGCATATATTATTTAAAGTAAGTTGATCGGTTGAATGAATTATTTTACTAATTAATTAATTAGTTTAATAATTAGGATTTAATAATGATTAGTAAAATAATTATGTTACTAATCACAATTAAACCAACGGATTTTAACTATGATTTTTGTTAACAAGATGTTAAATGATTGGTTAACATATTTTTGAGAGGTAATCATTTTACACTAAAAACTATTTTTCCTTTTTAGGATAAAAATCGATATGACATGTTGTCAATGCCACGAAAGTAAGTTTTCACTGTTAACCCGCTCTGTGCCGGTTGAAACAAACAAATTTTATCTTATTGACAAAAACCAAAGATGGAAGATTTTGTAGATTTAGAAATCGATCCGACAAATTGTAGTATCCGGAAAAATTAATTTTAATGAGGAATCCAAATTTCATTTTTACAAAACTTATTGCTTTGCATAAATCTAAATACAGTCTTTGAGGCGTAGAATGTACCTATACATTTTTACTAATGAAATTTCTTTTAAAATGAATGAATATGTCAATGAAATCGAAATGTTTTAATTCTTGCCGATATGACTCTTTCCCTTTAAAATCTTAAAATAACGTTATAAAAACTAGTCTGTCGTGGCCACCACAGGACTTTCTTCTATATTTTCCTATACAAATTCACTCAAAAAAAAAAAAAAAAACGATTTTTTTTTCTTGGTTTTTTTTTTTTTCGTTAAAAGTAAAAAAAAAAAAAAAAAAAAAAAAAAATCTATAACTTTGTTTTAAATTATCACAAATTTATAGTTCAACCATTCGTTTTAAAGGTATTGACGAGACCTTTCGAAAGATACCCATCTTGAAAATTTACTCCCCCCCCCCCCCCAGGGGAGTGGTGAGGCTCCTACACATACAAAAAAAAATTTCCCAGTTGACTATCTCTATTATAAATGATTCTGGTAAATTTCATAATGATTACTAAAAAATAATTCTCTTTATGCACATTTATACAAAATATTGTCCTATATCACCATGTTAAAAATTTAGAAAAAGTGGGATGGCAACACAACCTGTGAGACAATTTTTACCAAAAGTTGATAGGCACTAATTTATGTCAAGGTGCAACTACATACCAATTTGTATGAAATTCTGTGCAGTAGTTCCTGAGATACAGTTGCCACAAAATTTTGTCACACACACACACAGACAGACAGACATTTTCTAAAAATGGCCAAATCGTGTTCTACAGCTCTCAAAACGTGTAAATCCATCAAAAACCCGAGGTCGAAAATTTTTAGGAATCCAATACTTTCTTCTATTGAATATAGAAGAAAGTAATAAATAGATAGATGCTGAAGGGTAGTTATTATTGATTTTTTTTTTTTTTTTTTTTTTAATTCATCGCATTCTGAAATTTAAAAATTAACACTCTTAAAGTAAATATCCCACTCAATGATTATTTTCAAGCGCGTCATTTCATTAGTGGTTATCACTCTTAGAATACGCTGACGTTATTCAGGTAGTTTTCAGAAATCCAATAACGTAGCATTTGGAACAATACAACGCCATTATTATGTTTACTAACTCTGTGGTTTTGTTTACCAACTTTTCTTCGAAAATTCTTGCGCCATTTCGTTTTTCATAGGAAATCGAAACCGTACATCCGGAGCAAAGTGACTGAAGAACTAATATATATTCTGGGGTAATTAATAGTAACTTGTGGCTATAAATTTAAAAGCAGCGACAGCTTACAAAAAAAAAAAAAAAAAAAAAAAAACTTCCTGTAATGAATAATATTTTTGAATTTTCAAATTTAGTTAATTTTTTCTTTTTCTTTGGAAGTGTAAGCTTTTTAATCATCACTCACATCACTCTTTATTCTTCCTTCAGAGGGCATTTATCCCATTATTTGCTAAAATATTTTATGTTTAACGTCACGTTTATTTATGTAACAACAAAATTGTGAACAGGAATTTTTACTTTATTCTATATTCAACAGAAGAAAAGTATTGGATTCGTAAAAATTTTCGACCTCGGGTTTTTGATGGATTTACACGTTTTGGGAGCTGTAGAACATTATGACCATTTTTAGAAAATGTCTGTCTGTGTGACGAAATTTTGTGGCAGCTGTATCTCAGGAACTACTGGACAGAATTTCATACAAATTGGTATGTAGTTACACATTGACATAATTTAGTGCCTATCAACTTTTGGTAAAAATTGTCTGACAGGTTGCGTTGCCACCTTGCTTTTTCTAAATTTTTATCATGGTAGAAAAGGACAAAATTTTGTATAAATGTGTATAAAGAGAATTATTTTTTAATAATCATTATGAAATTTATAAGAATTATTTATAAAGAGATAGTGAACTGGAATTTTTTTTTTTTGTATATGTAGGAGCATTGCCCTCCCCCCCCCCCCATGAAAATTCATTTTACAGTTAAGACCAAAGACCAAACACATTAAGAATATGAAGGTCATTTAATTTTTAATTAAGTATAATTAATTACTATTATTAAGTAATAAGTTTTCTTTTAGTCTAAAACTGTTCTCTTTTGAAATAAACTTAAAATTCAAACCCAATAGTGTTATTCTACGTTCAGTATAAAAAACCCAGTTAAACCCATTAACCCCCCCCCCCCCAAAAAAAAAAAAAAAAAAAAAAAAAAACACTCGGGTTGGGCGTTTTTTTTTTCTTTTTGTGGGTTTTTGTGTACAATCGATAGCCATTGTTCACTTGGAATTTAGTATTGTGTTTAGACAATGGTTTAATTATAAATATTGTTTTTAATTACAATTACGAAAATTCTTTTAAAATTTTGACTATGCCTTTCCTAACGTTTTTCTGTTTCTGAAAATGAACTGCAACTTAATAATAAATGTTTTGAACGTAAATTTCTTTCAGGGAAATTTTTTTCGAAATCTAGTTGCGTCAATATCCGTGTGCGTGACTCGTTTCCGGCAGCTCACTGTAATTTTAACCTGTGAATGGAGAATCTCTATTTATGAATGAGGAAATTTCGAGTCTTTTTGATGGAAAAACTCCATGTTGTTCTATTACTTTCCCCCCTTTTCTCTCTACTATGGAAGATTTATCATCACCTGCATTTATTTTATTCATTTATTTACTTTTTTGGCTTTGCATAAGATAAACTCGATCATTATGTGAGTCATAACCGCTATGTTTTTATTTATTTTAAAGTTTGTTTGTCTGAATTTTGGATAATTAGTACGTCACTTTATTATTTGTGATTATTACTTATCAAAGATATTGTTTAGATATTGTTTAGAATTTATTTAATAATAATGCAATACTTTATTATTAGGGTTCGATCCAGATTTGTATTTTTAGCCCATTTTTGTGAAATTTTCAGTTATTTTTGTAGTCAGAATCTTTTATTTTAGCAGTCACTCTATAAAATATGAATTCTTAATATCAAGTTAGTTGTGTTATATTGAACTAAGTATAAGCAATAATTTAAAATAATATTTTGAAAACATGGAAAACATTTATGAAAAAATCATTTATACAACGAAATTTCGTGAATGAACCATTTTTATGAACTTGAATTTTGTGAAGGGGTCCACTTTATAAATTTAAATTTTGTGAAAGGGCTAGTTTTATAGATTTGGATTTTATAAAGGAGACCTGTTCTTAATGTTGGATTTTGTGAAGGAGTAGCAAAGGACCGAAGTTTTTACCAGGATTAACCCGATTATTAACGCTATTTTTTACACTACTGATTTACTAATTTTTTGCATTCATATTTTTAAAAATGAGTACATTCATTATGCATATAAATTTCCTATTCAAGTATTTACTAATACACTTCAGAAAAATGTACAGTTGCTATTTCATCGTTAATTCTCCTAATTACGTTTACATTTTTCCACAGTTTGTTTTTATTTCATTATAAATCCTATAAATATCGGTACTTGCATATGAATCAGTCGGTTATCATTTCAGGCCAAAAATTTTTTATTTCATGGTATAATACTATGATCGCTATAGCAACCCCGTAAAATACAACTAACTAATTTTGTATAATACTATACTTCCTAATTTATATGTTTTATTTTGACTTATTTATTTAAATCTTAATTTAATAAATCAAATATTTTAATATACATATTTTATCTTATGCAAACTAAACATTTGTAATTATGTAACAACTTATAATATTGTCTTGAAATTACTACTACTAAAAAAAAAAATATTAAATATCATTTAACTCATCATCATCTTCTTGAAGGATTAGGCTGGGTGCCTGTTTCGGTTTCTTGGTCTAACCTAGAGATGTAAAATTTCCGGAAATTTTGAGACGGTGGAAAAAAAAAGTTTTTTTTTTCTTTTCTGGAAAATTGGGAAAAATTGAAATTTTACAGATAAAAATAGGGTTTATTGATAGATAATATAATACCTTAGAAAATATAAAGTGTTAAATATTTAAAAATACATACAATCCATATTATTTTTTCTTAACGGAAATATATAAAAAGCTTTTACCATTAAAAAATGAGCCTTTCTGTTTCATAACTGCCAGTACCTTTCCTTCTACAAAACACCAGAAACTAGTCAAATTATAATTCAACCGTTAATTTTGTGTAGGGTGTGCATTCCTATGGAATGTTCATCTTCCAGCAGCATTGATACGGTGAATTTAGATCAAAATCAAACCAACAAAAAACAATTTTTTCATCGACCGGAACCCGATTTCTTTATATCCAAAAAACGAAAGCTAAATGAAATTTAATGATTCATCAGAAAATCATGCAAAACTTTTAAAACAAAAGTTACAAAATAAAATAAATTTTCATTGTCACAGAGTTAATAAATCATTTAAAAATATTTTAAAATGAAATTATTCATGCACTAAGTTACTAAGTTAAAAGTTTAAAAATCTGAAAGATGAATTAATATTTTTAAACCATTTATGTGTGTTGTATACTTCAAGAGTTCAAAAATTTGCTTTAAGTTATATATATATATATGATTTTTCTTTTTTTATTGCCTTTCCACGTTATCTATGTAATAATTTGTGCACACGTATATTTAATCATGGGAATATATAGTATGTTTATAATTATATCAAACAAATTTCTGCTTATTATGAGAAAATATTTTGAAAGATGTTCTCAAGTCGGCCCGACTCGTTGAAAACTTAACCTAGCCCGCAGGAAAAAAAATCTAGTCAACCTAATCCGAACCCGACCCACAAGAAAAACAAATCAGTCAACCTGAACCGAACCTCACACGTAAGAAAAAAAAAAAAAAAAATTAGTCAACCAGACCCAAACCTGATTGCAGGTCAGGCCCGGGTAAAAGTGGTTTACCGGACCTAATGCTGGACTCTCATTCAGATTCTGACTTGAAATGAAGTTAATCACAAAGAAAAAATGAAAGTTCAATTTAAAGTTAATTGAACTTCAGAAATTTAAAACAATATTTTATTATTGATTTATTATTATTATTATTATTATTATTATATAATTAACTCAGACGCAAAGGACACAAATCAAGTAGGTTTTTGCACATATAACTTTTGTAAATTGTGAAATAAATTTTTTAACGGGAAACAGTTGCTTAGTTTTTTTTTTTTTTTTTTTTTTTTTTTACTATCATGCATTTATGTGTGTGTGTGTATAATATAATATATATATCCAGACGGTTATATGGCAGATGCGTACATGACATTTCCGTACAAGCTGAAATTAGTGACACTTGCGTACAAGTCCAGGTGTTCCAAATGTTACAGATCTGTTTTCGAAAAATCAAGTGGCATTTTCGGACAAAATTTGTTTCGCTGTATTTTTCGTTTGTGTTATTACAAAGGGGTTGTATCCATATGTTAAACTTGAAGATAAATACTTTTATATAAATACGTGAATTTTCTCTTAAGCATGTAGTCTTACGACTGACAAAGTTATGAGCTTAAGGCATATAAAAGTTACATGCTATAATAGCCGTAGTTACTTTCTGAAATGATATTCAATCATTTATTCACTAAGTCAAGATCAATAAAGGTCCTTATAAATGCTATTAAGATCTTTAAAAATATTTTTATTTCTTAAAAACTTTTTTAGTTTTTAACAAGTATGAAATTTTTTGTCTCCAATAAAGAAAAAAAAAAGTTAAAAAAAAGATCTCTCTTCTTTATCAATAACGAATTGAATCATATTCCAATTCCTGAAATTATTTGTCGTTCACCTATATGCCTCTCTTTCTCCCCCCCCCCTCCTCCCCCCCAAAAAAAAATAATTGTGTGTGTTTAAAAATGAAAAAAATCGATAACTTTATTTTAAATTATCGCAGATCGATGGTTCAACCATTCGTTTTAAAGGTATTGGCGAGCTCTTTTGAAAGTTACCCATCATGAAACTTTACTCCCCTCGAGGGTGGACTTCCCCCCCAGGGGGTGAGGCGGGGCTCCTATACATACACAAATTTTTTTTCCCAGTTGACTATCTCTTACAAAAAACATATATTCGTTTCATTTGATTTAGTGCAGTCCAACAAAAAGCTTTCTGTAACATTCCTATATGATATACATTTAGAATACCGAGTTTGGGATTTTTGCTACTATTTGTTCTTGAGATATACTGATAACACATACAGACAGACACGCAGACCATTCGCTAAAAACATGATTTTCGTATTCAGGGGACCTCATAACATGTAGATACAACAAAAACGCACGTTCGAAAATTTGACCCTAAAACAATACTTTCTCGACCCTATGGGTAAGAGAAAGTAAAAAGAAAAGAAAAAGAAGGAAATAATAGAAAGAAAGAAAAAGGTTTTAATATTTGCATCTTATGGATACAACCCCTTCATGCAATGGTCCTCAAATAAAGCGAAAGAAATGTTGTACGCGAGTGCCACTAGATTTTTTAAAAACACACCTGTAATATTTAAACCACCTGGACATGTACGCAAGTGCCACTGTTTTCAGCTTGTACGCAAATGTCATGTACGCATCTGTCACAACACCTATCCGGACACATTAAAGTGTTACAATTAGACAAGTCTAAGGATATACGTTCAAGAAAAATGACTAAAGTGTAAAGGAACTTGAAAAGAATAAGTACTAATTTCAAATGAATATGATGGGAGGAAGGTCATTATAATACTTAAATATTTCAGGATTACCATTTGATTATATCGTTAAAACTTTATTTTTGAAATATGAACATTGAGATGTGTTTTTATGTAAGATACGGGAACATAAAAAAAATATATTTCAAGAAAAAAGCATCAGAATGTAAATATTATAAATTTCTCAATGAGTTATTTTATACTAGAAATTTCAAAATTTTCAATTTTTTTCGGATAGAAATAAACTTCTTCGGGAAAAAAAACGAAATATATATATATCTATATAAATATATAAAATAAATAAATAAATAAATAAAATAAATAAATAAATAGAATAAATAAAATGAAATAAAAAAAAAATCTAACGAATATAAAAACAATCTCGTATGTTTTTCTCGAATGCTTTATAAAATATATCATCTCTTGCAAAAGTGAAACATCTATATTTTTCTTTAAAATTTACTTATTGATGACACGTTGATTTTTTTTTTTTTTTTTTTTTTTTTTATTAATAGCCATATTTCTTCAAGAATAAATATTTATTTTATGATTTTTAGGGCTTCAGTTTCCCCCCCCCCCTACTTAAATTTTTATTTTGTTCGTTTTAGTAACTAAAAGAAAGCTTTAAAAAAATCTAATCAGAATTTCTTAGGATGCTGTGTAGACAATAAAATGTTTTCTTTTACAATTGACATCTTATCTATTTATTATTTGCATAAAAGTAACACATCCGCCACCGAGTATCGAACTTACGACCATCGCATTAACATCTTGACGCTTTAACCGACTAAGCCATTGACCATCATAGGAGAGGCTTCATATTTACTTTCAAATGGAAAGACCTTGTTTTTTTAGCGTGACAAGGAAACACGATGGCAAAATCCAATTTCAATTAAACAAAAACTTCTAATTAAAAGAAAACTAATTAAAAAATCGAAAATCGGGCTTCGAGGTGCATCAGGCGAGGTCATTACGAACCTCCATGCAAATTTGTGTAGCTCTGCGATCTGCCGTTTTCCTAAAATACTCCGGACAAACATACACAATGACACACACACACACACAAAAACATCTTATTTTATTATATATATAGATTTAGTTTTCTGAATATGATGCAGTTTCTAATAAAAATGCATTTTTATCAATTAATGACGACCAGAATATACATAAATACAAAAATTTTAGTTTATATATATATTAAGAATATGATGCAGTTTATAATAAAAATGCATTTTATCAGGTATATATATATATATATAAATCTTAATCTTAAGTTTTTGATAGAGGAAAAAATTCTCAAAAATCTCAATTAATTTTTTTATCTTTGCATGTAAATTGAAACATTTTTACTGTAATAGCGTTATTATTATTATTATTATTATTATTATTATTATTATTATTATTATAACTTGTTTATATATTCTAAAAAGTCATTTTTTTTCTTTTAATTATTTAATATCTGATTGGACTTTAAGTAAAACTTTTGTTTTATCTTTAAAAAGTAAAAGAAATTAGTCTGTATGTGACTTGAAGCATAAAATTAAATATAGTTTACAAAGGAATAAATAAATAAATAAATATAAATCTTGCAAATTTTTACAAATTTATTATTTAAAAATTTTTGTTTGGAAAAGTGAATGCTACTTTCATTTTTACTTTTTGCTCTAATCTTTAAAATTGTTTTTATTTAACAGAAATTTCTTATACATAACTATTTTTGCCTCAATGTATCTTTCTTTCATTATACATTTCAACAAGTTTGTCTACTTTCCACTTCAGCCATGAAACAGTGTTACATTAACTGCATAATAATTTAAACTTTAACAACTATTGTTGACATTTTGGTTTGAATTAGTTATTGTTTTATGTTCTAAAAAGAAAATCTACTATCTCTTCATTTATCATATAAGTGTTTAAGTTTATTTATTTTAAGTAATTTATGTCTGGAACATTAACAAACCTGAGCGCTTGTTACTCATGAAAAACTTTTTCTCTCAAAATTAGTTTCAAAATTTAGCAACCGGTTTTCACTGGAATCTTTTTTCTGTTCTTTTTTCCTCGTCATCTCTAGCGGATGAATATCGTCTGCTTTCTCTCGGGCTGTGTGTCGCTCTGTCTGCAGAATCTCGGTGATTTTTCTGTTTCTTTTTACCCCGAAGTCAATTTATATTTTTTGTTGTTGTAATTTCTAGTGATAAATTATTGCAGCTCCTTCAGTTAACGATTTATTTTCAGCGTGGTTTGGAATTTTTGCTGAGCTTTCCAAAATATGATATTTCAGAGTGAATTTGTTCAGTATAAATGAGCTAAAATGTTTTAAAACCGTATGTAACACAATGATTAGTGTGTTTTCCAACGTATATTCTCATTATATTCTTCCTTTTAATATATATTACATTCACTATAATAGAAAACATGCTTGCACGAAGTTTATTTTTATTTCATTTATTTTGTTTTGTTCTTTTCTTTCCTCTATTTAAAAATCACATTACTTTGTTATATAATATTTTGTTCGAAAAAGCATATTTCATTGTAAGAACCATAGGCAGGATTGGGGAAAAAAAAAAAAAAAAAAAAACTTTTTTTTTTTTTTTTCCCATCCTTCCTTTCCTCCCTTAGACAAAAACCCAGTTTAGTGAGTTTTTTCGGGTTTTATTTTGGTCTTGGTTTTTTATTAAGGTTTTATCGGGTTTTATCAGTTTCTCTCTCCCTCCCTCTCTCTCTGTCTTTTTTTTTTTTTTTTTCTCTTTTGTAACATGAAGTATATTCTTAAGGGGGAAAAATAATTATTATTCATCAAAATAAAAATTAAAAAAATTTAATTTTAAAATTTCTAAATATTTTTATGATAACTTACAAAGAAATTAAAGATAATATAATATATATAAAAATAAATAAATAAATGTGCTTTAAATATTCGAAAAACCTATTTATCCTTACAATTACAATACAAAATTGGATTTAAATAATAATTTAGCGTTGCTTTATAAAATTTTTTGTGTTCATTAGATTTTCAGGAAAATGTTTAGAATTATTGTCCCTTTATTAGTTAGCAATATTCACTGTTAAATATACATATATTGTATGATTTATATTTATTTACATATTATATTGCACATTCCTTGAGTCCAATCATTTTCTTTATATTGACAACTATCTACTTTTTACCTTGTTTTTATTTGTTTTTATATTTTTACTTTCTCTTACTTTTACGGTAGAGAAAATATTGTTTTGGGGTCAAATTTTTGAAAGTGAGTTTTTGTTATATTTACATGTTCTGAGGTCCCCTGAATACGAAAATCCTGTTTTTAGCGAATGCTCTCTCTCTCCCCCTGTGTGTGTGTGTCTGTCTGTCTGTCTGTTATCAGCATATCCTAAGAACAAATAGTAGCAGAAATTGCAAACTCGGTATTCTAAATGGGTATCATATAGGGATGCTACACTAAGCTTTTCGTTGAGATGAAGCAAATGGTTCGTGTACAGGGACACTTAAAAGTACGCAAATACGTTACGTTTATGGGGGAAATTGCAGGTAAGTAGAGTTTAACATCTATAGACTGCAGTAAACCAAATGAAACGAATATATATTTTTTGTAATAGAGATAGTCAACTGGGATTTTTTTTTTTTTTTTTTTTTGTGTGTGTGTGTGTGTGTGTGTGTGTGTGTATGTAGGGCCTTGCCTCCCCCCCCCCCCCCTTGAGGGGAGTAAATTTTCTTGATGGGTATCTTTCAAAAGAGTTCGTCAATACCTTTAAAACGAATGGTTGAACCATCGATCTGCGCGCAATTTGTTGTAATTATAAATAAAATATTTTATTCAATTATCCTTAAATAATGTTTTCATTGACTTGGGGTGGAATTTTAATAGAAACTACAAAATAGTTAATTTATACATTTAATTAATAATAGTAATGCATTTAATTAGTTAATTTATACGTATAAAATCATTAAAGTTTTTTAATTGTATACTATTTTTAACTGTTAAATTATTTGAATGTTTCAAAAGAAATTTTCAAAGTAGTATTTATTTATGGTCAAAAATTCAGTAGCCATATAAAATAATAATTATATGCTGTTTTATTTATGTCTGGTGAGTATATATATATATTCTATTTTCAGTCACCAAAACCTAAAATTATCTGAATTTAAACGTACAACAATAATAATAGTAATATGTAAGAATAATTATGATAATATAACGTGCTTTTTGAGATAATGTGAATATTTAAAAGACATCTGTGATTATATTTCTCCCTCTCTATATACTGTACATAAATCATCCATGACGACTGAGAACGTACGTTAGCTTTTTTTTTTTTCTTATAAATGTACTAGTGAGATCAATTTAAGTTCTTCATCCCAAGACACCTGTTTTAAAAGCCTATAT